>CM030358.1:251079227-251522594 GCA_017893485.1 Hemerocallis citrina
TTACTTGTTCATGCCATGTTATTCTTGCTCTGTTTTGTGACACGTACATGCCTGTTTGATAATAATAATAACAAATAACCAAGCCGGGGTTAAGGGAAAGATCTAGTAGTGGAAAATATAGAAATGTGTACTTGGAAGAAGGCCCATATTTCCCACCTGATTATCTGTTATCTGTTACCTGTGATATGATTATGCATGATTCTGATTATCTGTTATCTGATTCCTGACTACATACTTCCTACAGGAGGGTGTACTCAGAAGGGGGCCCGTGTTTCCCACCTGTTACCCAACTACATACTTCCTACGGGAGGGTGTACTTGGAGGGGACGTAGTCTTACCTGATGCATGATTTCCTATTACATGATATTTGTACCTACACCTGTTTACCTGATGCTTGAGTACATGGCCCTATAGACTCAACTACAAAATTTAAATGCAAACTTGTTTGAATGTAGCAACCATGTGGTAAAAACCTGGGACGCATGAAGTGCTACCTAGATAGTAATAAATACAAGACTTGACATGACATAATACCTGTTACATACTTACCTGTTACATGATTACCTGTACATGCTACCTGACACCTGTTACATATTTACCTGCTTGCATGATACCTGTTACCTGCTACATGTCACATACACCTGTTATCTCACCACATTACTTGATTCTGTTCATGATTCATGTTAGTTGTTCTATTTTGTTGCTATGTCTATTCCATGCTATGTTGTTTATTCTTTTTCTGTACTTGTGCCTGCACTACAAGCGGCCCATAACTTGCATTGACGGGTGTCTCATTTTCTTTTTCCTCTTCCTGTAATTTATTAAATTGCAGATTATGGTGATCAGCTGACAGATGGAGTAGGTGATCTGAGATTCTAGTTCCTGGAGTTCTTGCTGTTATTATTATTATTATTTCCTACTGCTTATTTAAATAATTGTATCTGTTACTTGGAGTATTTTGTAGTGGGCAATGTGACCCAGAATTATTGATTTGTTCATATCTGGTTTATTTGAGATTTATTAAGTTTTAGTTTCAAGTAAATTCCTGTTGGTATATTGATTCATATATGCATGCGTGGTTGACTTCTCTTGTTTCCTACTCTGATTATTCCTGTGAAATATTGTAAAGATCCTAACAGCTTATGGATGATGAAAATCATTCACTGGACTTAGTCACGTATCTATATTTCGTATTCTCTTTTCGGGAAGTGAGGCATGACAATCAGTTGAGTGCTTTGGCCTTGGTGGCTAGCGCGTGTGTGTCAACGTGTAGCGTGTTGCCTTGTGGCGACTGGGGGTGTCCTCTGGTCGCGGGTTCGAGCCTGGGGTTTGGCTCTGTTTGTTTAATTTTTGAGATAAAATCAAAAGGGGTGTTTTGGAGTATTGAAATAACTCAGTGAACTTTCATACACAAATTGTGAGCTAGCTCACTGGTTTGAGTGGGGGGGCTTGGTCGCTTTCGGTGCTGGTTCGAGCCCGGGCATGCACATTGGGTTTTAACTTTCATTTTTATATGATTTCGAGTTTCAAAAAATAGGGAAAACATCATAGAAAATTTATATAATATTATTATAACATATGGGAGTTATTTCATGTTATTCTAAAGATATTTTTTTGAACTTGAAGGTCATGCTTTATATATTAGTTGAGTTGAAGATCAAATTTAAAATAAAGATTATATCCATGGTTAAACATATTAAGAGTTGGTTTTAAATGAAATTAAAGAAAACTTGTGATTTGGAATTAAAGAAGTTCTAGTGATGATCTTTAAAGAAGATTGGTATTAAAAATAGTGATCTAAAGAAAGAAATGAGTTTTGTATTAATATACTTGATGTAATGCCCCGATTTTTCATTTAATGAAAAATTATTTTATTTTGCACGTAGTGTGCACGTGCAATATTTTTGGTTGAATTAAATCTTATAATTATTTTCACTGTGATGAGTATAGATATTTAAATATGTGTTTTTAATTATTTTTATACAAATCCTTCTTTCAATTAGACAAAAAGCCTTTTTCTTAAAGCCCAAAATTTAATTCATTTACATTATTTTAAAATTGTTATCTGGGCCCATAAACTAAAGCCCATGAGTTAATTTATTTTTAAATACAACTTGTAATGTAGAATACAATTTAAAGTTTATTTTTATATAAAATTTAATGTACAATTTTTGGACCTAGTTGCTTGCACGTGCATTGCACGTACACGTGCAAAATGCACATGTTGAGTAGGCCGGATTGCATCTTTTGGAGGGAATGGAAAAATTTTGAGTGGGATCATGGTGGAGTGGTTACTTGATCATGGGTAGTTAGTGTAACTCCTCCTTAGATCTAAGCCATTTGTTCCTAACTCCCACTTCAATCTTAGCCATCCATTTCCCTAGATTTTTAGTATAAATACCCCCCCCCCCCCTAGCCTAGTTATTCTTGTGCTAATTAATCCCTCCAACCTATAGTCTAAAATACAATTACCTAGTAGTTAGTAAGTGAGTTAAAGATTGAGAGTTTGTGTGGGGATTGTGCTTGCATCATCAAGAAGGGGAGAGGCCGGCTACCATCAAGGAGCTCTCGGTTGGTGTGCTTGGAGGCTTGTGTGCGCGTGTTCAAGGAGGAGGATTGCTCTCGTTTACAAGGACATTGTTTAGGGGGTGTTGCTAGTTGTTTTCTCTCCAATTAAGGTGGGTAAATTTTCTATATTTCTAAATAGGAATACATGCTAGATTGGAATGGAAAAATGATGCATGAAAAAGATTAATTAGAGTACACATTTAAATTGGAGGATTGATCTATAAATTGATTGGAATGTGGGTGTGCAATGGTATGTGATTTGATTAGTAAAAGTCTAAATTTTGTGTGAATTAATTATGGCCATGGATTTTTGAAGAAAGTTTCATTTTCTACTTCATGAATTATAGACACAAAAGTTAGTAGATTAACAATGCTACATTATGTGTTTAATTGAATCTTTGTGTTGCATTAAAATGAATGGATTAAGATATAAATTTGTATGCTTAGTAAATGATTAAAAACAGGAAATTAATATGGAGATTGCTAATAAAGAGGTTTGAGATATTCATTGTTAAGAAATGTCGAAAAAAAAAAGAAATGTGGTAGTGATAGTTTACAATTCGAATTAATTGCATGAAAAATATGTTTTAATTGTTGAAAAAATTATTTTTCATACTGGGGTATAATTTATGATGATATTAGTCAATCTGAACATTTACAGTAGAATTTTATAAAAAAAAAAGTGAAATGAGAGATTGTTGAACACCGAAATATTTACTAAACAGAGAGGATAGATCTAACTAGACCACGGGTTGAAATATGACAACTTGAGCGCAAGTAGCCAGATGGCTAGGGCGCGTTGCTGTATTCTCTTGAGTCGCTGGTTCGAATCCCCTTAGCACCAAACTGTTTATATTTTTTTGAAAAGGCATAAATACTACAACCGAGAGTATTTAAAGCTCTCAACCCCCCTTTATATCGATTGGCACACTCGGCCTAGTGGCCAGAGCGTGCGGCTTGCTTCTTGGTGGTTGTTGGTTCGAATCTGGGCTCGGCCAGTATTAAACTTTTGGGGAAAAATTATTTTTTTGGTGTTTTCGATGATTGAAAAATTATGGAAAAAAAATATGGTTATTATTCTAAAAATATATGGGACTTATGAAAAATAATTTGGGAATTATTTACATAAAATAAAACATGATTTGAGAATAAATGTGTAAATAGAACTATGGTTCTACATCTACATTTCTATGAAAATTATATCTTGCAAAAAGAACTTGAAATGAAGGATTAGAAAATTAATATGGCAAAGAAAGAAATTATCTTAGGTGATGTGATGTAAATTATTCTCATTTGAGAATAGTATGGAAATTATGAAGTGTAAATGTCCACCTTTGATTGAATAATTAGTGACGTGGGTTTTTTTATGTGAAAATAACATTTCATGAGATACATGATGAATAGTTGAATTTCATGTATAGTTATGGACTATTTGAACGATTTAGAAATCATTATTGGAAAAGAGAAATATTCTGAGTATGACAACTCAACATGTGAACTTATGAGTTGGAAACACTCAACTTTAGAATTTGTGAATGGGAATTGAAACAAAAGAGTAGCTAAGTCTCCCCCGGCAATTGGAAAGAAACGAAATGAAATTTGAAATGAAAGACCAAGGTTGGTCATGTTTGAATGAATGAATAAGTCCGGTTAGTGGAGAGGCTAACTCTAGTGCTTTGATTTTGTTCATGATTCTAATTCATTAGAATTAAGGATTAGTTACATAGTGAAGACGTGATGAAAGTAAGAGAAAAACATTGAGTATGAGGGCCATTGGATCAGCGGCGAGAGCGTATCCCAGGATGTCCCATGACGAGTCAGGGCGAGGATACTGCTCCAGAGTACCGTCCCGGTGGCGACGCTCGTGGGATGTTTGAAGACTACGGGTGGTGTCATGTCTATGGTAGGAGCTGAATTACCACAGAATGCCTGCATGATGAGTCATGTGTCAGTGCGTTAAGTTTCCCTACAGGGCGCCTAGACATGAGTTCGTATGTCAGAAAACATCTAGGATACTTACCATAGTTACAGTAGTAGATTAAATCATGACGAGGGATTGAACCCTACAAGATGAAGAACGGTTAAGGGCTTGCCCTCGGACCTATGTAGTATGGGATGCATAGAATCCGAACAAGTGCGCATTAGTGTCATGCAATATAAATAACTGCATTAAGGACTAAGTGCACAATCACAACACGACATCCATAGGGTAGTCCCTTTAATTTGATATGTGACAAGTTTGTGTTTGTTAAATATGGAAAATAAGTTATACTATTTCCGGCATAGAGAGGATGACCATGTATAATGTTCGTCGGTTGAATAAATTGACGTACCCACAGTCTTATATGCAGGCAAGTGACATAATAAAGATTAAAGAGGAACAGATGCTTAAAGATTATTCAATGTTGTTGTACATTTATTTCAATGTTGTAAATTTACTTCCGCTGTGCAATGTAAAGTGTAATGTTTTTATGTAAACTCTGATGTAAACTGAAAAGTTCAAATTTCCTTGTAAAATTATACTAAATGAAGTGGAAAGATCCTGTAGAACATCTCAAATTCAGCTATATTTGGGATTCGGGGCGTTACAGAGTGGTATCAGAGCCACGCTTCACACTTGTACAAATTTATAAGGAACGACACCCTAGAAGTGGACATTAGAGTGTATGTTTGAGTCTAGAGATTTAAATGTAAGTGTCTTACATTTGTGTTGCTCTATGACTTATGCTTCTTCCTCTCTATTTCTAAGATGGCTGATCACTTCGACCCTGCTGGAGACGACGACTGGCATATCATCGAGGAAGAGTACCATCTTGGACAAGCAGATTCTGACGGAGAAGAATGGCCTGAATCCCGAGAGATCACCCCACCTCCGGATTCATCTGATGACTCTTCTTCTGACGCAGAAGAAGAACCAGTTCTGAATAGTCTTGTGACATCTCTTCAGAGGCAGGTAGAAACACTGTGAGAGAGAGTCAGATTATTGGAGGCTCAGCTGGCAAAGCGCAAGGATGACTTTTTTGTTCTCAGTCATCGAGTATGGGAACTCGAGAAGAGGAAGAATTTGACCAATGTGCTGAAGGAAGAAGTTGATGAACTGCAGGGAGAACTTCGAGAAGCGAAGAGGAACCGTAGGAGTTAGACTATTGTAGCTTCTACTATTTTCATTCTGATGTCAAGAAATGTTTTTCAATTCGAATGTATAAAGTGTGGAATTCAATGAAATGCAAGTTGATTTAAAATTCATGTCTTATACTTCGAATTTAATGGATCTTTTGCATCAGAATATGTCTAGAAGAGGAGCTAGAAACGGTGAAGGTCTGGATCTGGAAACGGAACTTGCGAGGGTCTATCATACCCTCAACGCCGTGGCCATGAATCAGAACCAAGGAAGGATACCTGCGAATCCGGTGCCCGAAGCGATTAAACTAGTGGAATCGTTCAAACGAATGAAACCACCTGTGTTCGAAGGGAAGTCAGACCCTGATGCAGCTGACAATTGGATTCGTCAAGTAGAGACAATCTTTGAAGTGCTGGAGACCCCTGAAGGCAGTAAGGTGAAGTTGGCGACTCTGCAACTTGAGAAGGACGCGGCTGTGTTGTGGCAGTCGATGAAGAGGACAATGGGAGGCATAGTTCTCGGCTGGGAGGAATTTCTGGAAGAATTCCACAGTCACTACTTTCCCTCCGACGTTCAAGAGAAGAAGGCTATGGAGTTTCTGTCACTACAGCAAGGTGGCATGTCAGTTAGAGAGTACGAGACCAAGTTTACTCAGCTCTCTAGGTATGCTCCGGAATTAGTGATGGATGAAGCTAAGAAGGCTCGTAAGTTCGAGCATGGATTGAGGCCGAGCTTGAGGTTCCGGATGATACCTCTTGGTATCAGAAGATTCGACAAGTTGGTCAAGAGAGCAGCAGCGACGGAAGCAGATATGGAGCAGTTCCATGTTGTTCAGAACCGGAGGAACAACTGGCAGTCTGGAAAGAGGCCTGCACATTTTGGGAGTTTCAAGGGACAACCATCTGCACAAAGGTTCAAACCGACAGGGGCGAACGCTATTAGTGTGGCTGGAGGACCTGGGAATAATGTGGTGAGACCTCCTGCGGTAACTTGCTTCAACTGTGGTGAAACGGGACATTACAAATCTCATTGCCTCAAGCCACGGAATGGTAATAGCAATGTACCAATGCAGCAGACTGGGAAGAGACCGTATCAATCAGGGCGAGTATTTGCTTTGACAGAAGCTGATGCTGATGAGGTTGATCATGTCATCACTGGTACGAGGGTGGATGTTTAGAGGTTTTTGTCATTTCTTTTTCCCGCTGTTTAGTGAACTGTTACGTAATGAGTGTGTATTATGTAACAGGAGAACTTTATCTTAATGGAATGAAAGCTGTTGTGTTGTTCGATACTGGATCCTCTCATACTTTTGTGTCTCCTAAATTCGCTAAAGTGTTGGGAGTTGAACCGAAGATTTTTCCAAGCAAGATCTTAGCAGTAGCTACTCCATCAGGGGAAACTTTAACCACTGATCGGTATTATGCGAATTGCGAGATTGTGATTGGGGATAGAATCTTCGAAATTGATCTGATCGAGCTAAATATCTTGGGAGTCGATGTTATCATTGGCATTGATTGGATGTCGGTGTACAGTGCAAGCATCGAGTGCAAGACCAAGACGGTAACAGTGAAGGCTCCAGGTGGACCTGAAGTCACTTTCCAAGGAAAGAAGAAGTGTTTTAGGCTGGTGGCAGCTATCCGCAAGGAAGAGATTCCTGTGGAAGTGCAAGGGATTCCTGTGGTTCGGGACTATCCGACTGTGTTCTTGGATGATTTTCCTGGGTTACCCCCGCATCGTGATGTAGAGTTCAGCATCACTGTTCAACCGGAAAGTGCACCCATTTCTAAGGCACCGTATAGGATGGCTCCAGTGGAACAGGATGAGGTAAAACGACAGATTGAGGAACCGTTGGAGAAAGGCTTTAGTCAACCTAGTGCGTCACCTTGGGGAGCACCAGTGCTTTTGGTAAAGAAGAAGGATGGATCGATGAGAATGTGTATCAATTACCGAGAGCTGAATAAGGTCACTATTCAGAATAAGTATCCTATTCCCCGAATTGATGACTTGTTCGATCGTCTACAAGGAGCAGCTGTTTTCTCCAAAATAGATCTTCGATCAGGATATCACCAAGTTCGAGTGAAAACTGAAGATGTGCACAAAAATGCATTTAGAACTCGACATGGGCATTACGAATTCTTAGTTATGCCATTCGGAGTGACGAATGCACCCGCAATCTTCATGGATTTGATGAACAGAGTTCTGAGGCCATTCATTGATTCTTTCGTCGTGGTGTTTATCGACGATATCTTCGTGTACTCCAAGTCAGAGGAGGAGCACACCGAGCATCTGGCAGCAGTTTTGAAGAAGCTGGAAGAGCAGAAGTTGTATGCCAAGTTATCCAAGTGTGATTTCTGGAAATCTGAAGTGGCATTCCTAGGTCACATCCTTTCTAAGGAGGGAGTGGCAACTGACCCTCAGAAGATAGAGGCAGTGAGAGATTGGGCTAGGCCTACTACAGTGAAGGAAGTCAGAAGTTTTCTTGGAATGACTGGATACTACAGGAGATTCATTCAAGGTTATGCTCAGATAGCCGTGCCACTTATTGGACTGACCAAGAAGAATACGAACTTCAAGTGGACTGTGCAATGTGAGGCGAGCTTTCAGGAGTTAAAAGAGAAGCTGACTACTGCACCTATTTTGGCTTTGCCTAGAGCAGGTGTTGAGTATGATGTTTACAGCGATGCTTCACATCGTGGGCTTGGTTGTGTCTTAATGCAAGAGGGAAGAGTAATCGCTTATGGGTCTAGGCAACTACGACCGCATGAGAAGAATTACCCGACTCATGATCTGGAGTTGGCTGCGATTATCTTTGCCCTGAAGCAATGGAGGCACTACGTGTACGGTGAGAAATTGAACATGTGCACGGACCACAAGAGTTTGAAGTACATATATCAGCAGAGGGATCTGAATTTGAGGCAGTGAAGATGGTTGGAAGTGCTTGAGGACATTCGACCTGAGATTAAGTATCATCCTGGGAAAGCTAATGTTGTTGCTGATGCACTTAGTCGCAAGAGTAGTTTATCCAGTTTGATTACAACTCAGAAGCATCTGATTGAGGAATTGGATCGAGCAGGTATTGAAGTTGTCTTGCAAGGATTGGGAGCATCTTTAGCTCAGTTGAGGCTTCAGCCTACTTTGAATGCAAGGATCATTGCAAGTCAGGAGGTTGATGCTGATATCTTGGAGATGAAGGAGCAGGTTGGTGCTGGCAGGTTGTGCGGATTTCAAATCAAGGATGGAGTGCTGTGGTTCGGAGAGAGGCTATGTGTTCCGAATCAGGCGGACCTGAAAGAGAGTATTCTTCAGGAGGCGCATGCTACTCTTTTGTCGGTACATCCTGGGAGTACTAAGATGTATAGAGACATCAAACCGCATTTCTGGTGGTCAGGTTTGAAGCGGGATGTGGCTGAATTTGTGGTGAAGTGTGAGGTTTGTCAGCAAGTCAAAGCCGAAAATCAGAGACCCGGAGGTCTATTACAGCCGTTACCTATTCCGGAATGGAAGTGGGATAACATCAGTATGGATTTCATTATGGGTTTGCCTAAGAGTCCTAAAGGCAATGATGTGATTTGGGTTATAGTCGATCGACTAACCAAGTCCGCTCACTTTTTGGCGATGAAACTCACTGCTTCGATGGACAAGTTAGCTGAGTTGTATGTTGGCGAGATTGTCCGGCTTCATGGTGTTCCGTCAACTATTGTGTCTAATCGAGATGCGCGGTTTAGTTCGCATTTCTGGAGGAGTCTTCAGACAGCTTTGGGTACCAAGACGGATTTCAGCACTGCTTTTCATTCACAAACCGATGGGCAGACCGAGAGAGTCAACCGTATTCTTGAGGATATGCTTCGGTGTTGTATACTAGACTTTGGAGGCAGTTGGGAAAGGTATTTACCCTTGGTAGAGTTTGCCTACAACAACAGTTTTCAGACTAGCATCGGGATGGCGCCGTACGAAGCTTTGTATGGTAGGAAATGCAGGACACCTGTTTGTTGGTTTGAAGTTGGGGAGCGCCAATTGTTTAGTCCTGAGCTTGTGCAACAAACCTCTGAGAAGATTGTTCTGATCAGGAAAAGGTTGGTAGAAGCTCAGAGCAGGCAGAAAAGCTATGCAGACGACCGGAGAAGGGACCTTGAATTTGAAGTCGGTGACTTCGTCTTTCTGAAAATATCACCCAGCAAAGGTGTGGTTCGATTTGGCAAAGGTGGGAAGTTAGCCCCGAGGTTTATAGGCCCGTACAAGATATTGAAAATGATCGGAAAAACTGCTTACCGGCTTGAGTTTCCAGAAGAGTTATCTCAGGTGCACAATGTCTTTCATGTGTCTATGCTGAGAGGTTACATTCCAGATCCGAGTCATCATTTGTCTGAAGTGCCGGAAGGTTTGCAGTTGGATCAGAATTACATCGAGTCTCCTGTCGAGATTGTTGATCGTCGAGAAAAAGTCTTGAGGAATAAGACGATACCGATGGTCAAGGTAGTCTGGAGAAACCATTTGGTTGAAGAGACTACTTGGGAGTCTGAGGAGAGGATGTTGAAGGATTATCCTGAGCTTTTTGCGTGATTTGTATTTCTGTATTTTTCTTGTGCTTGTTGTGAGTGTTTGTTTTTCTCACTCTTGACTGTAGTTCCGGGGACGGAACTATTCTAAGGAGGGAGTGTTGTAATGCCCCGATTTTTCATTTAATGAAAAATTATTTTATTTTGCACGTAGTGTGCACGTGCAATATTTTTGGTTGAATTAAATCTTATAATTATTATCATTATGATGAGTATAGATATTTAAATATGTGTTTTTAATTATTTTTATACAAAGCCTTTTTTCAATTAGACAAAAAGCCTTTTTCTTAAAGGCCAAAATTTAATTCATTTACTTTATTTTAAAATTGTTATTTGGGCCCATAAACTAAAGCCCATGAGTTAATTTATTTTTAAATACAACTTATAATGTAGAATACAATTTAAAGTTTATTTTTATATAAAATTTAATGTACAATTTTTGGACCTAGTTGCTTGCACGTGCATTGCACGTACACGTGCAAAATGCACATGTTGAGTAGGCCGGATTGCATCTTTTGGAGGGAATGGGAAAATTTTGAGTGGGATCATGGTGGAGTGGTTACTTGATCATGGGTAGTTAGTGTAACTCCTCCTTAGATCTAAGCCATTTGTTCCTAACTCCCACTTCAATCTTAGCCATCCATTTTCCTAGATTTTTAGTATAAATACCCCCCCCCCCCCCCAGCCTAGTTATTCTTGTGCTAATTAATCCCTCCAACCTATAGTCTAAAATACAATTACCTAGTAGTTAGTAAGTGAGTTAAAGATTGAGAGTTTGTGTGGGGATTGTGCTTGCATCATCAAGAAGGGGTGAGGCCGGCTACCATCAAGGAGCTCTCGGTTGGTGTGCCTGGAGGCTTGTGTGCACGTGTTCAAGGAGGAGGATCGCTCTCGTTTGCAAGGAAATTGTTTAGGGGGTGTTGCTAGTTGTTTTCTCTCCAATTAAGGTGGGTAAATTTTCTATATTTCTAAATAGGAATACATGCTAGATTGGAATGGAAAAATGATGCATGAAAAAGATTAATAAGAGTACACATTTAAATTGGAGGATTGATATATAAATTGATTGGAATGTGGGTGTGCAATGGTATGTGATTTGATTAGTAAAAGTCTAAATTTTGTGTGAATTAATTATGGCCATGGATTGTTGAAGAAAGTTTCATTTTCTACTTCATGAATTATAGACACAAAAGTTAGTAGATTAACAATGCTACATTATGTGTTTAATTGAATCTTTGTGTTGCATTGAAATGAATGGATTAAGATATAAATTTGTATGCTTAGTAAATGATTAAAAACAGGAAATTAATATGGAGATTGCTAATAAAGAGGTTTGAGATATTCATTGTTAAGAAATGTCAAAAAAGAAAAAAATGTGGTAGTGATAGTTTACAATTCGAATTAATTGCATGAAAAATATGTTTTAATTGTTGAAAAAATTATTTTTCATACTGGGGTATAATTTATGATGATATTAGTCAATATGAACATTTACAGTAGAATTTTATTAAAAAAAAAAAAGTGAAATGAGAGATTGTTGAACACCGAAATATTTACTAAACAGAGAGGATAGATCTAACTAGACCACGGGTTGAAATATGACAACTTGAGCGCAAGTAGCCAGATGGCTAGGGCGCGCTGCTGTGTTCTCTTCAGTCGCTGGTTCGAATCCCCTTAGCACCATATTGTTTATATTTTTTGAAAAGGCATAAATACTACAACCGAGAGTATTTAAAGCTCTCAACCCCCCTTTATATCGATTGGCACACTCGGCCTAGTGGCCAGAGCGTGCGGCTTGCTTCTTGGTGGTTGCTGGTTCGAATCTGGGCTCGGCCAGTATTAAACTTTTGGGGAAAAATTATTTTTTTGGTGTTTTCGATGATTGAAAAATTATGGAAAAAAATATGGTTATTATTCTAAAAATATATGGGACTTATGAAAAATAATTTGGGAATTATTTACATAAAATAAAACATGATTTGAGAATAAATGTGTAAATAGAACTATGGTTCTACATCTACATTTCTATGAAAATTATATCTTGCAAAAAGAACTTGAAATGAAGGATTAGAAAATTAATATGGCAAAGAAAGAAATTATCTTATGTGATGTGATGTAAATTATTCTCATTTGAGAATAGTGTAGAAATTATGAAGTGTAAATGTCCACCTTTGATTGAATAATTAGTGACGTGAGTTTTTTTATGTGAAAATAATATTTCATGAGATACATGATGAATAGTTGAATTTCATGTATAGTTATGGACTATTTGAATGATTTAGAAATCATGATTGGAAAAGAGAAATATTCTGAGTATGACAAGTCAACATGTGAACTTATGAGTTGGAAACACTCAACTTTAGAATTTGTGAATGGGAATTGAAACAAAAGAGTAGCTAAGTCTCCCCCGGCAATTGGAAAGAAACGAAATGAAATTTGAAATGAAAGACCAAGGTTGGTCATGTTTGAATGAATGAATAAGTCCGGTTAGTGGAGAGGCTAACTCCAGTGCTTTGATTTTGTTCATGATTCTAATTCATTAGAATTAAGGATTAGTTACATAGTGAAGACGTGATGAAAGTAAGAGAAAAACATTGAGTATGAGGGCCATTGGATCAGCGGCGAGAGCGTATCCCAGGATGTCCCATGACGAGTCAGGGCGAGGATACTGCTCCAGAGTACCGTCCCGGTGGCGACGCTCGTGGGATGTTTGAAGACTACGGGTGGTGTCATGTCTATGGTAGGAGCTGAATTACCACAGGATGCCTGCATGATGAGTCATGTGTCAGTGCGTTGGGATTCCCTCCAGGGCGCCTAGACATGAGTTCGTATGTCAGAAAACATCTAGGATACTTACCGTAGTTACAGTAGTAGATTAAGTCATGACGAGGGATTGAACCCTACAAGATGAAGAACGGTTAAGGGCTTGCCCTCGGACCTATGTAGTATGGGATGCATAGAATCCGAACAAGTGCGCATTAGTGTCATGCAATATAAATAACTGCATTAAGGACTAAGTGCACAATCACAACACGACATCCATAGGGTAGTCCCTTTAATTTGATATGTGACAAGTTTGTGTTTGTTAAATATGGAAAATAAGTTATACTATTTCCGGCATAGAGAGGATGACCATGTATAATGTTCGTCGGTTGAATAAATTGACGTACCCACAGTCTTATATGCAGGCAAGTGACATAATAAAGATTAAAGAGGAACAGATGCTTAAATATTATTCAATGTTGTTGTACATTTATTTCAATGTTGTAAATTTACTTCCGCTGTGCAATGTAAAGTGTAATGTTTTTATGTAAACTCTGATGTAAAGTGAAAAGTTCAAATTTTCTTGTAAAATTGTACTAAATGAAGTGGAAAGATCCTGTAGAACATCTCAAATTCAGCTGTATTTGGGATTCGGGGCGTTACACTTGAAGTATGGATAAATGTAAGAAAGGTTGTATTAATCGAGAGAACTTTGAGAATCATGAAAATGATTAGTTTGGTTTGCTAATTAAGATGTTGTTTACAAGAAATTCGATTTGGGAAATTGTTATTGAATGTGAATATAAGAAGTGTTTACTTCATGATTGATAAATAAGAGAAGGGATGAAAGCCTCCCCACCCTTGCTTAGCGTTCCACTTGATAAATGAAATTGAAAACATGAATAATGAGGGTATGAGTACCCCATAATGTTGAACATGAAAAGTTGTTAATTCTAGAGGCTAAGTGAGACCTAGGTACCAGCAAGTGATGAAAGTGATTAATTGATTTTGAGAAGTTGCCAATATGGACTATCGTTCTAGGTATATGGTTTAAGACTGGTAGAAGGGTAAGCTAGCTCTAGGTGGTAAAAAACGACGAACATGTCCGTTAAAGAATGTGCAGCTCCTAGGGGTTCGAGATCGAAGTGTACGCCCAGTAAATCCATGTATATGGGCTAGGGGTATGACCGTCTATCATCGGAAAGGTTGGAAAAGTGACTGTAGTTCCTAGGAATGTTCGGGACGGACAGGATATGCCTGGTAAATCCACTGAGGCGGGCTAGGGGTAGGCCTAGTTTGTAGTTGTGAGAGATCAACTTGCTAGGGTTTGTGGCTGAGGATACGCCCGGTAAATCCACTGAGGTTGGCTAGGGGTAAGCCGGTAAGGTCCAAATCCTGGGGGTGTGACTACGCATTGGAGTATATTCATCGGGTTAGGTTGTATGACGTGGGATGTAAACCCTATAATGAGGAGTAACTTAAGGGCTTGCCCTCGGACCTATGTAGAATGAGATGCATAGAATCCGAACAAGTATGCGTTAGTGTCATCATAGTATAACATCTGCATTAGGCATTTAAGTCATATCATATACTGACATATTTAGGAGTCACTTTTTATACTTTATTGTGCATTCAAGTTTGTATTTGCTAAAGTAAGGAAATCGCTATTTTATAGTATTGCGTCAGTTGTATGCAATTGACGTGCCGAGAGTTTTCCAGTGCAGGGCTTGGATTGGCAAAAAGACATAAAGACGAATTGATACTAAAGATTATTTTCAGATTTAAGTTGTTGATGCTAAAGTTGTATATAACATGTTGTATTCATTTAAATTCCGCTGCGTTGATATAAAGAACAATGTTGTATAAATGAAAAGTTTTAATTTCTTTGTAAAATTGTATGAATTTAAATTAAAAGATCCCGTTGTGCTACGAATTACATGTAAATGGAATTCGGGGCGTTACACTCCGGGGTCGAGATCTCTGTTAAGTTATCAACAACAGACAGTTGGGGCCCGATCTACGAATCCGTTTGAATGAGAGGTGTGCCTGGGGCGTGGCCTCCCGCTTGGAACATCAGGCAAACTGGAGAAACAACTCTACCCAAAGGCAGAAATTAAGACGCTCCTCCTCCTATACGGGGCACAGTGAAAAAAGAAGCCCGACTCGTGAAAGTCAAAAGCATCTTGAGAAGAACAAAGAGACATAGGTCACCATCACTAGGGCTGAACTTGAAAACTTCAAGCACGACATCCTCAAAGCCATCCAAGGCACTTATAATCAAGGTCAACACTCGTGGAGCCACCACTCTTCTCCATCAAAAGAAGAATCCAGCGACTCAACTAGGTCTATGGGGAGGGACGACCAAGTCCTTTGCCGAATCCAAGAAGTGAAGGATTATTTGGAGCAAATAAAACATAAGGGAAACCGTTCTAGTAGGGCTTACTGTCCCAGTCGGCCACCTTTCAGCAAATACATCATCGATGCACTAATTCTAAAGACCTCCAAAGCCCCTCAATTTGAATCTTAAGATGGTGAATCTGACTCGGTTGACTATATTGAGAGTTTTAAAAGTCTCATGATGGTCTATAATGCCACCGATGTGCTCATGTGCCGAAACAACTTTAAAAGGATCAACGAGGGAATGGTTCTCTCGCCTTACTCCAGAGTCAAAATTCTCCTTCGACCAACTTGAGAAACTTTTCATAGCACACTTTGTCACTAGCCACAAGGCTGAAAAGACAAGTGCTTCACTATTGAAATTAAAGCAAAAGAATAGAGAACTGCTAAAATATTTTGTCAATCACTTCACAGCTGAGGCAAGGTCCATCTCTTCTGTGGACTTATTGGTGGCGGCTGCCACTTTCCGCCATAATGTCGCTCACAAAGACCTGAAGGTCTTTCCAACGAAGAAGTCTCCTAAAGATTTTATCGAGCTCCTGGAAATGAGTGACAAGTATATCAGAGTTGAGTAATCTCTTTATCCTCAAGGCCAAAAGGATCCACCTTCCGAGAAAAAAACGGAAGAATACGAGTGATGAGTGTAATTTTTACTTAATTTTTATTACTCTTTTTACGTATTAAAGTTGTAAGTTCTCATTTATTTCGTTAAATTTTATCTTCTTTTAACTTATTTTATTTATTTGTTTGTTTTTGAAGAAATGAGATGGATAAGTGCAAAAGGTGAACATTTTGATAAAATCAAGGAAGAAAATAAGGATAAAGATTTTAAAATTCAAATTGATTCTATGTGAAGATTTCTGGGAAATTGGAGCACTCAAATGCATGTTTTTACAAATGGCCATTTGAACCAATAAAAAATATATATTCCGGTCAACTAGGGGGTGGAATGAAATTTGTGAATTTTTTTTAAAAAAAATTAAAGAAATTGTTGGATTGAATTGTGTTTGGATAATGATTAGTTTGATGATTAGTTTAAAATTCAAAAGATTAATCTTAATCTTTGAGATTTAACTAATTAAATATTTAAACATATCCTAATCCTATTTAAATAACAACCTCCTTCTCCCTATATAATAAAATCCCGAGACTTTGCTGGAAAGGGAGATGAGGAGAGTTATCTTGCTGTCGAAACTTTGATTTGCCGCGAGATTGATTTTTTTTGGCCAAGACTTGATTTTTTGGAGGAGAAGTCCGAGCAAAACGAGTTCTTTCTTCTCTCATCTATTTTCTATTATTATTATGCAATCCAATAAGATATTTATTAGTTGCACATTTGTCATAAACTAATTTTAAATTTCTAGGGCTTCGATGTAGCCTAGTTTTGAAAACACAATTTGAATTTCATGTTATTTTATTCTTCTACTTTTGCATGGTTGTATGTTTAACTTTTGTTATTAATGCTTGCAATTGTCTCGCCAACTATTATTTGATTTATTGAATCATAGGGGATATCGAGAGGTGACTTGTGATTTAGAATTATAGAATCAAACACCATTGATTGAGCAAAATTATAGATAATTTATCGCAATTAATGTGATTGTAGAGAAATCCATAGAACTTAATGAATCTTCAAATAATTAAATTTGAATAGGGATATGACGAATTATTAGTTGGGGATATGTTTGGTGTTATCCGGGAGAAGACATTGAATAATTAGGGGATTTTAGTTTACAACTTGGAAGTAGAGTTTTGAGTTTCATGGAATTATGAATTGTGTAGGAATAGCCAGGTGAAACCGAAAGCCCTAGAGTTAGTTTTTCTATTAATAAACCCTAAATTTTTAGATTTTGTTAATTTTTATTAGGTTTAGTTTAGCCTTTAGTTTAATTTAGATTATTTGTTATTTTTATCAAATTTTTTATTCTTCAAACAGTAGATAATTTAGTGAATTTCGGTACTTAATAAAATAATTAGTCCTTGTCGGTTTGACACTCTTTTCTTTTAAAACTAAACTACTTGTGATTTTGTGCGTTTGTGAATTATTCCATCAAGTTTTTGGTGCCGCTGCCGGGGACTAATTATTCTTTTATTGATATTGATAATAGCTATATTGTTACTAATTTGGATTTTATTTTGTTTAGAAAGATATGTTTGATTAGTTTTTCTGTTATTTAATAGCCAAGTTTCAGAACATAGAAGTGTATCACCATGGCGAATGAGGGTAATGGATTGGAAAATAAGACTTTGAGAGACTATGTTATGCCCTCAGTTAATGGAGCAACTTCAAGCATAAAGAGGCCAGCTACACAAACTAACAATTTTGATATTAAACCAGTGATCATTCAAATGATTCAACAGACTGTTCATTTTAAGGGACTGTCGTCGCACGAGGGTCCTAATGTTCACATTGCAAACTTTTTAGAAATTTGCGACACTTCTAAGCACAATGGAGTGTCGGACAATGCTATTCAGTTGAGATTCTTTCATTTTTCACTTAGAGGTAAGGTGATGGCTTGGCTAAATTCTCTACCACCAGGTGTCATCACTACTTGGGAGGGATTAGCACAAAAAATTATGGCTAAGTATATCCCCTCCGGTAAAGACATCGAAGCTAAGGAACGACATTACCATAGTCACTTAATTTGAGACTGAATCTTTGTATAATATGTGGGAGAGTTATAAAAATTTATTGATAATGTTTCCTCATCATGAACTTCCAAAATGGCTGCAAGCCCAAACACTCTATAACGGTTTGGGAGCAACACATCATTATATGGTAGAGGCAACAGCTGGAGGAGCTCTTATGAGTAAAACTCAGGAAGCGGCGTATGAGCTTTTGGAGGAGATTGTAAAACCCCAAAAAATAAAATAATTTATTTTGCATTGTTAAATAATATTAAATTGGTAAAGCTGACTATTTTGACTATTTTCTTGAAATTGTAATTTTACACATGCAACACACGTGCAAAGTTAGAAAATTATGAATTCTTAAAATTTTATGGTTAATGATTTATTTTTCTCATTTATTTATGATATTTTATTTTTTTAGATTTATTTAAATTAATTTGACTATTTTATGAATTTGTGAATTTTACACGTGCAAAACACGTGCAAATATTTTTTTGGGTGAAAATCTTCAATTTTAAATTTCTGAATAAATTCTCCTATTTATAATTAATTATGTCCTAAATTTTGGGGTTTTTTTGAATAAAGAAACTATTTTTATAAATACTTCGAAAGAGAGAGGCTTTTATGTAAAAAGCCGATTGGATCTCAAACAAATAATGAAAATTCATTTTTTCTGCTTTTTGAGCTGGCCTAGATCAGTATTAAATATTATTTTTATTTAAAATTTATTTAGATTTGGTTTGGTAAATATTTAAACAAATATGGTATTTTTGCAAATATGGAATTTAAGTTGAACCTTGTGCAAATATTTTTCTTGGAAACTAAAATTCAAAAATTTTGTTTGGAAAATCTAATATTTATTAGTATGTATTATTTATGAATTTTGTGGATTTTTATGATATTTATTTGACATATTTGCAAATATTACAAAGAGATGGACTTTTGTGCCAAATTACCACTTGGAATACAAATCTGAATTTTTTTTAATTTCTGGGCTATACTTGTGATGGCTGGATAACTCAGTAGTAAATGGATTTGGATTTATTTTAATTTATTTATCTTATTTAACTACTTTATTAAAAAAAAATCTATATATATAAAGTAATAATTTATTAAGGGATGTTTCCATATAACTTGTAAAACCCTAAAAACTCCAGATTTCGGCCTATTAAAGAGCCACTACAGCCGCCCCTCTCCTCTACAAAAACAAAATATTATTTTACTATTGGTTTTCTTGGAGTTTCGAAGCGATGATCTTGGTTTTTTTTTGCAAAAGAAGGGTTTTTTCTTATTCTTTATTAATTTGGTTGATTCTTCAATATGTTGAGTGACATATGTTTGATTTCTTACTGTTGTATGCATGTTGTATGTGATGATTTGTCTATTAGAAAACATGTTAGGGGATTGTGTGATGATATAATGAATTATTGAAGGATGGATGAATAAAGATTGAATCTTTTTATGAAAACTATGCTATTGATGATTAAAATTCTATATAGATGATTTAGAATGATAAAGAACCTAATAGAAATCATGGGTATGTTGCTTGCTTACTGAATTGATGGGTTATAATGATTATGTATGTTGTGTAATGCACAAAATTAATTAAAGATGAATTCTTCACTGTGTGTATGAAGATATAATCTGTTCTTGATGTTTTAATGAGAAAAACTTGATGAATGATGGTTATAATTGCACATATTCATGGGTAAACTATTGTAAGTAGTGGTGTTTAATAAATTACAAGAGGGGTTCTTGGATAAAAAAGATCAAGTTTTGAGGGTTGGAGTGTTTCTTGATTTTCGGGACTGAAGGGTTTCAGCCAAAATTAATTTTTGTACAGTAATTTCAACCCTGTTAGCATCAGTAAAATAAATAAATTTGTGAACATGATATGTAGGTTTTGTTTTCTAGTTTTCATAATTTTCAACGGATCTGAATTCTGATTTTCGATGCATGAGTTATTGCTGTTTTACTGCAGTCATATCGTATATTCCAAATTCTAAACTATGTGATTTCTGAATGAAATATTATTTTAAAATTAATATTAAAAGTAGAATTTGAACTCTATATTTTGCTGAGTATGTTTAGACATGATTGGGATCAATCCCTAATTTTTGTGGAATTAATTAATGACTTTTGTATCTCATTTTATGCTTATGAAATCAATCGATATATCCCCAAACTGCATGCTGTTCAGTAAAGAATTATGTTTTCAACCTGATTTTATTCGTTTTTTATGAAAACTTTGTGAATATAAACTGTAGCCTGATTTTTCTAGTTTTCTATCCTTTTGATGGATCTGGATTTTGAACTGTATTTTGTGAATTATCTCTGTTTTGGTACTGCTGTGTCTGAACATTTTTATATATATATACACACACTTTCATATACCCCGTTTTGAAGCAGTTGCCGAAAATTGACGTTTTGTGAAATTTCGATTGCTACTCCTATTTGATGGATCTTAATACTTTAACTAATGCTTAAACACCATATATATATATATATATATATATATATATATATATATATATATATATATATATATACATATACTACTTTTACTGTTTTGAAGAGTTTTTATGAAAATTTGCTCTTTCATGATCTTGATGTGGTTTTAATTTGTTTTATAAACTCCAGTATGTTGTACAAGTTGTATTTGATCATCTTTGGAATTTTGTTTTGCAAATTTATGATTTTACGAAGATTTAACGAAGTATCAGTAAAAAATATGCACGAATTTCAAAGCTGTATTTTTCATAATATGACAGATGACTGCCATATTTTTATACTAGAATGACAGTCGAATATCAATTCTTGGGTTTTCGGATTTTTGCCTGACAGTCGACCGTCGTGTTTTGCACTATCTTTGACAGTCGACTATCAGCACTTTGGCTGATTGTTTTCTGGAGTTTTTCTTCGTTTTTTTTGAACGATCGTTTCTTCGATATCATGGATTATTGATCTACTATTTTAGATGATGTTTTTGCTACAGATTACAGTATCTTAAAGAGAGCTATATTTTGTTTATGATTGAATTTAAATTGTATTTCTATGACTTTATAAAGTGGAATATATATGATTTTTGAAGAAATTGATGTTTTATGACTTTCTACGACTTTAAAACATAATTCTCAGTTATTTATTGGATTTAATATTTTATTTTAGTTCTGGAAATTTATGAGTATATTGAATAGACTTGGATTTTGTTGATTAAAGAATTTTTCTCGATATAAACATTTTGATGATGAAATAAGGAGTTTTATTGAAAGTTTTGGTGTTGATATTCGATACGTGAGTCTCTAGGAGTTGAGTGGGAGTCCTGTGAACCGGCAGTTGAGATTTGTGAATTATAAACAGTTGGGTCTTGGGGTTGTTGATGTGGAATTAAGTCCGGCAGGATACACTAACTCTAGAGAAGGGAAATTTGTGTTTTAAAAATAAACAACTTAAGGATAGGCACTAATGGAGATGTGATAAAACTTAGGAAACATAAGTTTATGCTCTAGGGGTCTAGTCCAACGGATGTGTTCCAGGATTGTGTGTTGTTTTGTCTCGAGAGGACATTTGGTATGTTCGCGTGTCGAGGGTCTACAGGCCTATTCACGGAGCATACATGTGCATTAGCGTGTCGAGGGTCGACGGGCCTATTCACGGATTGTACTAGTGTATCTGCATGTTGAGGGTTTCGCAAACCTATTCATGGGGTACACGTCAGAGAGGTGATTTCTTCCTGGGGGTCAGAGCTATTCTTACATGATGCTTACGCATCGAGGGTTGTGATGCCTATTCGCGAAGTATTCTGGATCTTATTTCTATCACCGTAGTAAGATTATTTGCATAACGAGGGATCTCACTCTATAAAGTGGAGGACGATAAGGGCTTGCACAGGACCTATGTAGTATGGGATGCATAGAATCCGACAAGTATGCATTAGAGAGTCATCATATTACATTTGTGTTTTCTTGACTTGGTTTTATGTATGTTTGTTTTCTTGTTTTCCTACACTTGACACTTAATCTAGTACCACTTGATGTTTTCATGTTTTATTTACTGTCATTTCATATTTCATCTGTTACTACTGTAGGTATGTATTGTTTATAACTTTATTCTTTGTTTTATTTATGTTGTATTTCTTTTGATGTCACTCACACCGTTATGGCGGACCCCTGTAGTTTTGGGGATTAGGGTTATCTCTAGCCTCATGTTTTATAGGTAAGAACCATTAGCTTGGGACTGGATGCATGTGGTAGAATGATAATATGGCTTAGGAAAATTGTAAAAGAATGTGTTGTAAAAGAAAGAAAATGTAAATCAAGGTGTTTAATTTTTCGCTGTACTTTGTAAACAATTGATGTAATAAAAAATTTTAAATTTTCCTGTACTTGGTTGTTATATTTATGATTACATTGAAGTTGATTTTGAAAATTGTGCCACGTATTTCTAATTTTATTTATTGGAAATTCTGGGCGCTATAGAGATGGTGTCTAACAATTACCAATGGTCGTAAGAAAGAGCAATGTCAAGAAAAGTGGTTGGAATTTTTGACCTTGATCGTATTATCACATTTGCGGCACATATTACTACTTCATCTAAACAACAAGGAAATATGTATGTTAATGCTATTCAAACTAATATTATTTTTGCAGGAAATCACTCAAGTATTGATTATCAAGTGGGAAATCCATTTGCTCAACCAAATTCCAAACAAGCAAACTATGTGTCTAACTTCCAACGACAAAACAATTCTTATTCGAACACATATAATCCAAGATGGGAAAATCACCCAAACTTTTTATGGAATAACAATCAAAGGGCAATTAGACCACCTCAAAATTTTTCGCATCAAGAAAAGAAGTCAACACTTGAGGAGATGATTATACAATATATGCAAAAGACAGATTTGGTGATCCAAAGTAACATAGCTTCAATTCGCAACCTTGAAATTGGTCAGCTTTCAAATAAGTTTACAGAGAAGACAACAGGAACCTTACTGTTGCTGCTAATTTTGGTGTGGGAGCAAACAAATGAATTTGTGGATTCTTAGAGCAAACGATAAAACAAACCGGTTGACCTGTTGACCTTCACCAATGTGTTGACTTGGTCTCTTGCCGCTGCTACGAACCTACAAAAAGTGCGAGACACCGGGATGGATCCCGGCGACGTACCCTCCGACGCTCTTGTCAGTAATTTGAATGATTAAGCAAGAACTTAAAACTGGAAAAGTATTGATTACCTCTTAATGGTGGTGGATGGGGGGTATTTATAGCCGTCGTTGGGATCAGATTAGAAATGTTATCCCTGTGATCAGATTAGGAATGTAATCCCTGATCCCCAGTGAAAGGATAGATGTGAATCAGGGCCGTTGATTAGTATTAATCAGAAATCCTAATTCTATCCTGCTGGACCGGGTTCATTTCGGGTTGGGACCCGTACCCAGTTGAGGTGGATTCGTTCATGGGTTATTGGGTCTTAAAGAAAGACCCAGTTCCCATTTCAGACCCGTTTGTAGGTGAAATTACCGTTTTACCCCTGAGCTTTAAGATTCGTGTCCGATTTGAACGACCCCGATTTAATCCCATTTTTAGCCATATCAAAAGCCCCCCACTCCTGTAGACTGAGTTTTACAGTCTTCGAGGAGTAGTTTTGTTGTTCTAATGGCGTACGGGATTTTATCTGTGTTCTTAAGGGAGTTCGAATCTTGCTCGGGGTGCCACGGTGTTATTCTGGACTTGTAAAATGCCCAAAAATATCCTTAGAATTTTCTTGATTTTTGGTGATTTTTCCAGATTTTTCTGAATTTTTTCTCATTTTTTATTCATTTTCCGAATTAAATAATTAATTATCAAAAATATTAATTAATTATTCTAATTAAATAATTATATTTTTCAGAATTTTAAAATAATTTTTCTGAATTAATAATTATTTTTAGAATTTTTAATTAATTTTTTTCGATTTTTAAATATTTTTTCGGATTTTTTAAATAATTAAAACAAATAAATAAATAAATAAAATATTACCTGGACACGTGGCACATTTCTGGACGTTGATCGTGATCAGATGGCGCACATCGCAAAGCAGATCATGCTCTGGACACGTGGTGCGTTTCTGAGCGTCGATCATGATCAGATGTGCGCGCATCGTAAAGCAGATCACGTTCTGGACACGTGGTGCATTTTTGTGCGTCGATCGTGTCGTGATGCGATTTTTTAGAAGATCGGATGGATTGTATGGGTCGGTGAGTTTTTTCTCCAATTTCAGGGTCGGTACTTCGGCACCTCGGCAACTGTTGAAGACCACTTTGGGATGAAGCCACGTGGCATTACCACGTGGCGAAATTTTTTTTTTCGTGCTCTGGCCTTCTTCTTTCTTTCCTTCTTCTTTGCTCTGTTCTCTCTTCTTCTCCTTCGTCTTTAACTATCGTCCCATTCCTTCGGCGCCACCTCAACAGCGAGAGGAGCTCGCGTCGAAGAGGAGCTCGGCGTGGGTGAAAGGAGATGGCAGGGAGCGGGCTCAAGCTCGGCGTCGGTGAGGGTGGAGCTCATTGTTCGACCGTGGGGGAGCTCGGCATTGGCGCTCGAACGTTGAAGATGAGCTCAGAGATTGAAGATGAACTCGGGGATAATGGAGCTCGACGAGAGAGACGTCGGAGCTCGGGGGTTCGTCGAGGGAGTCGAGCTCGGCTATGGGTTCGATGGAGATGGAGCTCGCATAGGGGGAGAGCTCGGTGTTCGACCATGGGGGAGCTTGGCATCGGCGCTCGGACGTTGAAGATGAACTGGGAGGTTGAAGATGAACTCGGAGATAATGGAGCTCGACGTGAACTCGACGAAGGAGGACGGAGTTTCGAGAGAAGTGCTCGCGACGCGGAGGTCGACGTGGAAGGACATCGGCTGGCGCTCGGTGTTGGAGAAGTTGGCCATGGCGGAGCTCGCCCGAGGTGGGAGCTCGACGGAGCTTGGTTGCGATCGGAGCTCGCGCCGTGGATGAGCTCGCCACTGGAGCTGGAGCTCGGAAGTGGAGGCGTGGAGGTGAAGCTCGGTTCGATGTAGGTTAGCGAGGTTGGGAGCTCAGTGGAAGTGGTTCGGAGCTCGTCCATGTGGTTGGTCGAGGGAAGCGTCGGAGGTGGAGCTCGGCCATGGAGGTGGCGAGCTCGGTTTTCTTTCCTCCGGTTTTGGCGCCAAACCGGTTGAAGAAGAGGAAGGGGATGGGTGTTCGGGTTAGGATCCCTTAACGGGTCCGAACCCGAACCCCCCCCCCCCCCCCCCCTTTTTTTTTGGCTTCCTCGCTGGTTCTTGTTCGGCGAATCCGAGCACGGATTTTGAGGCGCATTTTTCGCCACTTTGCAGTTTGGTAGATCGGTAGTTTGGATTTCAGATCCGAGCAACGTGGCTCCATCTGGACGGTTGATCACGATTGTGGGGCGAATCACGAGACAAGAGGCTCAAATTTCGAGAAAACGTTGTCTTGTCATTTTGTGGAGACGTGGCAAGATCTGAGCCGTTCATCATGTTCTAGCACGTTTTTTGAGACAATCTGACGGTGAAACTGGCTCAGCAATATTTTTCTCCATATGTGGAGGTCGGTACCTCGGCACTTCGGCTCGGTAGAACGGCCTTGGCGGAGCTCATCGAGGTGGGTTCATTGAGGTGAGCTCGACGACGAAAGAGGGGTCGAAGCTCGACGAGGAAGGGGGTCGGCATATGGGAGAGGTGACAAGCTCCGAAGCTTGGTGATGTGCTTTTTGGTTTTGGAGATTTTTGAAGAGGGGCTCCACTCCTAGGGGTGAAGAAGAGGTGCTAGGAAGATCCTCGTACGAGCCATGGGAAGACCCATTCTTTGAAGTGAGTGCAAGGAGCAACTCTATGGGAGAGTTTTGAGCTCCGAACTCGCTTAGAAGAGGCCCACTTTGGAGATGAGCGGAGTGAAGAGCTCGGCTCTAGGAGAGAGCCATCTGGAAGACGAGTTTGAGGATCAACTCTAAGAGAGAGTTTTAGGTTCGAACTGGCTGAGAAGAGGTCCGCCTTGGAGGTAAGCGGAGTGAAGAGCTCGGCTCTAGGAGAGAGCCATCTGGAAGACGAGTTTAAGGAGCAACTCTAGAGAGAGCTGTGAGCTCCAAACTTGTTGAGAAGAGGTCCGCTTTGGAGGCGAGCGGAGTGAAGAGCTCGGCTCTGGGAGAGAGCCATATGTGAGACGAGTGTGAGGAGGAACTCTAGGAGAGAGTTGTGCTCCGAACTTGTTGAGAAGAGGTCCGCTTTGGAGGCGAGTGGAGTGAAGAGCTCGGCTCTGGGAGAGAGCCATTTGTGAGATGAGTGTGAGGAGGAACTCTAGGAGAGAGTTGTGCTCCGAACTTATTGAGAAGAGGTCCGCTTTGGAGGCGAGCGGAGTGAAGAGCTCGGCTCTGGGAGAGAGCCATTTAGGAGACGAGTTTGAGGAGAAAATCAAGGGGAGAGCTATGCTCCGAACTCGTTGAGAAGAGGTCCGCTTTGGAGGCGAGCGGAGTGAAGAGCTTGGCTCTGGGAGAGAGCCATTTGGAAGAGGAGTGTGAGGAGGAACTTCTAGGAGAGAGTTGTGCTCCGAACTCGTTGACAAGAGGTCCGCTTTGGAAGGCGAGCGGAGTGAAGAGCTCGGCTCTGGGAGAGAGCCCTTTGGAAGACAAGTGTGAGGAGCAACTCTAGGAGAGAGTTGTGCTCCGAACTCGTTGAGAAGAGGTCCGCTTTGGAGGTGAGTGGAGTGAAGAGCTCGGCTCTGGGAGAGAGCCATTTGTGAGACGAGTTTGAGGAGCAACTCTAGGGGAGAGCTTCAGCTCCGAACTCGCTGTTTAAGTGAGAGAATCAACGGTTGTGGGAGCAGTTTCGAATGGCGAACCACTTCTAACTCGCTTAAGAGCAAGTTATTTGAAGCGGAATCGAGCCAAGTGTTGGACTCCGAACTCGTCGTTTAAGAGAGTATCAACGGTTATGGGAGCAGTTCCGAATGGCGAACCACTTCTAACTCGCTTAAGAGCAAGTTATTTGAAGCAGAATCGAGCCAAGTGTTGGACTCTGAACTCGTCGTTTAAGAGAGTATCAACGGTTGTAGGAGCAGTTCTGAATGGCGAACCACTTCTAACTCGCTCAAGAGCAAGTTATTTGAAGTGGAATCGAGCCAAGTGTTGGACTCCGAACTCGTCGTTTAAGAGCTTAGTGAGTTGCGGGAGCAGCCATGTAGAAGAATCTGGACTCCGAACTCACCATTTAACGAGTCGTAGATGTGACTCGAAGAGATAGAGAAGAGGCAAGAGCAATAATTTTCAATGAAAAATGTAAAGTTTTATTGAGATAAACTAAGTGGCCGCTTCAATAGGGCAAGCCATTATTACATGCTATTGTCCGAGTTACAAGCATCGGCCTTATTGAAAATCAAGATCCTACTTCTACAATAAGGTGAAGACCTCTTGGGAGGAGCTGGGTCTTGAAGCTCGACGGGCCTTTCTGTTCGTTTGTTGGCTCCTCAGGGGGGAAGCTCGGCCCCCTCTCATTGGATGAACTTGGTCAGGTGCCCCCTCTGTATGAGTTCTTTGATCTCCTCCTTGAGAGCCCGACAATCCTCCGTGTCGTGGCCGTGGTCCCTGTGAAAGCGGCACCACTTATCTTTGTTCCTCTTCTTGCCAGGGGTATTCATTCTAGGGGGAGCGCGGAGTAGTCCTTCCTTGTCCACCTCCATAAGAACTTTTGATATATTAGTAATGAGGGTCTTAAAGCTTTCGATGTGGTCTACGGGGTCGGTCTCCCCGGAATAGGTCTCGAACTGTGGAGGCTTGAAGCATATTGGAATGGGTGCCTCCATGATGGTATGAGAGAAAGGAGGTCGGCTCGGACGGAGGGTCCTTCCTCTAATCTCTTCTTCTCTGTCTAGCTGACCCAAGCGCCTCTCCATTTCGTGGAGACGACGGTAGACGGTGTCATCCCTTCGACGGTATTCAAACGAGCCTCTGGACTCATCTTCGTACGAGGGAGAGCGGGGGCTATGACGACGGTAGTCCCGAGAGTGGCGAGGACTAGGAATGTGCTGGGGGTTGCTAGGAGCTGGAGGAGGAGTCAGGGAATGTCGGCGAGGACTTTGGATCGGAGGAGGAGTGGGGACCCTTCGAGCATCATTATGGTTGGGTCGGTGATGGAGGGCATGCAAAATGGTTGCTTGGAATTGCTGGAATTCGTCTCGGGTGAAAGGGGCATTATCACCCCTCGGTGAGCGATGCCTTCTTCTATAGTGCTCGGGGGACTCTCTCCGTCTTTGGTGAGGCGGGGACCTCCTATGTTCTCGGCGACGAGGAGATCGCTCATTTGGACGTTGTTGGCGGAAGACTCCCTCTCGGGCCCGCCTTTCATCCAAACGGCCGCGAAGATCCTCTTCCTTATGTCGATTGTTAAGGGTGTTACGGAGGTCATTGGAGGCTCGGAGATTGTGAGATGCCATGGAATTAGTTGAGGGGTTGTGCACGGAGACGTGATCGTGTTGAAGAGGTTGTTTCTGAGGATTGGGATGGGAGCCCCCCGCACCGGCGTTCTGTGGAGGAGGTTGGTCCTGCCGCGGGGCCTGGTTAGGTTGAGGGATAGGTCCTGTTGGCTGGACGATTTGGAGGGGGACCTCCTGCTGTGGTTGAGGAGGAGTGGGTCCACGGTTGGACCCTCTGGATCTTAGCTGTCGGGGAGGCATGGCTGGGCAGACCTGACCGATGGGAAGAGGAAGGGCTGTTATTCGCTGTTTCCCACAGACGGCGCCAATCTATTGCTGCTAATTTTGGTGTGGGAGCAAACAGATGAATTGGCGCCGTCTGTGGGAATCGAAAAAGCAACCTGACCTAACTTCATCAACGATACTAGTTTCAAGTCATGCATCTAAAACAGAAGGGGAAGGCAGTGGTCTCCAACCGAAGAACCACTTCTCTTCCTCCTCTCCCTCCTCCGGTTCAAGGTGCTCCTACTCAACAGGCCCCTCAAGGGTCTCGGGGGGCTCCCGTCAGAGTCATCCGAAGCAACATCCTCCTCACGACCAAGTCACGGGTCCCAATCCTTCAGTTGAATCCCTGGCTTCTCAAAGCTCTCCCGAGCGGGATCTTCGTCAAGTAATTGCCGACCGCCAAAAGGGGGTCGACCTTAGAACTCATCTGAATGGATGGCGGGCCCTTGGTCGAGTCCATCAACCCGAGAACTCACGGGCTTCAAGAATTCGAACCCCCCGACGACCGAGGACTAGAAGATCCCCTCCCCCAAGGAGGCAAAGAGAGTCCCCTCAGCATCATCGGCGGAGAACTCATTCTCCAGTAAACCGAGCCACACATAGGGACCGCCAAGCTGGAGAGGCACTAGTCACAAGGGCATATCTTCAATACTTCCAAGCGACAGTCTTAAGGGCCCTCAATATCGCCCCAAAGAACGACCAGAGGCCACCTACTCATGAGCTAGCTAGGACCCACTGCCTTCACACTCTCAGTCCTCGTCCTTCTCCAAGCTACCATCGCCGCAGCCCCAGTCCATCCTCGTACGAAGATGAGTCCCGGGGCTCGGCAAGATATGATCAAAGAGAAGACTCAGTCTACCGCCGTCTCCATGAGATGGAGAGGCGCCTCGGCCAAATTGACAAGGAAGAAGAGCAACGGGCGATAAACCTCCGCCCGAGCAGACCTCCATTCTCCCGCACCATCATGGAGGCCCCCATCCCAGAGAACTTCAAGCTGCCTCACTTCGAGACGTATACCGGGGAGTCGGACCCTGCAGATCACATAGAGAGTTTCAAAACTCTCATGATGATCCACCATGCTTCAGACGCCATCCTCAACAAGATCTTCCCTGCCACGCTGAAGGGGTCTGCTCGAGAATGGTACTCTCGACTCGTCCCGGCCTCCATCTTCTCATTTGATCAGTTCGAAGGGCTCTTCCTTACTCATTTCGTGAGTAGCCGCCGAGCTGAGAAAACAAGTGTATCTTTGGTGACCCTCAACCAAGAAAAGGGTGAACGCCTAAGGGATTACGTTCGACGCTTCACCGCCGAAGCCCGGTCCATTCCCCCCCTCAACCAGTCAGTAGCCTCTGCCGCATTCGAGCGCAACGTCACTAATGCCAACCTCAGGGCCATCCCTTGCCAAGAAGCCTCCTCGGGACTTCTCAGAGCTCTTACTTAGGGTGGAGAAGCACATACGGGCGCAAGAGGCTCTCAACCCCCTTGCTCTTGAGGAGACATCTTCCGAGAACAAACGGAAGAACACAAGTGAAGAGGGGTCCCAAGAAGCTCCAGAAGGACAATGGCGGACAGCGCCGACCTCCCCCCAGATTCGAAAAGTTCACTCCTCTTAACGCCAACATTTCCACAATTCTCATGGAAGTTGAGAAGGAAGGGGTGCTACCCCCTGCCCCGAAAATGAACACCCCCGGCAAAAAGAGGGACAAAGAAAAATGGTGCCGCTATCATCGGAACCATGGCCACGACACCAATGATTGTAGGGCCCTGAAGAACGAGATAGAAGCCCTCATCCAGAGGGGAAACTGGCTAAATTCGTGAGAAAGGACCGAACTGACCTTCCGCCTCCTCCTCGGGGGGCTAACAAGCGTACCGAACAACGCGATGAGACGCCCGAATTCGAAGAGGAGCGTGTCCTGCACCTCATTCATGGGGGCCCGATGGGGGGCCCCTCCAACTCCTCTCGAAAGGCGTTTATAAGAGAAGTTAATTCGGTTCGCGGCACACCTCCTCCTAAAGGCCTCGGAGTACCTGTCACATTCTCAGATGAAGACCTTGAGGGTGTCCGAACCCCCCATTGTGACGCACTTGTCATCAACCTCCATATGGCAAACTTTAAAGTGGAGAGGATCCTGGTGGACAATGGCAGCTCCGTTAACATCCTCTTCCTCGCCGCTTTCAAAGGTCTCAAACTGTCCCGAGACAGACTTAAGCCCGTCGGCTACACACTCCATGGGTTCACGGGAGTGCCTGTGACTATTGAAGGGGTGATCACCCTGGATGTAACCGCTGGCAAAACTCCTACTACCCGAACGGAGCCGATGGACTTCATGGTCGTTGATGTCCCTGCTGCTTATAATGTGATACTGGGCCGACCTGGCCTAGCTGCCCTCGAGGTCGTCCCTTCCGCTTATCACCTCAAGATGAGGTTCCCCACCCGGGCAGGAGTAGGGGAAGTAAGAGGCAGTCAGGAAATGGCGCGCAAATGCTACATGACCTCTACTGAGGGTCCAGTCCTCTCTCTCGAAACTCTTGAAATCCCCCAAGATGGTGTCCGGCCAACATCTGAGCCAGTGTATGAATTGGAGGAATTGCTCTGTTCTGAGCAAGATCCGAGCTGCAAGTTCTTTATCAGCAAGACCCTCCCATCAGCCCTAAGCTCGGACATAGTTCAATGTATTAGAAAGAACCGCGACCTCTTTGCCTGGTCAGCCGCCGACATGCCTGGAATTTCGGAAGAGCTTCTCGTCCACCATCTGAGTGTTGCACCGGGGTCCAGACCGGTTCAACAGAAGAGGCGCAAATTTGCTCCCGAGCGCCAACAAGCTATAAAAGAAGAGGTGGACAAGATCCTCAAGGCTCGGTTCATACAGGAGGTCAATTATCCCGAATGGCTCTCAAATGTTGTAATGGTAAAGAAGACCAATGGGAGTTGGAGAATATGTATCGACTTCACCGACCTCAATAAAGCATGTCCCAAAGATCCATTTCCTCTCCCAAGTATCGACACCCTGATCGACGCAACTTCGGACCATGAACTCCTCAGCTTCATGGACGCCTTCTTCGGCTACAATCAGATTCGTATGTTTCCCCCGGATATCTCGAAGACCTCCTTTGTAACCGATCAGGGCCTCTACTGCTACAGGGTAATGCCTTTCAGATTGAAGAATGCAGGTGCCACTTATCAACGCCTCGTCAACAAGGTTTTTCAAGCACAGATCGGCCGAAATATGGAAGTATATGTTGACGATATGCTTATGAAGAGCATCCATGGGGCCGATCATGTGGCCAATCTGCAAGAGGCGTTCGATGTACTCAGGAAGCACGATATGAGACTCAATCCGAACAAGTGTGCGTTCGGAGTCTCGTCGGGGAAATTCCTAGGCTTTATGGTCAGCCAAAGAGGAATCGAAGCGAACCCCGAGAAGATTAAGGCCATATTGGACATGGCTCCCCCAAAGAATGTTAAAGAGGTTCAAAGGATAACAGGTCGCCTTGCTGCCATAGGGAGATTCCTTTCTAAGTCAAGGGAAAAGTGTCTTCCCTTCTTCAAAGCTCTCAGAGGGGCAAAAGGCTTCGAATGGGGACAGCAGCAACAAGACTCATTCGACCAGCTGAAGGCTTACCTAGTCAATCCTCCTTTCCTCAGCAAACCTGTTCCCGGGGAAGCCCTCTACCTCTATACTTAGCCGCCTCCGAACAGACCCTCAGCACTGTCCTTGTAAGGGAAGAAGATAAGACTCAAAAGCCCATCTATTACGTGAGCAAGGTACTTCGGGATGCCGAGCTCCGCTACCCAAGGATAGAGAAGATGGCATACGCCTTAGTTATGGCCGTAAGAAAGCTTCGCCCATATTTCCAGTCCCACTCGGTGGTCGTTCTTACCGACCAACCGTTGAAGCAAGTCCTTCACAAGCCGGAGACTTCCGGTTGTCTCATGAAATGGTCTATCGAGTTGAGCCAGCATGATATAACATATCAGCCTCGAACCGCGATCAAGGCTTAGGCCTTAGCTGAACTCATAGTTGAAAGCACCATTCCCGAGGTCAGTCAAGCGTCAAACGGACCTCCTATTTGGACAGTATATGTTGATGGATCCTCTTGTACCGAAGGGAGTGGAGCCGGGTTTATTCTGGCCGGCCCAGATGACTTCATCCTCCAATACTCCCTCTGCATCAACTTCAAGGCCTCCAACAATGAAGCAGAATATGAAGCCCTTATAGCCGGTCTTGGAATGGCCCGCAAGGCAGGGGCACAATGCCTCCGCATATTTAGTGACTCTCAGCTAGTCGTGAATCAAGTCCTGAGCGAGTATGAAGCGCGAGATGACCGAATGGCTAAGTATCTAGCCAAGGTCCAAAATCGAATGGCTAAGTATCTAGCCAAGGTCCAAAATCTCATGGCTCTCTTCGAAGAGGCACTTATTCGGCGAATCCCGAGGGAAGAAAATGCCCAAGCAGACGCTCTCTCCAAGTTAGCCTCTTCCTCCCTCCAAGGTCTCGAGCGGACCGTTTTGATTGAAGTGCTCCTGAAGCCGAGCATAGAAGAAGAAACTCCCGACTCCATGGAGTCGCTGCCGGTCCAACTTCAAGATAATTGGATGAAACCCCTGGTAGAATTCCTAAGGGATGGGCTCCTCCCCGAAGACCCTAAGGAAGCTCACCGTGTCAGAACCAGAGTGGAGCGGTACACCATTGTAGAGGGGGTCTTGTACAAACGCTCCTTCACACAAATTGACGACAGACCTTATCTGAGGTGCCTCTCCCTCGAACAAGCCACATACGCCTTGCAAAAGCTTCACGAAAGCATAGGCGGAGCACATTCAGGGTCCAGGTCCCTTGCTCGGAAGGTGTTGAATTATGGATATTTCTGGCCTGCCCTCTTACAAGACGCCGAGCGACATGTTCGGTAATACAGCTCTTATCAAAAGCACTCCAACATCCGTCGCCTCCCACAAGCTCGGCTCGCCACCCTATTAAGTCCTATCCCATTCGCAATGTGGGGGATGGATTTACTAGGACCGTTCCCGCCAGCTCCCGGCCAACTCAAATTTTTAGTCGTGGCAATCGACTATTTCTCGAAGTGGATAGAGGCCGAGCCCTTGGCCGCAATCACTGAGAACAAAGTACTCCAGTTCTTTTGGAAGAACGTCATCTGCAGGTTCGGCGTCCCTCGAGTCCTCATAACCGACAATGGAACACAGTTTACAGGGGCCTCCTTCCGAGCTCTGTGTGAAGACCTCGCCATCCAACAACGCTTCTCCTCTGTCTCCTACCCTCAATCAAATGGCCAAGTGGAAAACGCCAATCGACAGATCCTCTCCGGAATCAAGAAGAGGTTGGATAAGTCCGCTAAGGGTTTATGGGTTGATCAGCTCCCGAACGTACTGTGGAATTACCGCACTACCAAACGGACCCTCACAGGAGAGTCGCTGTTTAACCTCACCTACGGGGCCGAGGCTGTAATCCCCCTGGAAGTCGGTGTAACCTCTCCTCGTCTTATTGCTTATGAAGAAGAGCAGAATGCCAGAGAGCTCCGAGCAAATCTGGACTTGATCGATGAGCTCCGTGAAAGAGCTGCCATTCGTCAGCAAAGCTATCGGAGAAGGATCGAGCTGGCCTATAATAAGAGAGTCCATCCTACCGATCTCAAAGAAGGGGACTTAGTCCTCAGAAAGTTAGCTATCTCGTTCCCCAGTCAGAAGAGCAAGCTAGCTCCAAATTGGGAAGGACACTACAAGGTCACCAAAGTAGTTCAGCTAGGAGCCTACCGTCTAGAAGACCTGAAGGCAGAGAGATTCCCAGGACTTGGAATGCCGACCATCTCTTGAAGTACCAAGAGAGCGCATGAACGCCTCTCCAAGTACCATCAGATGTCGAACCATTCCTTTCCCTTCACTTGTATTTTACTTTTGCTTTTTTATTTCTCCCATGTAATAACGGCTCGCCACTTAGAAGCAGCCGAGTATTAGTTTTCAATAAAGAACATTTTTTCTTCATATCTTACTTGTGAATTGCTTGTATCTTTCTTATTTTACCTTCTTTATACTCTAACGACGAGTTCGGAGTCCAGCACTTGGCTCGACTCCGCTTCGTAGGCTCGCTCTGAAGCGAGCTAGAAGTGGTTCGCCATTCGGAATTGCTCCCACAACCGTCGAAACAAACTCTAACGACGAGTTCGGAGTCCAACACTTGGCTTGACTCCGCTTCGTTGGCTCGCTCTGAAGCGAGCTAGAAGTGGTTTACCATTCGGAATTGCTCCCACAACAGTTGAAACAAACTCTAACGACGAGTTCGGAGTCCAACACTTGGCTCAACTCCGCTTCGTAGGCTCGCTCTGAAGCGAGCCAGAAGTGGTTCGCCATTCAGAATTGCTCCCACAACCGTTGAAACAAACTCTAGCGACGAGTTTGGAGCCCAACACTTGGCTCGACTCCGCTTCGTAGGCTCGCTCAGAAGCGAGCTAGAAGTGGTTCGCCATTCGGAATTGCTCCTACAACTGTTCGTCAAAAATCACATCATTGAACCCACCTCGATGAGCTCCGCCATGGCCGTTCTACCGAGCCGAGGTGCCGAGGTACCGACCTCCACATATGGAGAAAAATGCTGCCGATCCAGTTTCACCGACAGATTGTCTCAAAAAACGTGCTAGAACATGATGAATGACTCAGGTCATGCCACGTCTCCACAAAACGACAAGATAATGTTTTCTCGAAATCTGAGCATCTTGTCTCGTGATTCGCGCCATGATCATGATCAACCGTTCAGATAGAGCCACGCAGCTCGGATCTGGGATCCGTACTATCGATCTAACGAATAACAAAGTGGAGAAGAATGCACCTCAAAATCCATGCTCGGAATTGCCGAACAGGAAGCAACACACGAACACCACAAAAAAAATAAAAGAACTTTTATTAAGGACAAAAACATCCAAGTTATTACAACGGACAAAAAATCCAAGTTACAAGCCCAAGCTATTACAACAAGGTGCTACAAAAATTCTAAAGTATAATACAACTCTTTCAACGCCTCTTCGGGACAGGGACGTTCTGGTTTAAAGAGACACGAGGGCGGCGCCGCTTCACCTCCGAGCTCGTCTCTACACCCACAAACCGAGACGCTTCCTCGGCGCTGCCTCTGATAGTGGCTCCAACCGAGGCTCCGCTAGACGAGATGGCTACGCCACTCTGGGCGTCGGCCGGGCTCCGACGAACGATAGGTGGACGAGTCGCGAGTTCGTAGAAAGAGATTCCCTTCTCACTTTCCTCGCGGGTGCACGAAGTGCTTCGGACGTTAATCCTCATGGGCTGAGGTTTAAGGCGAGCAACTTCCTCTTCAAGTTCGACGATTCTATCCTTCAAAGTATCGTCTTTCACTGACATCTTGAACCGAGGAAGTTTTGCTGAGCTCGTGTCCCCGGCACAATCACTTATGATTCGGCGAAGGTTGGTCACTTCGATGCTCTTGTCGACCGTAACCCTCTTTAGCTGCTCAACCTTCGAAGCTAGCTCGTCGCGCTTGGCCAGGGCCGAGGTTAACTCGTCCTCCTTCGCCGAGAGTTCTCCTTTGACTATCTGCAAGTGACGAATCTCAGCCAATAACTCGCTGTTCGTCTTCTCCACGTTGAATAGCACCCTCTGATTAGCTCAACCTCGCCCTCGAGACGAGCTTCGTGCGATCGCTTGAATAATTCCGTTCGCTGCCGAGCCGCTGCGGCATCCGAACCAAGTTCGACAATCTGAAAAACCAAAGCATTCTATTGGGAGATGAGTTCCGAGCCAAACACTTAAACGAATTCAAAGAAAAAAAATTCTTTCATTCATGTCGAAAAGAAGTGGTGGCTAGTCCGCTATAAGGCTTTACAAAAAAAAAAGAGAAAAAGAGATTCATGCAAAGGACGGGGAGATCAAGGATCCACCTGAGGCGACGGGTCGATCACAGACGCCTCGCCAAATGGTCCCTCGGCCCCCGTCGCCCCGGCTTGGGGGTCGGCAGCCACGGTCACGGGGTCCGCAGGCACCTCCTCGTCCCGCTGGTCGCCCTCCTCCCCTTCTCCTTCCTCTACTTCGCTCTCCACCTCCTCGCCGGGCCACAGGCGATATCCCACTCTTTTGAAGCCGGGGACACGTGCCTCGACGTGGTCAAGCGCTCTCGCATAGGACAGCTCCATGTTCCTGGCCATATGCTTCTTCGCCTCGGCTTCAACCTCCTTCCTGGCCACCTCCGCCGCGGAGTCCCTCTCCGCCTTCGCCGCCTCCAAGGCCTTCGCCGATGCGGCCAGCTCCTCGGCAGCTTTAGCGACCTTGGCGACCTCCGTGGCGAGCTGCTCATCAGCTCGCTCCAAGGCCGTCTCAAGATCGGCAACCCGAACCTCCAAGTCCTCCGAGCAGCGCCGCTCCGCCTCGAGCTGCTTCACCGCCCTCGCCTTCTCCGCCCTGTCCTTATCACAGAGGGCTTTCAGCTCCTTCTCCTGCTCGGCGAACTCCTGAACAAGGTGGCCGAAGTGGCAAGTGGCCTGCAATGAATGAGCGTTAGGTGGTTGTAAAATCCGAGCTATGGACTTAAAGAAATTTTTAAAGAATGATGCTTACCGACATGAGCGACCGAGCAATCTCGTAAGTGTCATCCCTGGTCGTCCCCGCCTTCAGAGCGGCTCGGTCCTTTGGGGTCGCGAGATGCTTGACGGCCTGCATACACATCTGCGAATCACTAAGAAAGCCGTTGTGGTTCTTCACCCGCCAGTCGGGGACGAACAGATTCTTGTGAGCCTCGGTCAAAATCTGCTCGGCCTGAGGCGTCAAAGGCGGGGCCTGCAGAGCCAGCGCCGCCGAAACTGAAAAGGCCTCACTGGCCGGGGCAGAAGAGGCCGGAGCAGGTGGGTCTACAAGGACGACCATCGACGGAGATGGTGCCTGAAGAGCAGGGGTAGGGCAGGCAACTACCGAGGGAGTCTTGGAAGGTCGTCCGGATGTGAGCCCGGTGCTCGGCTTCTTCCTCTTCCTACCATCGGCAACCTTGCCTCGCTCGGACATCATTGCCGTGAAGTCCATCTTCAGCGCCTCTGTTCCAAACAACGAAAACCAAAAGACAACAAGTTAGAAGATCGCACAAGAAAGAAAGAAAAAAAAATGCAGCGAGATGTCAAGAGCATACTCGGGTCGATTGGACTAAGGCCCGACCCGTGTAGCACCTCCTCTGTCATTCCTCTCCAGCTTAACATCGGGAGAGCAATGAGCTTCGCCGCCACCTCCTCCTCGTCCGGACTCAGCACTGGGTCGGCCCTCGAAAACTTTGGCACTTCTTCCTTCCACCGAGTCGGAAAGTCCAGCCTCGAGGGTCCCTTCAACAGAAAAAACTTCTCCTTCCAACCTTTTATCGAATCCGGATTCTCTATGAGCTTAACGCCTCTCCGAGGTGACAAGTAGTAGCGAGGCTCGCCCTTCGTCATCCAGTTGATCCGATACAGACTCCGAAGGATTACCAGGTTTGGCTTGACCTCGGCGATGCGACATTGCAGCAAAAAGGCGAGCACGTGGTGCCAGGTGTTCGGCATAAATTGCATCGGTGCCAGACAATACCAGTGGAGAACCTTCAACACGAAGGGATGCAGTGGGAAGCACAAGCCGCTGCACAAAGAGTCGAAGTCGAACACGCACGTGTCCGGCGACAGCACGGTGTTTGCTCGCATCCCAGGGCCGGAGAGGATCAGTTTGTACTCCGGAGGGATGACGAACCCCTTTCTGATCCGGAGGAGATCCCTCTCAGATAACACCGAAGCAAGCTCGTCCACCTCGGTGAACTCCCTCGGGGCGTTCTCCTCGTAAACTGCTGACCGACCAACGATCGCCTTCTCCAGCATATCACCCTCGTACTGCCTAATGCCGACGTGTCCAGACAGCACACCAGGATACTGACCCGACTCAGGGGCTCGCCTCTCTGGCTCTACGATCTCCTCGACTATGGACGACCCTACCACTTTCTTCCTCTTTCTCCGACTCGCTACTTGAATTCTCTCCTCGGCGCCACTATCTCCAGAGGACGATGCCTCACTTCCCGAGTTTACCCTTGACATCTCTAAAAAATATCTTAGGCAAAAACACTGACCTTGATGTGACGTAAACTTGGAAGTGACGTGCACGGTCGGAATTTCTTCGCCGGAAATTGCCTAGCCCACGCGATAGCTAACACCACCACCGTGGAGCACAAACCACCTCTAGCAGAGCAAAACTGAGAGTAAAAGTAAAAATTCAAAGTGAAAGAGAGAAATGTGCTAGGGGGTGGGGAGAGTGGGGACTTATAGCCAAGAGAGCGACGTTTGGGCTCCCTAGGCATTTAGGGGCCCACTAAAGGAAGGCAAAACGACAAAACGGAGAGTTGCGACAATTCAAGACAAGAACTCGTCAAAACGCTCAACTCCATCACTAGGCGACCAGCGCCTCGACGTGCCACCGAACCGCCGTTCTACCGAGCCGAGGTGCCGAGGTACCGACGTCCACATATGGAGAAAAGTTCTGCCGAGCCAGAATCACCATCGGATCGTTCCAAAATCCATGTCGAAACTTGATGGACGGCTCAGATCGCGACACACCCACAAAATGACAAGATAACGTTTTCTCGTGATCTGAACCTCGTCCTCGTGATTCGCACCGTGATGGATGCTCAGGATCATGCCACGTACCTCGGCAGATCCCAGCGCTCCGAGCCGAGCTGCCGAGGAGCCGAGCCGAGGTGCCGAGGTACCGACCTCCACATATGAAGAAAAATTCTGCCGAACCAGAATCACCTTCCGATCGCTCCAAAATTCGTGTCAAAACTTGATGGACGGCTCAGATCGCGCCACGCCCACAAAACGACAAGATAACGTTTTCTCGTGATCTGAACCCCGTCCTAGTGATTCGCACCGTGATGGACGCTCAGGATCATGCCACGTAGCTCGGCAGATCCCAGCGCTTCGAGCCGAGCTGTCGAAGAGCCGAGCCGAGGTGCCGCGGTACCGACCTCCACACGCGGAGAAAATACTAGCCGACCCACTCAGATCGTCCGATCCCCCAGAAAATCGCACTCGGCAACGATGAAGGGTCCAGATCGCGTCACGTCATAATTCGGTATTAAAAATTAATTTTTATTTATTAAAATTATTTTATTTATTTAAAAATTGCAAAAAATTGGTTAAAAATTGGGGAAAATTAATTAAAAATTCTAGGAAATAATTATAAATTCGGAGAAATATTTTGATCCCCTGAGAAAGTAATTATTGCCTAGAATGGCTGATTAAGACCCCCGGACGACGAATCAACACTTCGCAAAATTAAATAAGTGATCCGAAAGATAGATAAAAATTAAGGAAAGATGCCAGAAAACCAGAAGTGCTCAAGAACGTCTTAGAGCATGCAACTAACCCGGAAAATCACCATACTGCCCCATGCAAAGAATCGTCACCCCTCGTTCGGACTCCGATACAACTCTGAAAGCCATTGAAACAGTAAAACTACTCCTCAAAGACTGAACCATCTCAGCCTTTAGGAGTGGGGGGACTCGTGATATGGCTAAAAAATGGGATTAAATCGGAACCATCCAAAGCGGGCCCGATTCTTAAAGCCTAGGGGCAAAATGGTAATTTCACTCCACAAACGGGTCTAAAGTGGGTTCTGGGTCTTTTCCCCAAAGGCCCGATAACCCACGAACGGATCCACCTCAACTGGGTACGGGTCCCAACCCAAAATAAACCCGGTCCAGCAGGATAGAATTAGGGTTTCTGATTAATACTAATCAACGGCCCTGATTCACATCTATCCTTTTACTGGGGATTAGGAATTACATTCCTTATCTGATCACAGGGATTACATTCCTAATCTGACCTCAACGGCGGCTATAAATATCCCCCATCCACCACCATTAAGTGGTGATCAATCTTTTGCCAATTTACGCTCTCTCATAATCTTTTCTGGTTATTGACTTGAGCGTCGGAGGGTGCGTCGCCGGATCAACCCCGGTGTCTCGCACTTTTTGCAGGTTATGGCAGGTGTAACGGCCAAGCTCCGGCGGAACAGGTTTCGGGTTTGCTGTTTAAGTTTTCCAAGAATCCACAAATTCATCTGTTGGCCCCCACACCATATTTAGCGGTAACACTTACCTAGTAACACTGTGACCAATCGTAAGGAGCATGTCAAAGCAATAACACTGAGAAGTGGGAGAAAAATTGAGCAACCACAAGAATAAATTGCCAAACAAAACGTGGTTGAAAAGCAACTTGAGTCCAAGCCAGTTTTGGAGGAACAAAGTACGTGGCCAACCATCATGTTGGGAATTCCAAGGAGATGATACGAGCTTCAAAACCCATGATTTCCACGAAGTTTAATTCTGAAACTAATTCTAAATCTCCTTATGATCCACTGATTCCTTTTCCACAAAGACATAAAAAGAATAATCTCGATAATCAATTCTATAATTTTAAAAGCATTTTAAAAAATTTTCATATTAATATTTCTCTTATTGAAGTTTTAGAACATATGCCTAAATATGCTAAGTTTTTTAAGCATATTTTATCAAACAAGTGGAAGTTGGAGGAGCATGAGATGGTTATGCTAACCGAAGAGAGTAGTGCAATTTTACAAAAGATATTGCTTCCTAAACTTAAAGATACATGGAATTTTATGATTCCTTGTACTATTGGAAATTCTTATTTTGATGAAGCCTTGTGTGATTTAGAGGCAAGTATTAATCATATGCCTTGTTTAGTTTTCAGGAAACTTGGTATTGGAGAAGCAAAACCCACTATAATTTCTTTGCAATTGGCTAACAGATCTATTAAGTAACCAAGAGGTATAATTGAATATATTTTGGTGAAGGTAGAAAAGTTCATATTCCCAGCTGATTTTATAGTGCTTGACATGGAGAAAGAGGAACAAATTCCATTAATTTTGGGGCGACCTTTTCTAGTTACGGGGAGAGCTTTGATTGATGTCCAATACGAAAAACTTATTTTGATGTTTGATGATGAGCAAGTCATGTTTGATGTTTTTAAATCCATGGAGTTTTCTACCGAAGTTCACTCATGTTTTAAAGTTAGTGAAATTGATTTAGTTGTGAGTGAGACACATAGGGCTGGAGTTGAAAAGTTACTGCTAGATAAGATCTTTAAAAGTCACCTATCAACGTTTGGTAAATAAGGTTTTTAAAATTCAAATCGGCAAGAACATGGAGGTGTACGTAGACGATATGTTAGACAAAAGTATCCAAAAAGAGGACCACGTAACCGATCTCCAAGTAGCATTTGAGGAATTGTGGAGGCATAACATGCAATGGAATCCTTCAAAGTGTGCCTTCGAGGTATCCTCAAGTAAGTTCTTAGGCTTCATGATTAGCCAGAGGAAAATTGAAGTCAATCCTGAAAAGATTCAAGCAATTCGCAACATGTCCTCCCCAACCACTATTAAGGAAGTGTAGAAGCCCACCGTGCGCTTAGCCACCATTGGTCGATTCCACTCTAAGTCTGGGGAGAAATGCCTCCCGTTTTTCAAAGTTCTATGGGGAGCAAAGGGTTTCGAGTAAGGATAGGAATAACAAACCGCCTTTGAACAACTCAAAGCATACATCGTCAATCCCCCTCTCATAAGCAAGCTCGAGGCTGGTGAAATTCTTTATCTCTACCTGGCCACCTCAGACCAAACTCTTAGCGCCGTCTTGGTTAGAGAAGAGGACATGATACAAAAGCCAATCTACTATGTGAGAAAAGCACTCCATGACGTCGAACTCCGCTACTCTAAGATGGAAAAGATGGCATATGCGTTGGTCACGACTGCACACAAACTTCGCCCTTACTTCTGGGCACATTCTCTGTGCGTTCTCACCGATCAACCCCTTAAGCAAGTACTCCTCAAACCAGAAAAGCTCTAGTAGGTTAATGAAGCGGTCTATCGAACTAAGTCAACAGGACATCAGCTACCGCCTAAGAACGGCCATCAAAGCCCAAGCCTTGGCTGAATTCATCATGGAAACCACTATTCCCAACTCCCCTGAGGTAGAAGAAAACCCCCCCACTCTGGAAGGTATATGTTGATGGGTCCTTTTGTCTCGAAGGAAGCGGATCTGGAATCATCTTGGTTGGACCTAATAAGTTCACACTTCAATATTCACTATGCCTCAACTTCCCCGCCTCCAATAATGAGGCCGAATATGAAGCACTAATTGCCGATTTCCGGTTAGCATGCAAAGCAAGCGCACAAACAGTCGAAATGTTTAGCGACTCTCAATTAGTTGTCAACCAAGTCCAAGGAGATTATGAAGCCAGAGATGGTCGTATGGCCAAGTACTTGTCACATGTGAATAAACTGCTAATGTCGTATGGCCAAGCCAATGTCACTCGCATCCCCGCGAGCAAAACGGGCAAGTAGATGCCCTCTCCAAGCTAGCTTCCTTATCTCTCAATGGGCTTGACCGCACAGTCCTCAATGAGGTCCTACTCAAGCCAAGCATCGAGGAGGAAGAGTGGGAGCTCATGACCTTCACCCTTACAATTCCTGAAGAATGTTGGATGAAATCCATGACCGACTTTCTCAACAAATGAATCCTCCCTGAAGACCGCAGAGAAGCAAAGAAGATTCAGACAAGGGCTGAAAGATACAATCTCGTGGAAGGACTCGTTTATAAATGATCCTACACTCTAGTCGATGACATGCTCTACTTGAGATGTCTCTTTCTTGAAGAAGCACAGTATGTCATCAAAGGACAACACGAAGGAATCAACGGTTACCACCAAGGAGCGAGGTCCCTCGCACGCAAGATCCTTAATCATGGGCATTATTGGCCCACACTACTCTATGGTGCCCAAGAATATGTCCGCCAGTGTAGACCTTGCCAGAAGCACTCGGCCATCAAGAGAGGGTCCCAAGCAATCCTCAGTTCCATGTCAAACCCTATCCCTTTCACCATGTGAGGAATAGACTTGCTTGGACCATTTCCACCCGCAGCCGGACGGAAACTTTCCTAGTGGTAGCCATCGACTACTTCACAAAGTTGGTCAAAGCAGAACCACTAGCCACCATCACTGAGCAAAAAATTCAGTAGTTCTTGTCTACAGGTTTGGTATTCCCCTCATACTAGTCTCTGAGAACGGGACACAATTCATCAGTAAAGGATTTCGCCAGTTCTACACTAAATTGGGGATCACTCAACGCTTCTCCTCTGTTGCACATCCCAAACCAATGGCCAAGCTGAAACTAATCAACAGATTCTAAACAGCCTCAAAATGAGGTTAGGCGAGGCTGGAAGGGGATTGTGGCTCGAATAATACCAAGTGTACTACGGTCCTACAGAACAACAAAGCGAACCCCAACTAGAGAATCACCATTCAACCTCATCTACGGCTCAGAAGCACTCATCCCCTTGGAGGTCGGATTGCCATCCCCCCACATCCTCTCCTTCAGTGAAGAACAAAACTCGAACAATCTTCAAGCCAACCTCGATATCATTGACAAAGTATGGGAAAAACCAGCTATACAGAGGAACATTTACCTACAAAGGGTCAAAAGGTTGCCCTATTAATCTGAAAGAGGGGGACCTTGTTTTGCAAAAACATGAAATATCAGACCCACAAATGAAGGTAAAGCTCACTCCCAACTGAGAAGGGTCGTAGAAGGTCTCCCAAATGGTCCGCCCAAGGGCCCAGCAACTTGAAGACCGAGGGAGGAAGAAGATACTGAGAACCTGGAATGTCGAGCACCTTATGAAGTACAATGAGGCATCTAAAACGTCCTCTCTTAGTAGTAAAAGTTCTTTTATTCTTTCAATTAAAATTTGCCATTAATTTTTGAAAAGATCTTCTACAATTCTCCGGATGCAACAATGAGTTAAATGCCAAGTTTACTCCTAAAAATGACACCAAAAACTCATTAAAATCTCCTTGTAAGACGAGTTTGGAGTCCATACCCATGGCTCGGAGTTGCTCAAGCAACTTGCAACGAAGCAAATTCAGAGCTCAACTCGCCATTTGACCTGCTCCTGCAACCCGTCAAACCCTTCAACGACAAGTTCAGAGTCTACACACATGACTCGGAGTTGCTCTAGCAACCTGCAAGCACATTCAGAGCTCAACTCGCCATTCGATATGCTCCTACAACCTGTTAAATCCCTAAAACAACAAGTTCAAAATCCACACACATGGCTCGGAGTTGCTTTAGCAACCTGCAAACAAGCAAGTTCAGAGCTCAACGTCATTCGACATGATCCTGAAACTTGGTAAAAACCATTAAAGACGAATTACAGGTCCATAATCGTGGATTGCAGTTGCTCCACCAAACTTGTAAATAAACAAGTTTGGAGCTTAACTCGCCACTCGAAGTGACTCACAATTTTTTGAGGACCCATACAGCAAGTTCGGAGTCCAACTCTTCCCTAGAGACGCTCCTACAACTAGCTAAGCACAAAACAACAAATTTAGAGTACAACTCTTTCCTAGAGTTGCTCCTACAACTAGCTAAGTACAAAACGATAAGTCTGTAGTCCAAATCTCTCCTAGAGCAGCCCCTACGACTAGCCAAACCCCAAGATGACGAATTACATAGCAAGGATCAAGCATATAAAAGAGATTTCATCGCACAAACAACAAGTTTCTCTACAATGGCGGGATTATCACATATCTATGTCTTGGATCCAATATCACTACCGAAATTTACGAGTACAAAATTATTATCCTTGTTACAATTTCCGAATTACCATGAGCCTGTAACTTCAAATAAATGCATCACTACATGTAGCACCCCAAATTTCCAATAAATAAAATTAGAAATAAGTGACACAATTTCAAGAATCAACTTCAATCGCAATCATAAATACAATATCAAATATAGGGAAAATTTACAACTTTTTATTACATCTTCTCTTCTTACAAAACACAGCGGAATTAAACATATTAATTACATATTTGTACAACACATAGAATATTCAATTTGCATTTATACTCCAAGCTTTATTGGCATCGATGCTATCCATAACTGAAAGCCTGCAAAAGATTATTGAAAAGTTGGCACGTCAGTTAAATATAACTGACGTCAACTATAGTAATAGTGATACTTCTAAATCTCACAATCACAAACTTGATGCATATTAATAAAGCAATAATAAATGATGCATAAATAATAATAAATAGAACATAGAACAACAAGTGAAGCTAGGCTAAGTGTCAAGTGTATGAGGTGAAAATAGAAAACGAGCATGCATAAAATAAGTCAAGAAACACAAATTCATATGATGATTTCACATGCATACTTGTCGGATTTTATGCATCCCATTCTACATAGGTCCGGTGCAAGCCCTTATCGTTCTCCACTTTATTAGGTTAAATCCATCATTATGCAACTAACCTACTACGGTGATAAAAACAAGATCTAGATACTCCGCGAATAGGCCTACGTCCCAGTATCTACCCGCCAGACTAGCACCCTCAACGCGCAAGCATTATGTAAGCGTTGCTCTGAACATTCCATTCCCGATATTCAACGAATATGTCACAACCTTTGGAATAAAACCGCCCAACTGTACAAGACCCTCGACGTGCGAACCCGGAAAATGTCATGATAATCGTAGCCTTCGGAATCAAACCACCCAACTATGACTATAGTCACGAATCCCATCTGTCGACTATACAAAGCCCCCCTACTTACGTTTCCCAAGATCTATCACATCTCCACTAGTGCCTCTCCTTATGTTTATTATATTCAATTAATTATAGGCTAAATTTGAAAGAAAAAAAATCCTTGAACTATCCCTTTTATGCAGAACACCTCACTGAACTCTTTTTTATGCAGAAACCAACACTTAAGTATGGTTGCAAAAAACCCACTCCAATGGTGTGAGCTTTCTGCTAAAGTTGAGTGAGGTTTTTTGACAATAATGATAAAGATGCATGATATTTTCTGAACCAACTTGCAAAGATGAATGAGGTTATCTAATACAAGCATAAAAGTTAGATGTGATTTTTTGAAAATATACTTCAGGAGTTTTTTAGAAAACATACTTTAGAGGGGGTTTCTGCGTAAAAAATAGTTCAGTGAGATTTTCTGCATAAAGGGGATAGTTCAATGAGGTTTTTTCAAATTTAGCCCTAATTAAATCACAGTCCCCCTACAGTTGGTGTACCCTACCAGACTTAACTTTACCAAACCAGGAACGAAGGCCCCACTGGCCAACTTCCATAAAAAGATCTCATTTGCCGGTACGCTAGGGTCCCACTCAACCTCTAGATTCCCACCACATGCTTTCTTTTAATTCCTTGAATTCGTATACAACTAGTTCACAGTGAAATTTCATTTCTAGTCAATATCAAGATGAAGCACCTCTAATAACACACAAAGTATATGTGACTAGTATAAGAAATATGAAACTAAACAGTATTTAAACTGAGATTTTACATCTTCGGAACAGTAGAAAAATCTGAAATATAATACTCCTCGAAATCTGAGGATTTTACTTTCTAAAATCGTGGAAATTTCAAATTAAATTCTATTGAAAGTTAAGAATACATACTCTCTGAAATAGTAAGATCTGAATTTAAATGCTACAGAAACTGAAATCATTGTTTGCAAATTCTGAGAATAATCATTCCAGGAAAGAAAGATACAATAAATATAAAAAAGAGCACCTAGTCACGGCAGTCGACCGACCGCAGCAAGTACAAACACTACAGTCGACCGACTGTAGCAAGGCTGCAAGTAGCCCACATTGCAGTCGACCGGCTGTAGACTAAGACAACATTGCAGTCGACCGGTTGCACTCGACTGCTGCAGTCGGCTGACTGCAGCCCGTAACCAGCGTGACCAGAAGCGCACGACTGCACTCAAATGCCACAACCTCAGATATATATATATATATATATATATATATATATATATATATATATATATATATATATATATATGGGTAATACTCAGTTGAAAACGCAAATGTCAGTGAAAACGTGAAAACAAGCCTAGGCCGTTGTTTGAAACAATGGCCTAGGTTATAATGCATTATAACCTAGGCCGTTGTTTCAAACAACGGCCTTAGTGGTTTTCCACGTTTTCACAGACATTTGCGTTTTCAACTGAGCATTACCCTATATATATATATATATATATATATATATATATATATATATATATATATATATATATGAGGTTGTGGCATTTGAGTGCATTCGTGCATACCCATCGCTGCAGTCGACCGGCTGACTGCAGCCTGCAACCAGCGCGACCAAAAGCGCACGAATGCACTCAAATGCCACAACCTCATATATATATATATATATATATATATATATATATATATATATATATATATATATATATATATATATATATATATATATATATATATATATATATATATATATATATATATATATATATATATATATATATATATATATATATATATATATGCCCTGTGTTAAGCGACGAAAGCACTGAAAATCCATATTATATATGTATATGTATGCCCTGTGTTGAACAACGAAAGCACTGAAAATCCATATTTACACACCTAGAATAAACTCTAAATCGACAATATTGAACAATGAACTTAAAAAAGAAGAAGTTTGCATGAAATCTGTGTATATGCTAAAACAAGTATCCACGGTTCTTCTTCATAACAAAACAGGTATATAAACATATCCTATCCAAATTATTTTAGTTCATATATCAACCAAATCCAATCATACAAGGATTTTTCACAGGAATTCCCAAATTTCGATTTTTCCCAACCTGTACATGCATATTTGAAACACTTCTTATCTTTAATGCATAAAGCTTTATACTTACTCCAAAATCCAATCTATATGATCATCATACATAGAAGAATTCATTGCGCAAACAAGATTTGTTCCTACGTATTAGTTTCTAACCCAATCGATGGCCAAAACTCACTTTTCTAAGCCAAAACATAGTACAAGAAGGGAAAGAAAGCTACTATGCTAACTATATATATATATATATATATATATATATATATATATATATATATATATATATATGAACGAATGGCAATTAAAATTTTCTGACCTAACATGATGTGCTTGAGGTGAAGATTACCAGTAATTCAAAAAAATTATATATATATCTTCACTGTTCATGGAGTATGAAGGGTGGTCTACATATAAATTTATAAATCTCAAAACAACATCTATTATCTACTATTGCATATATGATCATTCAAGCATAATATAAGAAAAGCGAGAATTTCAGTGCATGACTGCTCTCTAAAATTCTTAAACAATCTATGCATAAAATCACTCATCAATTAGGATCATTATTCATGAAAGTTATTAAATAACTACACATTCATTGAGATTCATTCACTAGTATGACCTTATTAATTATATATAACCATACAACTTCTAGCATGCATCTTACTTGATCAATCATCATATCCTACAAACATATAACAATACAAGAGACAAGATAGTATCACCCACCTTAAGAAGATCCAACGAAGAAAAATAAGAAAAGAAAAAGAGCTCCTCCCTCCAGCAAAGATTAAAAAGATCCAAGCCTCCAAACTCCAAGAATGAGATAAAATATTTGTTGAAAACCGGGAAGAGACTGCTGGCTACTGCTAATATAGGCCAGGGTCTGCTCTTAGGGTTTCTTGACGAATTTTACAACCCCCCCCCCCCCCCCCCCCCCAAAAGAAATTAAATCTTGACAAATATGTAGATCTACCAAATTAAGTAGTTAATCAAATCAATTAAGGTAAGATTCTATCCCCCTAATCTCTCCTGATTTGGTCGGTCCTCATGAGCAGCCAAGGGGTTTCAAATTTCGAAATTTTGCCTCTAAGTGGTAATTTTACATAAAAGTCATTCACTTTGAAATATTTGCAAACATGCCATAACTTATTCATAAAAATCTAGAAAATTTCGAATTATTTCCTACTATAAAATATTAGATTTTGCAGATGAAATTTCTGATTTTTTATTTTCCAAAAAAATATTTGTACGTGTTTTGCACGTGCAAAAATGACAATTTTCAGAAAAATGCTTAATAAATCACAAAAATTCATCACAAATCATTTATTAATTCCAAAAACATATTTAAATTTCCAAGATGTTACACTACTCCCTCCTTAGAATAGTTTTTTCCTCAGAACTACTGCTAGTAGGAAAAAAACAATTTCAAATAATAAGAAAATATTACACGAAAAGTTCAGGAAAATCACTCTTCATGCTGTCCTCCGGCTCCCAAGTGGCCTCCTCGAACAACTGATTCCTCCACAATACCTTCACCATAGGTATGACTTTAATCTGTACACATTCTCCCACCGATTAACAATCTCCACAGGCTGCTCCTTATAGCTCAAGTTTAGCTGCAATCCATGGGGCACTTCCATCAACTGGTGACTCTGATCTGGAACATACCTCAACATCGATACATGGTACACTTCATGCACTTGTGCCAATTCTTCGAGTAATTCCAACTTGTACGCCGTCTTACCGATTCGCCTCAAAAGTTTGTTAGGCCCAATGTACCTTGGTGCCAACTTGCCTCCTTTCCCAAATCTAATTACTCCCTTTGTCGCAGATACTTTGAGGAAAAATGTATCCCCAACATCAAACTCCAAGTCCTTACACCGAGTATCTGCATAAATCTTTTGTCGTCTTTGAGCTTCGGCAAATCTCTTTCAAATCAGCTCGATCTTCTTTGACATCTGCTGCATAATCTCTGACCCAAACATCTGCCTCTCTCCAATCTCGTACCAACAGACGGGTGTTCTGCACTTCCTCCCATACAAAGCTTCATAAGATGCCATACCGATGCTTGCATGGTAACTGTTGTTGTAAGCAAACTCAACCAATGCCAAGTATCTCGCCCTGACACAAAAATCCATGACGCAAGATCTCAGCATATCCTCCAATACTCGATTCACCCTCTCTGTTTAACCGTCGGTTTGTGGATGAAAAGCAGTACTGAAGTCAGTTCTGGTACCTAGAGCCGTTTGCAAACTCCTCCAAAATCTCGATGTGAACCTCGCATCCCTGTCGAGCCACTCTTTGTACCCAGCAGCCTCCTTCACATTGCTCTTCTTCCCCGAGCCACTCTTTGTGCCCCCCACAGGAGTGCTGCCCTCGTTGGCATCCGCCCTGTCTCCGTCATCCCCATGAGCCTCTCCAGGACGGAGCATCCCGTGGTACCCTTTCCCGGTGAAGCCCGGAACACACTTTGCCACAAGAGAAATAGCCCGAGCGTAGGACTTAATGATCACACTCTGCAACTTGATTTTGGCCTCAGCCACCACCTTGGCCTCTGCAGCCTTCACCACCACGATCGTCTTAGCTTGTGCCTTCTCCAACTCCAACAGAAGGTTGACCACCCTCTTCTCTGATGCCTCAAGCCTTAGATGTGACTCTTCCTCCCTCTTCTTTGACGCCTCCAAATTCGTGCGTAATTTCTCCCCCTTGTTCTTCAACACCTCTAACTCCATATTGAGCCTCTTGAAAACCCTCTTCTTGTCCCTCTTGGCACAAGAGACATGCGCCCTTAGTTCCTTCTCTTCGGCGACATAAGAATCGACCAAGTGGCCTAAGTGACGTGCCATCTATAGAAAAAGAAAAACGTTCAAGACATTGTACAACAAAGGGAAAACTTGAAAGTCACACTTAAAAAAACACTAGATGTACCATCATCTGTGCTCGAGCAATCTCTAAAACGGACCTTTCAGCCTCTCCGGATCATTCAGAGTAAGGAAATGGTGAACCCCGTCCAAGCAAGCAGCTGAGTTGCCAAAAAAGCACTCTTGCTGCTTCATGCTCCAATTGGGAATGTGAATCATCTTCTGCTTGCTGCTAAGAATCAATGCAGCCTGGGCGGTTAGAGGGAGAAGCATAACACCCACTATGATAGCCTATAAGGGAGAAACCCCTGCGGTGAGATCAGGCATCTATGTCGGAACGATCGGGGCCTGAGCATAGGAATCCTTTGACATCTTCAAAGTAGGGGTATGACTCGTCGTCCTCTTGAGCTTCTTAGGATCGTTGGTCCTTTTGTTGTGGAGGGTCTCCTAATCAGAGATTAAGTCTTCAAAGTCAATCCGTACTTTCCCTGCAAGATGAAACAGGAAGAGATGAGAACTCACAATGCAAAAAAATGCAAGAAACAAAGACATCAACTAAGCAACAAAGTATGGAAGGAAACAAAAAGCAATAGATCATACTAGGATCTACCTGGCTAAGACCACTCTCAAAGGGAACTTTGTCAGTGATATCTTGCCATGCAAACATCTTCTGTGCGAAAGAGCATCACTAAAACTCTTCTCCACAAAAGTCACCACTGATTCTGCCCTCAGTGCCGTCAGAACCGTCCTTCTCCATATCGTGGGAATTCCCCCACGGTTCAAGACTATAAACGATGAAGAACTTCTTCCTCTAACACTTGATCGAGTCAGGAGGCTCGATCACCTCCCAATTACTACGAGGCAAAGATACCACTGTTCCTCCTCTTGTTTAGCTGGGTGATCTTGAAGTGTCGCCTAAAAATGTTTAGATTGGGTTCAGCTCTGAGCCTATGACAATGTAGGATGAATCCCACTATGTGCCTCTACGCGTTCAGCATAAGCTGCATTGGACACGGCCTATACCAACTGAGCACCTCTCTGACAAAAGGGTGAAAAGGCAAACAAAGCCCTGCGTAAAAGGCATCGCAAGGAAGAAAAAATACTCGTCGGACATCGCATAACACGCCCTAACTCTGAGACCCGCAAGAGTAACCCATACTCGGAAGGCATCTCAAAGGCCGCCCTGATCATGCCAAGTGCTTCCCTTGTGAGAAAAATGATGGCAAAATCAGCCTCAGTGGTGTGAACTGTCCCACTCGGCATACTCCATGTCAATACTAAGTAAATCCTGATCTACTTCGGGGTATTCCTTAATAAACTTGGGAACTAGAAACAACAGTGTCTTAAGTCCACTCCCCCTATATCTCCGGCTCAACGACCGTCTCTACTATAGTAGAACGACCAGCCATAGCTTTTCTATTCTCCTCTCCAGTAAAATAGCTCGATTCTACGTCCCTGTCTACCTTTAAACAAACCACAACAGAAGAAGAGTCGCTTGATGAAATGCTAGACATGACTGACAATGATCGCAAATGAGTTATCTGATCAAGCTCATAAGAACTCCAAAGATGCAATGGCCGCTAGAACCATCGTCAAAATACCAGAAAAACCACCAGCACCACCCGGTAAACCACCAACACCACCCGGTAAACCACCACAAGCGCTAGAGAGAAGCTCTCCAAAAATTTGTAAAGAGAGAAAGTAGAAGAAGTAAATGAGCAAATGTGAGAAAGATGGGTGGGGTTGGGTCTTTATTTATAGGAAAACCAAGATCAAATTACCACGTGGCAACATCTGAGCCATCCACAAGTTCCAACAGTATAAGCACTCAGCACCTAAATCAACAAGAACACTCGTCCAACAAAGAAATTCACGATTGACAAAACAAGCGAACAACACAACACTTGGTCGACGAAAGAGCGATTCGATGAGCTAGATCGCTCAACAAACACTTGGTGGGTGGACACAAGACCTTCAAACCAAGCTCAACAAAGCCTGCGACCAGTCCAACTTGACACAAGCTTTAAAGTCGAAAAAAGCTACAAAGTCGAACCCGCCAAAACTTCTAGCTCGGCCAAAACTTTAAACAAACAAAGCTTCAAAGACTGCTACAACTCGAGATCAACTATGGCTCCAAGATCAATAAAAAACCCAAACTTGACTTCAAGCTTCTAACTTGAACCCAATGATACTCCAAAGACCCGAAGGTTGGTCAAACCCCAACTCGACAGAAGATCCCGAAGTCAGTGGAACCAAACTCAACTAAAGCTTCGACGACGACCAAGACTCAAACTCGATGAAAGAGCTAGGTCAACGAAAGAAGCTCGCCCGAAAACCCTTGGTCGTCCAAAGAGCTAGGTCGACGACAAGAAACTTGGTTGTGGCATGGGTTGGTCGATAGAAGATGGTCGCCCAAAAACTCTTGGTCGACAAAAGACTTAAGTCGACGATCGAAGGCTTGGTTGATGCTCGAAGTTGGTCGGCGCAAGATAGTCGCCAAAACCTTAGCTCACCAAAACCAAGAGCAAACCCCGCAAGCATGAAAGCTTGGTCAACGGAGTGGTTGGTCGACAAACTCTAGCAATGAGAGGCTAGGTCGACGAAACAGTAGGGTTAGGCGATGAGGGGATAGGTTGATAATTTAGGGGAGTTGGTCGCCTAAAACGGTCGAGCGACCTAGGGTATGCTTGCAGCGCCTTCACAGCCCTCCGCTCGCCTGGTGATGCGTGCACGCATCGTTGCAACCTTCTGGTCACCCCAAAACACACGAGAGCAGGTCTGGAAGAAGTAGGTTGACCCAAACATGCTCTATTGACCCCCCAAAATAATTAGGCAGCCAAGTGAGTGCTCCCAGTAGTCGTCGACCATCGGATCACTCAGATCCGTGAGCTCCCTCTTAATGGATGCACACGATCGCGACAAGTTGCCGATTCATCCCTGTAATACCCAATCCGCCTCTCAGCCGCTCGATCACCCCAAAAAGCGAGCCAGCGCAAGATCGACGCGTGGGATGTCGCCACGTCACCTCTACTGCCTTGCTATGCTTCTCAGCAACTCCTTCCACTCAACGCACGATCCCGAGCCTGATTGACGCAGACAATCGCTCCAAAAATTGCGTTAGGTTTGATAAATAAATATAAATCCCCAAAAATCATTTAATATTCAAATTTTTAATTAAATATTCCAAAAAGAAATTAAAATTGGGATAATTAATTAAAAAATTTGAAAAAGCAATTATTAATTGGGAAAAATTTATTAAAATCTGAAAAATTCTGGGAAACTCCAGAAAATTCGGAAAAGTTCAGGAAAATATTTGCCGCAGCCAGAAGCTCTGCACAAGTTTCAGGCATCATCAATTGTCCCTGAAAGCCAAGATAATACCCTAGAACTCCGAAAGAGGGCAACCTACATCTCGGAAGCCTAAAAAATCGTCTTCCAGGAGTGGGGGGCTTCTGATAATGGTAAAAATCGCGAAAAATCAAGGTCGTACAATTTTAACACATATCTTAAAGGTTTCACAGACAATTTAACAGTAATGGACTTCTTTAACAAGTTCAAGCATCCTCTAGGCTCATTAACAAGACATGGTCAGCTTTCAAGCCCATCAAAAGTGATTGGGCTAACTAGGAGAGACACCCAATTCATCACAGTTGTAAGTCAAATCTCTTATCCCTAACAAGAGAGTAATCGATTTTATCTCATAAAAGGCGGGGAACCTACAGAAGATATCAGATTTATATCAATCTTCTAACCGATTTCTAGGCCTATAAATACCCCCCCTCCCTCCCTCCCTCCCTCAGTCAGAAGATAATTAGAAATTTCTCTCTCAAAATCTCTTCCTCTCTCTGGTTCTGACTTGAACGTTGGAGGGTTTGCCGCCGGGGCCAACCTCAGAGTTTCAGGCTTTTTGCAGGTCCATCGGCCGCATCAGCAACCGTTGGATCCTGATCAAGGTGCTTTTTCAACTATCAAGATTTAATCTCAGGAGTTCTAACCACTTTTCGTGGTGACGGTGGTCAAAGGTCAGATCTTTAGTAGTTCCTTGAAAATATACTCACTATGTGTTTGCTCCCTCACCAAAATAAGTAGCAACATGGTAAAACAAAATGGTAACCATAAAAAGGTAACAAACCCGTAGCAGAATTATCTCAGATTCATTTAACAGATCTAGATTAAAACATACAAGTAAAAGAAAAACTAGGAGAAGAATTTGTTTAGATAGCAAAAAAATCTCCTTTGACACTGCTTCAAAAGCCACATTCATACTGGACAACCACTGAACATCTTTGGAGAGCATTAATCTTCAGTTTCAATATGGATGATATTGTCATAACTTGAAAACCCATCAGAAGTTGATGGATCACCAGCAAAGTTGAGGGAGCCACCAGAGTCAATGACCTTCAAAGTAATCCTCTGCTTCTTTGCTGTCAAGAAGAATTTGAGCCCAAAAGTTGATGTAGAAGACAAATTTATCAATTAAATCAATAATAGATGAAATCTCGTTGCAAGTACAACTTCACCGATGGTGGGAACCTACGATGTTGCACTTCTCGTGGTTGACAAGCTCGATGGAAAACAATGCTAAAGAAGAAGAGATGAATATGAGAGCAAAAACTCATATATATATATATATATATATATATATATATATATATATATATATATATATATTCACAAAAAACCTTAGCTATTACAAAATAAGAAGTCCTACTTTGGACGGCCACTCATTAGGGAATCAAACGGGAATACAAGAACTAAAGGTGTGTTGCCCGATAGCGTGTGCAGTGCATGTACAAAATAGAAAAGTAAAGAGAAATGTTAAAGGCATTAATTGTAGATTGTGCCCGGCCGCCACAAATTCCTTCCTCTCACGTTGCGCCACGTGACATATGCAACAACGTGATCGCAAAAGAACCTATCTGAAAAAAGGACTTTATTGCAAAAGCACTGGGCTAAAAAGTGCAGTTTTAGGGACTGATATTAATTGGAAGACTGAAACATGAAAAATTCTTCTACCTCGGGATCCAATGGTAACAGAAATTGAACCTGGCTTGCCTTTAACATTCCAGGATTTCATGCAAATAAACCAAATTTGCTTAGCAAAGAAACAATTAATAAAGATAATCTTGCACTGTCCTCACAGCTGCAGAAGCTGCCCTTCCTCAATATTTTTTCCATAGTTCTCAAGATAATTAGTACGAGCGATCTTCATCTTCATATCAGAGAGATGAATGTTAGCCCTATATATATATATATATATATATATATATATATATATATGAAAACCTTCCGTTGTGCACTACCCCTCCGTGTGCACTCGTGTGCATTCGGCCTTCCCGCCTTCGTATCGACGATCCGAACCGTTCGCATTGATCTACACATCTAAATTAGTCTATATATATATATATATATATATATAAAATAATAATAATAATAATAATAATAATAATAAGGGGAAAAGGGGTATGAGCAACTTGCTCATTTAGTAAATAAGCAATTGATGATGTGGCATACATGTGATTGGAAAATCCTTAAAAGAGTTAGTTGTCCAATGTATCACATGTATGCCACATAATTAATTGCTCATTTACTAAATGAGCAAGTTGCTCATATCCCTTTTCTATTAATAATAATAACGATATTCAGTCATACAATTTTGTAACACTTCAATGAATTGAGAAACAAATCTCAAATAGCTTGATTTTATATATTTAGATTATTTTAGACGTGTAGATCACTGTGAACGATTCAGATCGTCGATACGATGGCTAGAATGGAACATCTCCTATATATATATATGGGATCTTTGGTTGCAAACGCACTGTATGGGATATATATATATATATATATAGGGCTATCTTCCATTGCAAACGCAAATGTTGTGCAAACGCGTGCACACCACTTAACCCGTCATTGGCGATGACGGGTTAAGGCAAAACACATAACCCGTCATCGCCAATAACGGATTAAGTGGTGTGCACGTTTGCTAACACTACAGTAGCGTCTGCAATGGAAGAAAGCCTATATATATATATATATATATATATATATATATATATATATAGGTAACTCTTCAGTTGCGCATCGCGTGTGCACTCGAGCACAGCCGCAGGATCTTGATCATGATCATTATCAAGATCGGGTGACTCTCCTTTCTCTCGCTTACTCACTTAATCGGATGGGGGTAAATGAGTCTTTTCACTCCTTCACTCATTCCCCTCTCCTTCTCTCCTTCCCTCTCCCAACTTCTCTCCCCAAATCGCCCTAAACCTTAGCTCCAAATCAAAACCCAGTATTCTAAATCTCTCTCTAATTTTTCTTCCTCGACGACCCCGATGCTCCTCCCCGACATCCTAAATCTCTCTTTCATTTCTCCCGCTCTCGAAATCCCCCCAAATCTGAAACCCTACCTCTCTCAACTCCGAATAGTCCTTCAGTCGTTCGTCATTCCTTTGGCCGAGGAAGAGCAAAGAGGTGCTAGTCTTCTCAGAGCGGCGACTGCTCACGAAGGGGGTGAGGACGAGACCTTCAAACTGGTCGAAGGAGAAAGTGGAGGCCGAAGCAAGTCTGGAATACCACTCCCGAGTGGGCCCCTTGAGTGTGGCTGGAAAAGTTTTGCAGAGAAGGGCATCAGAGGCGTGGTGGGTCATCATGAGAGTTTTGAAACTCTCAATGTGATCAGCGGGGTCCGACTCCAGCGGAGGTTTGAAGTTCTCCGGAACGGGGGCCTCCATGATAGTTCTAGAGAACAGGGGCCTGCTCAGGTGAAGGTTCCTTGTCCGTTGTTCTTCATCTCTATAGAGTTGGCCAAGGCGCCTTTCAATCTCGTGGAGATGGCGGTAGACCGAGTCCTCCCTTCAGTCATGTCATGCTGAGCCCCGAGACTCGTCTTCATGTAGAAGAGGGCTGGGACTGCGGCGGCGATAGCTTTGAGTAGGTCGTGGACTGGGAGCATGCTAGTCATTGTTTGGGGCACCATTGGGTGCCCGTAGGACCGCCTCCTGGCCGATGATTGGGAGCCTGTTGGTCGTTGTTGGGGGTGACATTGAGTGCCCGTAGGACCGCCTCCTGGAACTGTTGGAACACCGCCCTTATTACGGGGGTCTCCTGCTCCCGATGGGCTCGGGCTGCAGGACGGGCAGCCAGGGAGCGACTTCTTCTCTGGCGATGCTGAGGTGACTCCCTCTGCCTCCTGGGGGAGTTGGACCCTCTGCGATCCTGTCCTGTGGGGTGAACAGTCCCTCTGAAGTTCCCGACAGGGGTTCCCATCACGGGTCCGCCTGTCGTCCAAGCGGATCCGAAGATCTGGCTCGTTCTACTAGTTGTTGAGAACATCTCGTAGATCTTTTGGTGTTGGAGGGCTATGGAAGGCCATGGAGTGGGAGGAAGGGTTTTGTACGGAGATATGGACCTGATGAAGGGGTTGCTTCTGGTGACTTTGACGAGAGGGTTCTCCAACAGCTACTTGAGGCCCTTGAGGTTGCTGAACGGATTGAGGGATCTGTTGTTTGAGCTGCTGGGCCGGTTGGACAGGCAGAGGGAGATCCCCTGGAGGCGGAGGAGGGATGGAAATTGTTCTACGGTTGTAGGCCGCAGACTTCTCTTTCTTCGGAGGCATAGCTAGGAGTGTCTTTTTGTAATGCCCTGAATCCCAAATACACTGAATTCGAGATGTTCTACAGGATCTTTCCGCTTCATTTAGTACAATTTTACAAAGAAATTTGAACTTTTTACTTTACATCAGAGTTTACATGAATACATTACAATTTACATTGCACAGCGGAAGTAAACTTTACAACAATGAAATAAATGTACAACAACATTGAATAATCTTTAAGCATATATTCCTCTTTAATCTTTATCATGCCATTTACTTGCATATAAGACTGTGGGTACATCAGTTTATTCAACCGACGAACATTATACACGGCCATCCTCTCTATGCCGGAAATAGTATAACTTATTTTTCATATTTAGCAAACACAAACTTGTCACATATCAAACTAATGGGACTACCCTATTGATGTCGTGTTGTGGTTGTGCACTTAGTCCTTAATGCAGTTATTTATATTATATGACACCAATGAGCACTTGTTCGGATTCTATGCATCCCATACTACATAGGTCCGAGGGAAAGCTCTTAATTGTTCTTCATCTTTGTAGGGTTCAATCTCTCGTCATGACTTAATCTACTACTGTAACTACGGTAAGTATCCTAGATGTTTTCTGACCTACGAACTCATGTCTAGGCGCCCTGGAGGGAATCCCATCGCACTGACACATGACTCATCATGCAGGCATCCTGTGGTAATTCAGCTCCTACCATAGACATGACACCATCCGTAGTCTTCAAACATCCCACGAGCGTCGCCACCGGGACAGTACTCTGGAGCAGTATCCTCGCCCAGACTCATCATGGGACATCCTGGGATACGCTCTCGCCTCTATCCAATGGCCCTCATACTCAATGTTTTTCTCTTACTTTCATCATGTCTTCACTATGTAGCTAATTCTTAATTCTAATGATATAGAATCATGAATAAAACCAAAGCACTAGAGTTAGCCTCTCCACTAAACCGGACTTATATATTTGTTCAACATGACCAACCTTGGTCTTTCATATTTCATTTTATTTCTTTCCAAATGCCGAGGGAGACTTAGCTACTCTTTTGTTTCAATTCTCATTCACAAATTCTAAAGTTGAGTGTTTCAACTCATAGGTTCACATGTTGAGTTGTCATACTCAAAATATTTCTATCTTCAAATCATGATTTCCGAATCATTCAATAGTCTATAATTATACACTAAATTCAACTATTCATCATGTAACTCATGCAATAATATTTTCACATAAAAAACCACATCACTAGTTACTTAATCAAGGATGAATATTTATACATCATGAATTGTCACACCATTCTCCATTGAGAATAATTCACATCACTTCATATAATTCACATCTTATTCGTATTTTTTTCTTCTAATATTCCATTTTAAATCTTTTGTAAAGTACCACTTTATACAAATGCAAGTGTAGAACTTATAGTTCTAAATTATACTTTTACTCCTTAAACATACTCCACTTCATACGAATAATCCTCAAATTATTTTTCATAAACTCCACATGATTTTAAACTAATAAATATATTTTTTTCCCACATTTTTGATCACTAAAACACCCCAAAAAAAATTATTTTTCCACAACATAAACACAGCCGAAGGCCACGGATCGAACCAGCGACCACTAGGAGAAACAACCAAAGCACAGACCACTAGGCCGAGTGTTGCCCACGCATAGAAGAGGGCGCGAAAGCATTAAGTGTTCTTCGGCCGCATTGTTTATATAATTTTTGAAATGAAAATTAAAAGTATGGCAACCCGGGAGTTCGAACCAGTGACCTCAGACCACTGTAGCGCTCTAAGGCTATCCCGACCACTTGAGCTACGTGCTCAGGTTGTCAAAGTTACAACTCGAAATTTATTTAACCAATTATTCTCTGTTATTTAGAGTACATTGATGTTCATCAATATCTTACTTCAATTTGCTCTTACTAATATACTATAACAATTCCAGATTTATCATTTCCATCATGAATTTTACTCCAGTATATAAAAAATAATTTTCTCAAATAATTAAACATATTTTTCCCCATAAATAACACATTTCTGCCATACAAATTGGTTAATTTAATGTACTACCACTAATACATTCCTTTTTCGACATTATAGTTTCATTAGTCTCTATACTAATTTTCTGCCATTATTCATCTCATAAATATAATGACTGCATCTTAATTTATTCGTTACAACAACATAACAAAATTTCTAATTAGCACATAATGCGACATTGTCAACTACTAATCTTTGTGCATAATTTTCATGCTACTAACGAAAGTTCATTTACACAATTCATAACCATATTCATGTTGCACCCAACTTGAATTTTAATAGTAGAATCACACACAATTTTCATATCAACAATTCAATCAATTATAGCTCATTTTTCCAATTAAATACGCACTCTTATTAATCATTTTCATGCATCATTTTTCTAATTGAATCTAGCATGCATTCTTATTTAGAAATAGGGAAAATTTACCCACCTTAATTTGGAGAGAAAAATACAATTTAGCAACCTCCTAGACGAATGTCCTTGCAACGAGAGTGCTCCTCCTCCTTGAACACGCGCACACAAGCCCCCCAAGCACCAAACCGAGAGCTCCTAGTTGATGGCCGGCCTCCTCTTCTCCTTGATGTTGCAAGCATAATCCCACACACTCTCAATCTTTTAACTCACCAAATCACTACTAAATAATATAATTTAGACTATAGGTTTGGAGGGATTAATAAGCACAAGAATAACTAGCCCGGGGGGGGGGGGGGTATTTATACTAAAAATCTAGGGAAATGGAGGGCTAGGATTGAAGTAGGAGTTAGGAACAAATGGTTTAGATTTAATGAGGAGTTACACTAACTACCCACAATCAAGTAACCACCACACCATGATTTCCACTCAAATTTTCATTTCCCTCTAAGCTCACAACCGGCCTAGCTTGGAAAAGTGCATTTTGCACGTGTACGTGCAATGCACGTGCAAGCAACTAGGTCCAAAAATTGTACATTAAATTTTATAAAAATAATCTTTAAATTGTATTCTACGTGACAAGTTGTATAAAAAAATAAATTAACTCATGGGCTTTAGTTTATGGGCCAAAATAATTAGTTTAAAAGAACATAAATGAATTACATTTTGGGCTTTTTTTTAAAAAAAAGAAAAGGCTTTTATCTAGAAGAAGGCTTCATATAAAAGCACATATTTAAAAATCTATACATCATCATGATGAAAATAATCATAAAATTCAACCAAAAATATTGCACGTGCACACTACGTGCAAAATAAAATAATTTTTCATTAAATGAAAATTGGGGCATTACACTTTTGTTGATGGAGTAGGGTCGGATTGCTATTCGAGTTTCCACAGACGGTGCCAATTTGTTGCCGCTGATTTCAGTGTGGGGGCATTCAGATGAATTTTTAAGTTCGAGAGGAATCGAATGGGTCAAACCTGACCACTTCCACCGTTGTTGGGCTGACTCCTAGCTGCTCCCATTGACCTGAACGAAGTTCGAAACACCGGGGTTGATCCCGGCGACGAACCCTCCGACGCTCTTGTCAGAACTCAGAAAAGAATATGAAAGAGCTTTAGGTAGGCAAAGAGTGATCACCTTATAACGGTAGGAGGTAGGAGTTTTTATAGTCGCCGTAGGGATCTGTTTCGAGATAAGAACGAATCTCTACTCGGTGTGGCTGGATAGAAGTGGTTAGAACCACCTCCCAGGGATAAGGGCAAATCAAGATTTCTCCATATCCTTCGGAACTGGCTCTTAACGGATTGGGACCCGTACCTAGTTGAACAGATCCGTTTATGGGTTATTAGGCCCTAAAGAAGAGATCCAGTTCCCATTTCGGATTCGTTTGTAGGTAAAATTACTGTTTTCCCCTGTAAACTTTAAGATTCATGTCCAATTTGAACGGCTTTGATTTAATCCTATTTTTAGCCATATCAGTTGATTTTAAGAAGTTTTCTTAATATGAGAGTATTGATAATGGGGTTAAGATTTTTAATGAAAAATTTTGTGTTGATGATTGAGTTGTGAGTCTCTAGAGGGTGTGTGGGACCCTAGTATACTGGCAGTTGAGATTTTTGTGATTTGGCTAGTATGGTATGCATAGAATCCGACAAGTATGCATTAGAGATTCATCATCCTGCATTTGTGTTTTCTTGACTTGGTTTTATGCATGATGTTTTCCGTTTTCCTACACTTGACACTTAGTCTAGTTTCACTTGATGTTTTATATTTTATTTATTGTTATTTCATATTCCATTTGTTATTACTGATGATATAGGTTGTTTTATGTTTTATTCGTGTTGTATTTCTTTTGATGTCACTCACACCGATATGGCTGAGCCCTGTAGTTTTGGGGGTTAGGGTTATCTCTAGCCTCATATTTTATAGGTAGGTACTGTAGCTTGGGATTGGATGCTTCTGATAGAATGATAATATGGCTTATATAAATTGTAAAAGAATATGTTGTAAAACAATAAAAATGTAATTCAAGGTATTAATTTTTTGCTGTGCTATGTAAAGAATTAATGAAATAAAAAGTTTTAAATTTTCCTGTATTTGGTTTCTGTGTTCATGATTACAATTGAAGTTGATTCTGGAATTGGTGCTAGGTATTTCTAAATTTTTTATTGGAAATTCGGGACACTACAGTCAGATCTCCATGAAGGACATGCGCGCATGAGATGGACACACATGATTCATCCATGTTGCCCCGCTTCATCACTGAGCCTTCACTTCAAAAATCACCCGCATCCGCTCGATTGCCCAAAAAGCTACGTTGTCGCGAGATCAGAGGTCCAGATCAAGCCACGTCACTCGATACCTCCGCAATCGCTCGCTTCACTCAACGGGCAAGCTAGCCCGTGATCAACGCTTCAGATGGCTTCAACAAGCGTGCATGTATGATAATTCGTTTTAAAATCCCCAAAATTCATTTTTAATTCAAAAAAATAATAAAAAATTCCAAAAATAATTATGTAATTTAGAAAATTAATAAAATTACCAAAAAACAATTTAAATTTGGGATTAATAATTAAAAAAATTTGAAAAAGTGATTTTAAATTGGGAAAAAATATTTAAAAATTCAAAAAAACTCGAAAATTTCCGAAAAATTACTGAAAAAAATCTAGGAAAATATTTACCGCCTTCAGAAGCGTCTGATCAGTTCCAGGTATCCTTAATACACCCTGAAAGCTAAGATTGTATTCTAGAATCCAAGAATAAGGCGAACTACTTCCGAAAGTCAAGAAAATTGTCTCCCGAGAGTGGGAGGATTTATGATAATGATAAAAATCATAGCAAATCAGGGTCGTATGATTTCAGCATAGATCTCAAAGCTTCTACCAACAGACTAACCAAAACGAGCATCTTTAATAGGACAGGACCTTCTCCAGGCTCCTCTACAAGACATGGGTTTTTTTCCAGCTCATGAAAAGTGACAGATTGAGCCCACTAAGAGAGACACAGCCCATGAAGGTTGTTAGTCAAATCTCTTATCCCCAAACAAGAGAGCTTATCTCTTGAGGGGTAGATTCAAACAGGATATAAGGAATTCATATCGATTTAACAGATTCATATCGATCTCATAAACTGTTTCTCAGGCCTATAAATACCCTTCCTCCTCCTTAGTAAGAAGGTAATCAACAGTTTCTCTCTCAAACTCTCTTTCTCTCTCTGGTTTTGACTTGAACGTCGGAGGGTCCGTCTTCGGAGCCACCCCTGGTGTTTCAGGCTTTTTGCAGGTTCATCGGTTGTGTTAGAAACCGTCGGATTCAGATCAATGTGTTCAATCACGATCCAGATTCAATCTTAAGAGCACTAACCACTTTTCACAACGGTCAAAGGTCACATCTTTAGTAGTTTCCATCAAATATAAACTCACTATCTGTTTGCTCCCACACAAAATTAAGTAGCTACATATTGCAATAATAATTTGTTTGTTCCAATAATATATGCCATTTGGGGTTCTGAGTTTGGGATTGAATATTAATATAATTGCAATTATGAATTTGATTGCAAATAGTATAACAGACTAAAAATTTGAATGAAAGAAATAGTGGTGGTCAAGAGCTAAATTAGTATATGTTACTATTAGGATTTGAATGTATGCCATTTGTGTAGCAGGGAAATTTGCGATGCACACTCTCCTTTGTAGGCTTCCAAAGTTAAGTTTTCATCCTAATCAACAAGCAGGGCATGAAGAGCTATCTTCGTATTACACAAATAGAAACTTGTATGCTCCTCTGAAAATGTTTCTTCGAGAGAATAAAAGCTTAGAACTGTACCAACTTAACCAGATATCCACTTAGCTCTTTATCTACTATGAGACTTAATTGTTGAATTAATAGGAAACACCAAGATACTTTTCATTCATCGGATAGGCTAACAATCTACAATTGGAAGCACGCATATGAGCTACAACCCTTGAAAAAACTCCTTCATGCCCTGGGTTTGGTTACCTTTCTAAGTTTTCTTCTTAGTTGCATATGCTAATTCTTCAATAACTCTTTTGTCCAAGCCTACCCGGACCCGTGTTCAAATCACGTTCCTATCAGACCGCATTCCAATTTAAACTTCTCCAAACCATGCAAGTTTCGTTTTAAGAAAAAATGGTTGGAAGAACAGATTTTCGTGAATCTGATTATTAATTGTCTTTCCTCGGTTGTTGGGTCCCATAGCCTGGCCAGATTCTGCTAAAACTTAACGCTGTTAAACATGGGTGTGAAATTTGGCGTAAAGAGAGATTTGGAAACTCATGCGCTCAAAATATTTTCTCTCTACTATTCAATCTGTGGATCAATTAGAAGAATCAGGTCCTATTTCTGGTCTCGAACGTAAGAAGAGAAGTGATTGTGAGCATGAATTTAATTCTCTTCTCCAACTTGATCATATCAACTGGGTTCAATGTGCTAAGATCAAATGGCTCCATGCCGGTGATTGCAACACTTCTTTCTTCCTTAACATTGCTTCTCATCATCAAATATGTAATCCGATCTCTTCCATTATCGAGGAGAACATTGAATTACAATTACACTGTAATGCCGAATTTCATATGACGTTTCTTTCTTTCTTTAAAAACCTCCTAGGCTCATCCTCTACTCGCTCCATTCACCTTGACTGGGATTACCTGTACAGTGATGAAAACAATGATCTTTCTGCCATTGAAGCTCCCTTCTCCCTAGATGAGATTAAATTAGCTATTTTCTCCATGTGTGGCTATTCTGCACTGGTTTTAGACGGTTTCCCATCCTTTTGTCTTTCAAAAATTTTGGGATCTGCTTAAAGATGATTTATTCGATATGTTCTCTGATCTTTTCAATGGTCAGTTATCCTCCGATAGGATTAACTATGCTCACATTATTCTTATTCCCAAAATTATTTGTGCTAATAAAGTCTCGAATTTTAGGCCTATTAGTCTCCTTAATGCTCTTTTTTAAATCGCTTGCTAACCGTCTCAACTCGGGTATCTCTCTTTTGATTGATCCTGCCCAATCAGGATTCATCAAGAACATATTCATTTTAGATAGTGTGGCTTATGCACAAGAAATTATCTCGGGTTGTCACCAATCTAAGACGGAAGGAATTCTCTTGAAGCTTGGCTTAGAGAAAGCCTACGACAAAGTTAATTGAGATTTCCTTTTTGACATTCTTTTACATCACGAATTTGGCCTTAAATGAATTTTGTGGATCAAATCCAGCCTCTTCTCTGGCAATTGGTCGGTCATCATTAATGGCATAAGGGAGTAAATTCAAATGTAAAAGAGGCCTTCGTCAAGGGGATCCTATTTCTTCGCTTTTATTCTCTCTTGTCGCTGATGTTTTCAACAAGTTACTCCTTAAAGCTTGGGAAGCTAACATTATTGAAAGGCTAGATGGATTCTGTGACTTTAGAGGAGTGCTTAATCTTCAATATGTGGATAACATGATTGTCTTTGCTAAACTAGTTGGTCCTACCCTGCACAACCTTAAGCTTCTCCTTTATATCTTTGAAAAGGCTTCGAGGTTGACTATTAATTTCCAAAAGACTTCTATTTTATGGCTTGGTGGTTCAAAGAATCGCCATCTTGAAATCGCACATTTCTTTAATTGTGCTTCTGCTTCTTTCCCTATTTCTTATCTTGGTATCTCGTTGAGGTGGGGTAAACTCCATAAGAATGACTGGCTTCCGATGATTGACAAGGTTGAATTCAGACTTAATACTTGGTCTGGTCGCTAATTGTCAAAAGGTGGTATGTTGATTCTTATTAACTCTATCCTATCTTCTATTCGTCTGTATATGATGTCCTTCTTCTACGTGCCTTTGTGGGTTCTTAAAAGGATTCAACATATTATAAAGAATTTCTTTCGATCCAGATCATCTATTTTTAAGAATCGGTAAACATCTCTATAATTGGAAACTTCTTAGTAAATCGAAGTGTGAAGGTGGTCTAGGTATTTTAAACCTTACACATCAGAATTTTGCCCTTCTCAGCAAATAGTTATGGAAAGTCCTCTAACAATATGATTTAGTTTGGGGATGCCTCGTGGTCCATAAATATCAAAAACATCACCGAGTTTGGGAACTCCATCCCTCCCTCTCTCCCCTAGCCTCTCCCTGTTGGCAAGGAGTTTGAAAGTTGTTGGTCCTTTCATGTGATGCCCTGCTTCCCAAAAAGGAATACAGAATACGGATACACGACAAAGTCCAGCAAATGGATTTCACCATTCATGAGCTGTAAGGATCTTTACAACAATACACAAGAATAAACAAGGAATTTATAGAAAATAATCACCCACTCATGCATGAAACAAATTAATATAACCAGCAGAATTACTTGAAAACAAAATATATAATTCTCAAATAACCAGATCTGGAAACAACAAGTCACATGTTCTGGGAAAAAAATGCCCAATACAAGATCCAAGTAACAATAAATACAATTTATTCAAAATCGAAAATGACTCAAGCAGGAACTCTAGTCAAGCCTAGAACACTTGGTCACTTACTCCTTCAGGCAACTGGCTACCGAAATATGCAAATTGACAATTTGTAGGAAAAGATAACATGAACGAAATGCCCGTCAGTGCAAGTTACAGGCCGCATGTAGTGCATGCAACAAGTACGAAAAATGGATAAACAAGATACAGAGTAGCAACAAGAAGCAAGTACTGAAGTAAGCATGGAAGGAATGTGACGGCAAAATAGAGCAACTAACTCTTAAACAATAATAGAATCAAATAACATGATAAGATGACGGGGTGCAAGTGGCATATAACAAGTATCAAGTAGCATGCAAACAAGTAACAAGTAAACATGTGTCAAGTAGCATGTACAAGTAACAGGAATGACAAGTGATCATGTTATTTTCAAGTCTTGTATTTAATCCTGTATAGGTAAAACTTCATGCGTCCCAAATTTTACCACATGGTTGCTACATTCACACCAGTTACGTTTAGATTTCGTAGTGGATTTTATAGGTCCGCGTACTCGGGTATACAGTATCAAGTAATCAAGTGTCCAGTAGTCAAGTATCAAGTAGTCACGTGTCAAGTAGTCAAGTATCAAATAGGATCTGTGGATCCCTTCCGAGTACACCTCTCCTATGGGAAAGTATATAGTCGGGTAAGCAAATGGGAAACACAGGCCCCCTTCCAAATACACATTTGTACATTTTCCACTGCAAGATCTTTCCCTTAACCCCGACTTGATTTCTTGTTATTATTATTAAAGCAAGCATGGACGTTCACAAAAAAGGTAACGAAACATGGCAAGAAACAAGAAACACGTTCAAGTTGGATAGAAGACATGAACGGGTGACAAAACAACCTATAATAGTCTACGACAACGAGACTTTCAATTCTGGACAGCAAGACACTACTGCATCAAATCTGAGATTTCCATTGCCACAAGAATGCAAACCTGGATCCGTCAGAAAATCTAGAAACTAGACTATCAGCCGAATCCAGCACATATACACATAACAAGTACAGCAACAAGGTTCAAAATAGCGTCTTACACAGAATTCAAGTTCAGCTAGAAATCGCAAAGTTTTATTTATAAGCATGAAAAAGGTATAAAAATACCGTAATTAAATCTAGGAAAAATATGGACGGTTCCCTAGCATGTCTAGTCTTAGCACATAAAATTTCATAAAATTTCATTTAGATAGTATTTTCAAATTAATTTGGATAATAGAATTATACAACAAACTTATGAATCTGAAATTTTAGACACAATAGTACTAAAACAGTGATAATTCACAAAATACAACTCAGAATCCAAATCCGCCAAAAGGGTTGTAAAATATACATACTAGGCTATATTTCATGTTCACAAAGTTTTAATCAACACTGACTAGAATCAGGTTGAAAATAGAGTTCTTCACTTAACAACATGCAGTTTGGAAATAAATTGATTGGTTTCATAAGCATGAAATAAGTTATAAGAGTCATTAAACAAGTCTACAAAAATTAATGGTTGATCCCAGTCATTTCTAGACATACCCATAAAAATATTGAGTCCAAATTTTACTTTTAGCATCAGTTTTAAAATAATAAAACATGCAGCGATCTCATAAATCATAATCTGGAAATTACGACACAACGGCAGTAAAACAGTGATAATTCTCACATCAAAAGTCGAAATTGAGATCCGTCGAAATTTTTGAAAAATAGACATCGAGGTCTACGAATCATATTCACAAAATAATTTATTTTACTGACCTTAACAGGGTCTAAAATGCTGAACCAAATCAGGGCAGTAGTAAAACAAAATTTCTTTCATCCATTAATCAAATAACTCACCTACAATAGGTCCAAATTAAAGTATGATCTAAAACATGATATATTAGATATTCAAATTAACATGGCATGGGTATTAACAAGTCCACTACGAGATAACACATCTAGCACATCAATCGTACAACAAAAATCCACAATATACGATGAATCACGAAAGAGTACATATACATATCAAGAGTCTATCTAGATCTAGTTATTTTCATGTAGTGTGACAACTTATTATGATGGATCATGACTACTAATGGATCAAACAAATGGAATCAAGATTTTCAAGAGATCATCATGGGAATGAACACAAAAACGAGAGCAAGACTACATGCGGTATTTGTACTTGTATACGAACAAAATAATATACAAGTTACTTGCCTTGGGGTGAAGATGAATCCGACGAGAAAAAATAACGGGAACGGATCCTGGCACACAAGCACGAACACGACAACACGTGCGAATCCTAATGCACGTGCCACACACCAGCACGAGCTCCAAAGCACTTGCAACAGCAAGAACGGCTGCGACAAACACGGCGATGGTCGACTAGCTTGCGGTGGCTGACTAGCAGCGAGACGGCGACAGCATTGAGGACAGTCGACAGGGGAAAGGGGCTCGACTGTGGTAGGACGACTAGGAGGAGGAGGAAAGCCTCGGTGGGGGCTCAGAGTGGTAGTGGCGGCACAGGGCATCGGGGATCAACGGCGAGGGCGAGGACGGCAATGAGGGGGGTCAGGATGCAGTGAAAGGGAGAGAGAGGGTGATGAGTTGGGGAGAGAGATAACGTTGATTAGCGTTTGTTTAGGAGATAATGACTGTAGGGGAAAGAAACAAATTTGGTTGTGATTATAATGAGATTTTGGTGAGTTAAGATTTTGAGGAATCAAAGGGGAGAAAGATCTGCTTGTTAGACAGATATGGAGAATGTGAGGGAGAAATTTGATGGAGACTGAGTAAAAGAGGGCATTGGGTAGCGGGTTTAGGATCCAATAGGGCGGATTATAGGGTTTTGGGTCTAAATAGGGTAGATTGGGTTAGAAATTGGATCCAAGAGGGCAAGAACCAATAATAGACAATTAGGCCATGGAATAAATAAATTAGAATTAAAGAATTCATCAAGAGATTAATAATTGGCAGAAGAATTTGAATCAAGAAGATTGAAAATATAGACGACAAAGAAAATAGATGGATTTTATTGAGAACGAAGAAACAAGTACACGGTTCAGAAAGAACAAAATTATACAATCAGAATAGATACCCAGGAAAAATAAATACAGTACAAAATACAAGGAGGGGAATATAGGGGTTACAAATCCTAACCACCTAACAAGCAGAATTTCGTCCCCAAAATTCAAACAAGAAATACATAGGGTAACCTCGAAAAGAAAAAGAAAGAACAACAACAAAAATAAAAGCTACTCAAACAAATGAGGGAACTTCTGCTGGATATCTTCCTTCAATTCCCAAGTCGACTCACCCGGTGAGTGAGGATTCCAAGAAATCCGAACTAGCTTGATAACCTTATTCTTCAACACCTTCTCCCGCCGGTCCAAGATAGTAACTGGCAGAATCTCACAAGACAGATCTGGCTGCACAGACAACTCTGAATAGTCGATCACGTGGCTCCTATCACGGATGTACCTCCTGAGTTGTGAGTCATGGAAGACATCGTGCACCCCAGATAAAGCCGGTGGAAATGCAAGACGATAGGACACCTTTCCTACTCGTTCCACGATATCAAACGGCCCGATGAACCTGGGGCTTAGCCTGCCCCCACCACCAAACCGAATGACACCTCTCCACGGTGATACCTTAAAGAAAATATGGTCACCCACCTCAAACTCCAAGGCTCTCCTATGGACATCTGCCCATCTCCTCTGTCTGTCTTGTACGGCCTGAAGATGCTTCCTGGTCTGAGTCAGCGCTTAAAAAATCCTGGTGATCAACTCCGGACCCAACAACTTCCTCTCACCAATGTCATCACAGCACACTGGTGATCTGTACTTCCGACCATATAGTGACTCGTATGGGTGCAGCTTTAAGACTGGCTTGATAGCTATTAATGTACAAGAACTCTACAAGATGCAAGTGGTCCTCCCAAGATCCACCAAACTGTAGCACACAGGACCTCAACATATCCTCTAGAGTCTAGATGGTCCTCTCTGACTGTCCATCTGTCTGGGTGTGAAAAGCTGTGTTGTACTTCAGTTTACTCCCCAGACTGCTCTAAAGACTCCCAAAATTAAGATTTGAACCTTGTATCCCTGTCGGATACAATACTGATTGGAACCCCATGAAGCCTGACAATCTCTTGCATGTACTTCTCTGCTAGACTCTTAGTAGACTGTCCGACTCTGAAGGGAATGAAGTGAGCAGTCTTCGTCAGTTTTTCCCCAATCACCCAAATGGCATTATGACCCTTGGGACTCCTTGTCAAAGCGGTCACAAAATCCATCGTGATGTGTTCCCACTTCCACTCCGGAATAGGAAGAGGTTGAAGATGTCCAGCGGTTCTCTGATGCTCTACCTTCACCTGCTGGCAGATCAAACACTGAGACACAAATCTTGCTACGACCTTCTTCATGCCATGCCACCAGAAGTGAAGCTTCAAGTCCCGGTACATTTTAGTACCACTGGGATGAATAGAGTATGATGACTGGTGGGCTTCCTCAAGCAGCTTCTGACGAACTTCACCCTTTGGAACATACAACCTGGACCCAAAACAAAGTGATCCATCTTCAAGAACAACCATATCTGTTCTGGAACCTACCTTAACCTTAGCTCTGAATCACTGTAACTGCTCATCACCAGCCTGAGCCTCTTTAATCTGCTCTACAAGAGACGACTGTAGCTGAAGCATCATGCAACTCCGATCAGAACTCGGCAAGATCACATCCAATTCCAACCTCCTCATCTGCTCAACTAGCTCCCTCTGCCGAGTTAGGAACATGGCGACTGGTCTTCTACTCAAAGCATCCGGCACCAAGTTGATCTTACCGGGGTGATACTACAGATTAATATCATAGTCGGCCATCAACTCCAACCAACGCCTTTGCCTCATGTTCAATTCCTTCTGGATGAAGACATACTTGAGACTTTTGTGGTCAATAAAGATTTCCACTCGGTCTCTAAGTAAATAGTGTTTCCACGGCTTCAAAGCAAAGATCACCGCTACCAACTCCAAATCATGAGTAGGATAGTTCCTCTCATGCGGCCTCAACTGTCTAGATGCATAGGCAATAACTTGACCCTTCTACATCAACACTGCACTAAGATCCTTGCCAGAAGCGTCACAGTGAACCACAAATCCATCTGAACCATCCGAAATAATCAACACTGGTGCTGATGTAAACCTGCTTTTCAACTCTACAAAAGCTTCACTACAAGCCCCATCACAGATGAATTTCTTATCCTTCACTGTCAGCTTAGTCAGTGGCCCAGCTATCTTTAAAAAATCTTGGACAAATTTTTGATAATACCCAGCTAGTCCATGGAAACTTCTCACCTCGGAAACTGACTTAGGCATTGGCCAATCTTTCACTGCAGCAATCTTGGACAGATTAACTGAGATTCCTTCGCCCGAGATGATATGCCCCAAAAAGGTAACTCGGTCAAACCAGAACTCACATTTTCTGCGTTTCCCATAGAGATGATTCTCTCTCAGAGTTTGTAGAACCAACCTCAAAAGCTTAGCATGTTCCTCCTGGTTCCGAGAATACACCAGAATATCATCCATAAAGACCACCATGAATCTGTCCAAGAATGGAGAAAAGACCCTGTTCATCAGACTCGTGAACACAACTGGCACATTCGTGACTCCGAAAGGCATCACTAAGAACTCGTAATGCCCATACCTGGTCCTGAACGCAGTCTTCTGCACATTAGCCACTTTCACCTGGACCTAATGATACCTTGAGCAAAGATCCAACTTCGAAAAGACTGACGCTCCGCCCAACTGATCAAACAAATCATCAATACTGGGCAGTAGGTACCAGTTCTTCATAGTAACACTGTTCAGTTCACAGTAATCAATGTACAGTCTGTTGCTTCCGTTCTTCTTGCTGACAAATAGGACTGGAGCTCCCCACGGCGAAACACTGGGCCTGATGAATCCCAAATCTAGCAATCCTTTGATCTGCACCTTCAGCTCTGCTAGCTCAACTGGTGCCATCCTGTAGGGACTCTTCGATATCGGTGCAGTACCAGGATAATCCTCAATACCAAATTCTACATCCCTATTTGGGGCTAGCCCAGGAAACTCTTCAGGAAATACATCCAAAAATTCCTGCACCACTAGAGGCACAGCCTCACATCCTTTATGCAACTCCATAGCACAAGTCTCCTGATCAACTGCAGTCTTAGCTCGGCCAAGGGGTGTCTCCCCAGCATGGAACTCAAACTCTGCACGACATGGGATTCTGAAGACAACTTTCTTGACTCAGCAATCTATGAAAGCATGGGATTTATCCAACCAATCCATACCGAGAATGACGTCGAATTCAGAATTCCCAATTACGATCAGGTCAGCCTTGAAATCTGTGCCACTAATAACCACAACACTCTGTTTACACTCCCGGGAACAGATGACAACACCGCCACCCTGTAGCAATCTCGCAAGCTGCAGGCATGAAACTGCACTCCAACCGATTCCGATCTGCGAAGCGGGAAGAGACGAAGGAATGGGTCTCCCCAAAATCAAAGAGGACATGAGCGGGAAAAGAAAAAACTAGGATAATACCAAGGATAGAGTCAAAATCAAGGGAAGGAGAATGACGATTAACGAGCAAGGAATAACAATGCAGAAAAGATAACATGAAAGAACAGAACAAAACAATGAAGGAAGCAAAGAAATAACAAAACAATAAAATGCAAAATATCAACAACGACTCCTTCTGTCGTCTCAGCTTCTTTAGCCGTCAGGTTGTAAGCCTGACATCTCCTAGGAGAAGCGGTCCTCTGACCGACGATCTATGCTGAGGAGGGAGCGGTGGCTTGACCAGACCATGAGCTGGTGCTCCCGGCTGAGTCGATCCCCTGGCTGGAAGATCCATCCTCTGCTGTGGGTAATCCTGTATTAAATGGTCAGCAGCGCCACAGCCAAAGCAACGGCGATTCGCCTTCATACAGTCCTTGCGCTCATGCCCAGCTAGTCGCAAAAGTCGCAGAACCCAACTCTCCGAGGAGTAGCAGAAGGGTAGGGAGCTACCCTGACCGGATGTGCCGGGATTGGCCTTCGAATTGTCCCACCATAAGGCCTAACAGCAGCAGTAGCGGGGTGCTAAACAGTCTGCTGGGAAGCAGCCAATCTGTTGCGAGCTTGCTCCTGGGCTTGGGCTACCTCAAGAGCCTCAGCTTAAGTACGAAGGAAAAGGGCAACAAAATGCATCTGAATATCTCGATTAAGCTCCAATAGAAATTTCCGTGCTCTATCCCCTTTGTTCGCCACCAAGGTGGCTGCGATGCAGCTAAGCCTGAATTCTGTTGTGTACTCGTCCACCGATCTGGCACCCTGCGTCAAGAGAGTTTCATGTTACAGTATTGCATGAACAATATGTAACAAAGTTCCAAAACACAGAACAAACCGACCAACCTGCTTCATGGTACCGGGCAGCTTCCAATGCGACCATCACAAGATCACTGTGATTCTGCTGCATGTGGATCAGCCGCTCCAGCACATTCGTAACAGCCTCAATTCCAGGCTTTTCCTCTTGAGGACAGGAAGTGGAGGGACCTCTGCGAGCCATGGTATGCACAAATCCAAAAACAATTAGCTTCTAGATCAAGTTGATTATCATTTGTTCATGTTACTGCATGGCCTGTGTACTATTGAGCCGATCTCTGATCGAGCCAAACTTGTCTAACATATTAGTCAAACTAATACATTAGCCAAACCTGGGCTCTGATATCACTAAAAGCCTCTCATGCTCTACTTCCCAAAAATGAATACGAAATACGGATACGTGACAAAGTTCAGCGAATGGTTTTCACCGTTCATGAGCTGTAAGGATCTTTACAACAATACACAAGAATAAACAAGGAATATACAGGAAATAATCACCCACGCATGCATGAAACAAATTAATATAACCAACAGAATTACTTGAAAACAAAATACATAATTCTCAAATAACCAGATCTGGAAACAACAAGTCACATGTTCTGGGACAAAAATGCCCAATACAAGATCCAAGTAACAATAAATACAATTTATTCAAAATAGGAAATGACTCAAGCAGGAACTCTAGCCAAGCCTAGAACACTTGGTCACTTACTCCTTTAGGCAACTGGTCACCGAAATCTGCAAACTGACCATTTATAGGAAAAGAGAACTAGAACGAAACGCTCGTCAGTATAAGTTACAGGCCGCATGTTGTGCAGGCAACAAGTACGCGAAACAAATAAACAAGATACAGAGTAGTAACAAGAAGCAAGTACTGAAGTAAGCATGGAAGGAATGTGACAGCAAAATAGAGCAACTAACTCTTAAACAAGAACAGAATTAAATAACATGATAAGATGACGAGGTGCAAGTGGCATGTAACAAGTATCAAGTAGCATGCAAGCAAGTAACAAGTGACAGGTATCAAGTAGCATGTACAAGTAACAGGAATGGCAAGTGATCATGTTATTTTCAAGTCTTGTATCTAATCCTATCTAGGTAGCACTTCAAGCCCAAATTTTACCACATTGTTGTAACATTCACACCAGTTCCGTTTATATTTCACGGTGGATTATATAGGGCCGTGTACTCGGGTATCGAGTATCAATTAATCAAGTGTCAAGTAGTCACGTGTCAAGTAGTCAAGTATCAAGTAGTCACGTGTCAAGTAGTCTAGTATCAAGTATGATCTGTGGATCCCCTCCGAGTACACCTCTCCTATTGTAGTACCCCGTATTTTTAAATATTATTTTTAAAGGTTTATAAATGATTAAAATGATTTTTGGGGATTTAATAAATATTTTCTGAAAATTTATCTTTTACACGTGCGAAACACGTGCAAATATGTTCTTGAAAAGTTCAAAAGCCAAAATTATTTTATGGAAAACCATTATTTATTATTTGGGATTTATTTATAATTTTTCCAGATTTTTCTGAAATTAATTGGATCTATTTGCAAATATTGAGAAAAAGAAGGACCTTTTTGCAAATTTGTCATTTTGAGGGGTGAAAGTGCAAAAACTATTTTTCTGGACTTTTAATCAGTGCCGGCTGGAAAGTAAGGGTTATTTTTCTTTTAAATCTCAATTTAATTAATTTTATCAAGTTCCAAGTATAGGAACATATTTATGTAAAGATATGTTTTCGAGGGGTTATTTCGCAAATATGTCTAAAACCCTAAGATCCTATTTCCTGGTATTTAAAAGAAGAGAACGCAGCCATCATTCGCTGCACAACACAAAGATTTATTATTTTTGGAGGATTGAGAGAAGGATCTTGGATTTCGCAAAAAGGGAAGGCTTTCTTGTTGGATTTCTTCATTTCAATGTGAGTGACATAATTGTTTTGTGTTGTTTTATGGATGTTGTATGTGAGTGACATAATTGTTTTGTGTTGTTTTATGGATGTTGTATGTGAGTGACATGTTTGTTTTGCCTTGTGTATTTTGCATGTAATTGTTTTGTTGATTTGTTTATGTATGTGATTTGGTACAATTTGATTGTTTGATCTATGAATGTTTAATGGATCATGGATATTGAACTTTATTGCTAGAAAGCATGTTTAGGATTTGAATATGATTATGCATATTATGGATTGGATGAAAAATTTGGATCTTATGAAACCCTAGTGGTATATGATTACAAATTTGATTATGGTTATGAGTTGTGGTAGAAATTCAAATTTTTTAGAAAATTGAATGGAAGAGTTATGAATCAAGAGATCGTGTCTTGAGAATTGAAATTTGAGGAATTAATTGATTGAGGAAGTACACCCAAATTGGGGATTCTTTGAGATTTTGATATTTTGAGGGTTTGGATCTGAATACGAAGAAATTTCAATGAGTAATTGATTTTTAGAAAAACTCTATTTTGATGATATGCACAATTTCATGTTTGATTGAAGGAAATCAACAAATCTCTATTTTTATAAATTCAAGTAATTTGATTTAGTTTTGTGGACTATTGTATGTCCTACCAGTTATATTTGATCATACAAGAAATATGTTTTTCGTAGAAATCGTTTTCATGAAGTAAAACTATATATCGGTTGAATTGTGCACAACCAAAACTATACAGTCTGTAGGCCGACAGTCGACAGGCACGACCTTTCAGTCGACTGATACGACCCGGCTGCTATATTCTTTAGTTGTATTGAAATTTCTCTCTGGTGAGTCGACCTATGACTTTTATAAGTCGACTTATAACACTTAGAATATTTTCTTAAAGATTACTGGAATTTCTCTCTAGTAAGTCGACCTATGACTTTTATAAGTCGACTTATAACACTTAGCTTATTTTCTTAAAACCATAGAATTCTCTTTCTGGACAGTCGACTCACGCTTGTTATTAGTCGAATGATACTGATGTACCTTTATATTTTTGAATGTTCTTTCAAATGATTTATTCTCTAAATGCTTTAATCAATTACTTATTATTATATACTTTACCTCCTATTGAACATATGTTTTCAAGATGTTAATTTGAACAATTTATGTTGAAAGTTCGGTTTGGATATTTGAGTTTGAGTCTCTAGAGGATGTGTGTGGCCCTAGTATACCAGCAGTTGAGTTATTTATGTTTGGGTCTATTGAGGCATTTAGTTGATCAGTTGTTGAATTAAGTCCGGTAGGGTACACCAACTCTAGAGGATTCGTTGAGTAATTAAATAACCTAAATGATAAGGATAGGCACTAGTGGTGATATGATGAACGGGAACATGAGTTATGGACCTCAGTATGGCTTGCGGTGTGAGATAATCCCCGGAATTATCCAGGTGTCAGTGAAATAGTCTCCGAAATTACCTGTGGTGTGGGATTGATCTCCGGAATTATCGGAGTTGAGGCGACGCACATGTGGTATTCGTGTGATGAGGTGTCATTGCTTGCGGTGTGGGATATTTTCGAAGATTCCCTGGTGTGAGTGAAATAGTCTCCGGAATTATCTGTGGATAGAGTTTGACCTTCGGAATTATCAGGGCATGGGCTAATACTCACAGTTTATCTTTATCTCGTAGTAGTCATCATGTTAGGATTAGTTGCATAGCGGGGATTAGACCCTATAATGTGGAGACGTTAAGGGCTTGCACCGGACCTATGTAGAGTGGGATGTATAGACTCCGATAAGTATGCATTAGAGAGTCAGCATATGGACTTGTGTTTTCTTGATTTTGTTTCACGCATGTGTTTTCCTGTTTTCTACACTTGACACTTAGTCTAGCTTCACTTGAGGTTTACATGATTCCTTGCAATGTCATATTTATGTATTATTATTTATTACATGTTGTTTATGAATCCATGCTTAATGTTTATTTATGTTGTTTGTTTTTATGTCACTCACACCTTTATGGCTGACCCCTTTAGTTTTGGGGGTTAGGGATCATCTCTAGCCTCATGTTTACAGGTTGTTGTTGATTAGAGCTTGAGATTTGGATGCTTGAGTTCGAGTGATTTAGTGACATATGTAAAATGAAAAGTGTTGTAAAGAAAAGAGAATTATGATTTGAGATGTTTTTGTATTCCGCTGTGCTATGTAATTGATTATTGTAATGAAAGTTGGAAAAAAATTTATTGGTGTTAAATTGTGTTTAATATTACATTGAAGTTGATGCTGGGAAATTGTGCCACGTACTTTCTAAGATATTACATTAGAAATTCAGCGCGCTACACCTATAATACCCAAGAATAAGATAAAATATTTTATTATATATATTATTTATTTTAAACTAAGTTGATACTTGAATTGAATTGGTGCATGATTATTGAATCAAATAACCATGCACACTTGTGCACAAGGGTTAGGGTTAGGGATACTATTTGACCTAGGGTTTTATGGCATAGGGTTAGGAGCTAACCTTCATCATTGATCAATCCTAGGCAAATCTTGATGAGATCTAATGGTTAGAAATCCACCATGAAGAGTTCTTCATGAAATTTCCAAGAGAACTCTTGAAGGTTCTAGCATTGTTGTGTTGGCACCATCTCCTCCATCCACCTCCACTCACTCACTAACCTCTCATCCTAGCCCTCCATCTCCATTAGACGGCCCAATCCCTAAACCCTAGCACCTTCCATCACTATAAGTATCCCACTCCACTCACCTTCTCATTCTTTCTTCTTATCTTTTTTTGTTCAAAAAAAAAGGAAAAAAAAAAGTCAAGTTTATTTTTAAAAAAAAAAGTTAGTAGTAGAGAAGGAGAAGAGAGAGTTATCCAACAACTACACCTTGGTTGTAGAAGATCAAGTGAGCAAAGGAAAGAAGGGAAGCAAGCTAGAGCTAGTAGGAGTCCTCTTGCAAAACATAACATGTGGGTGAATCTTTAAACTCTAAAAACTTAGTTTTTTTTGTTTATCCAAATTAGTATGTAGTAGTAGTTAAGAAAGTTGGTTACCATGTATGAGTATGTGGCATGCTAATAAAAATAGCTTGTATGGGAGAACAACTCTTTTCATGATTTTCTTGTTGAAGAACATGTATGAAACAGGTTTGGGATTTTCTAGTTCACAAATGGCTTAAAGTTTGGGGCTAAAACTTTTAAGACATGCTATTCTATGAATCTAGAGCACACATGAATTTTTTCATTATATTTGGAGTCCATTTAGTAGCCCAAACACAGACTTCATTTTCGGACAGAAACAAGCTGAAAAAGTTGTTGTTGTGTGAGAACTTGATGTCTTTCAAAAATGATAACTCAGTATTGGTAGGGTATTTTAATTAGAAACTTTTACTGGATACTCTTGTATGTTTCTACAACCATATTTTCAAATTTCACATTTTTCTGAGATCGATTGATGCCTCAAAAAAAATTTAAGTTGCAATTGGTCTGGAAGTTAGAAGCTGAATATGTTTGTTTTGAGACTGAAATTCATATATCCATAACTACTATTGTATGTATGATATTGCAATGAAATTTTTACAGTAGCTTTCAGTATGAGTCTACATCATGATTCTAAATTTTTAGATTTTTTTAGATAACATTTGTTGAAGTTTCAAAAATAAATTGTATATAGGGGTAAAGACCCTGTCTGAAAAGCAGTAGAATTTTTGTGCTATGTTTGAAGCATCATAACTCTCTGTGTAGAATTAATCTAGATGCAATTTTTAGACACAATGGAATGGTATATATCTAGTCATAGAATCTCAAATTTCATAAGCTTTGGACAAAGGTTTGATTTTATATTGAATTTAGACTAGACTGTGTCTAGTACCTAGCTCAGATTGCATGATCTGTGAACTTATGTTTTTCTGGAGTAATGTGTTTGAAATCTGCTAAAGTGATTAACTAGAGAGTTGGAGTAGAGACTCTTAGCTTTCCAAGAATACAAGAATCATGTAATTCCAAGTTGTGTAGTAATAGTTATGAATTTCGGAAGTACTGGACAGATCCAGTCTTCTTAGAAGAAGTCACTTTTTGCGTGTATATGACTTTTCCTCAACTCCTAAGGTTGGATTGAGAGTTAGGGGTATTTCTGTACCCTAATGCTTGTTTTTTTTTTGTTTCTTAAGTTTCTTAAGACATAGATGGAGACTTGAACCACATTTGAGTCATTGACTTGTCTAGTTAGTTGCCCTATACCTATCAACCGTTAGGCTAGCATTGGAACTTCCGCCTTAATAATTAAAAGCGGCCAAACTCAGGTGCCGATGAACTTATAGAGGATGATCGTGGGTCGAGGTTGTGGACGAGACTCAAATAGGGGAGGTGGCGAGCAAGGTGATCGCATCGCCGGAGCCGCAGGTTGATAGACGGAAACTAGGGTTTTCATTAAGGAAACCGCATTGAGACTAGGTACAACCTAGAATATGGATCAAGTTTGCAAAGATACCCTTATAACATGTCCGGGTAGACTCAGTATTAGTTAGGATTGTCATCACCTATAAATTGCATTAGTTTTCTAGCAACTAGTAGTCGGGTGTTGTACTCTCCTGTCATTAGGGATACATGCTGCGGTGCGTATCTCACACTACTAATTCCTAAAGAAACATGGTTAGAACGGGAGGGAATTCCTATTCGGATAGGGGGCTTAGACCTTCGAGGCCGTCATGTTCTTATGTTAAGTGGACACGAACGGACCATGGGGCGCTGTCCTATAGATTTCCGACACCATAGATATGCGGTTGTGTATCTATAAGATTGTAACGACATTTTTTGTGATCCAGACCGGATTGGGGCACTAGTGGCAAACAGAGACACCACTGTGTTTAGCAGTGGTAACTGCAGGATTCACCAGTCACGATTGTATCTATCAGGAACAGGTCAAGTACAAGAGTAGGATGCATGGCGAGGGTTCAAAACCCTGAACTTGGAGACAATGGCTAGATTTAGAACGTATGTAGTATGGGATGCATACATTTCCAAAGTCTCGCTGCATTAGATTAAGTACATCTTGACCTGTGCATTAGATTACTAAGGAATGTCATACACAGACACCTTTAACCCAATTTCACTTTCCTATCTTTAGTCACTTTTTCTTTGCATCAAGTCTTGATTTGTCAAGTTTGGAGATCGCTGCTTTTATCAGCCTTGTATCAATAGAATTATTGATCTGCCCACTCTTTTAGGTGCTAGATTACCGATTCGTGGAGACCAGGAAAGCTCAAGCTATATGGAGCGTCTGAGTGATAGAATCAAGTGCTCATTATTTACATTTTGTTGTTTTTGGTAAACTCTGATTGGTAATTTATGGAACATTCTCTATTGTAACGCTTGAACTTGTAAACATCATGGAATAATGTTTGTTTAATTTTTTCCTGTATTTTACCTGTATTGCGACTATTTGAAGGAAAAATTCTGGTTTGTGTCACGAATCACCAGTATAAGGATTCGGGGCAGTACAGAGTTGGTATCAGAGCATCCTTCAGACTATAGTACAATATAACAGGAAATTAGACTTGGATGCCACTAGGAGAGTCGAGTTTAGCCAGTAGTAGATTGTTATAAATTATATTGTTGCTCTTTTCAACTTATGTTTTATAATTTTCTATATCTGGACTAATTTCCGTATTGTTTTCTCTTAACCAATGGCAGACACGCATAACGGATGGGCAAACGGGACTCAGGCTGGACCAGATCCAGCAGATACTCAGGCTCCTCCACCTCCACCTCTACAGCCCACTACCATGGAGCGGGCTATCGGCAGACTGTTCTAGGTCTTCGCAACCTATAGATGGAGCCACAGGCATTTAGAAGTCCACTTAGAGAATTGCAGTCATGCCCCAATGGCCACTGATAGACAGGTGGCAAGGTTGAAGAGGTCAAAGAAGAGACTTTCGAAGAAGATAATGCTAATGAAGCACCAGCACATGGAGAAGTTGGCTTAGCTGGAGCACAGGCTTGGGGAGTTACAGGCGAAGGTTGCCCAACAGCAGGCCCAGTTGGAGCAACTGACATCAGCCGAGCACTCTGCTACAGGCGATCACCCTGTGAGAGACATGTGTGATCTGGCCCTGTGAAGGATCTTATGATGTCTTGTTTTGATGTTTTGATGTACAAAGGATAATGTTTTTTTTAAGCTTATGATGCATTGTGTGATGTTTTGACTACACTTATGGTAGTAGTGTTTTGACTGTACAGATGACATTGCTAATGTAACCCTTCTTATATATATAAATGAAGACTAGTATTTTGACTACTACTTCTAGTATGATGTGGGTTTTACACTATGATTTCAAATTAGTAATAAGATTTAGCATTCAGATGTCTGGAAGAACCAGGAGCAGCCGAAGTGGGCAAACAGAGGGTGAGGGCAGTGGAGCCAATGATGCTGGCCTCAACATAGGAGCAGAATTTGCTCGACTATACCAAATGCTAGGAGCATTCGTGGAGGCGAATAAGAACCAGGCACCACCACCAGGAGCACCGGGAGTCGCTCGAGAAACCGTAGCTGCAGATCCAGTCAGGATGGTTGAATCTTTCAAATGAATGAAGCTGCCAGTCTTCGAGGGACAGGCCGACCCGAACACAGTAGACGTTTGGATATGCCAAGTGGAAACGGTGTTTAAAGTCTTGATGACACCAGAACATAGTAAAGTTCTGCTGGCCACAATCTTACTGGATAAAAATGCCGGGGTATGGTGGCAATCCATAAAACGTGGCTGGGGAGAAGGTCCAATAACATGGGAGGACTTCCTAGAGGTAATCAAGAAACACTACTTTCCCTTAGACGTGCAGGAAGAAAAGGCGATGGAGTTCCACAGTTTGAAGAAAGGGAGCATGTCAGTCAGAGAATATGAAACAAAGTTCACACAGCTATCGTGATATGCACCAGAGATGGTTCAAGAGGAGACGAAGAAGGCCAAAAGATTTGAACAAGGGCTTAGACCGGGGTTGAGGTCCACGATGGTACTTCTGGGAATCTGTCGGTTTGACAAACTAGTGAAGCGAGCTGCTGCAACAGAAATGGATATGAACCAAGGCCAAGCACCGCAAGGGAAAACTGAGACTTGGAACCGGGGAAAAAGGATTACCCCAACATTGAAGTTCAAGAAACACGGCAAGAATCAGAAATTTCAGAGGACAGTTGACAAGATGGGAGGATTCAAGCCAGGAAGATGTTTCCTTTGCAGAGAACAGGGGCATTTCAGAGATCAGTGCCCAAGGAACGAGGAGAAGACTGTCCAGAAATGCAATCATTGTGGGAAGGAATGACACATTAGACAGAATTGTCCCCAATACCTGACGAGCAGTGGCAAGGCAGTATCGGGAACCACCAGTAAGAGGAAGAAACTAGCATGCCAAGGTAGAGTATTTGCCTAGACAGAAGAAGATGCAGAAAATAATGAGGGAGTAATCACCGATATGTGAAGGACCATTGTAATAAGTTTGGTTGTATTTTAAATTTCCATTTGGAAGAAATATAATGAAGACTGTAACTCTTTTGTAACAGGAAGTATATATAAATATATATATGGAATTTTGGCTACTGTTTTGTTCGAAAGAAGCAACTCCAGAGTTAGCCTTAATGGTAGCTACCCCATCAGGGGCAACTCTCACTACAGATCAATGCTATAAGAACTGTAAACTTCATATTAACAAAGAATCTCTAAATATCGATTTGTTAGAATTGGGTTTCGCCGGAACAGATGTAATTATTGGCATGGATTGGATGTTAAAGCATGAAGAAAATATCGACTGCAAGGAGAAGAAAGTAGCCATCACAACTAAGGGAACGGAGCTCGTGTTTCACGGAGGGAAGAGGCCCAAGGAAGTGATTGTTGCAGCCACCGCGAAAATGAAGATACCTAAAGAAGTGAAGAAGATAATAGTAGTGAGGGATTTTTCACTCGTATTCCTGGAAGAATTACCTGGACTACCCCCCCCCCCCAGAGATGTAGAATTCAGCATTTGAATCCAACCAGGCAGCGCTCCAGTATCAAAGACACCTTAGCAGAATGAAGTCAAGAAACAAGTTGAAGAGCTTATGCAGAAGGAACTTATTAGACCAAGTGCGTCACCCTGGGGAGCACCGGTTTTGCTGGATAAGAAGAAGGATGGGTCTGCAAGAATGTGTATCGATTATCGGGAATTGAATAAGGTCACTATTCGAAATAAGTACTCGATTTCTAGAATCGATGATTTGTTTGATCAGCTTCAAGGGCAGCTGTATTTTCCAAGATTGACCTATGGTCTGGTTATCATCAAGTTCGAGTCAAGGAAGATGATATACCCATGACAGCCTTTCGGACTCGGCATGGGCACTACGAGTTTTTGGTAATGTCATTCGGAGTAACCAATGCTCCAGCAATCTTTATGAATATGATGAACCGAATCTTACGTCCGTTTATCGACTTATTTGTAGTGGTCTTCATCGACGATATTTTGGTGTACTTAAGGATAGAAAAAGAACGTGCTGGACATTTGACCACAGTATTAAGAAAACTGTAGGAGCATCAATTGTATGCCAAATTGTCCAAGTGTGAGTTCTGGAAGCCGGAAGTTGCATTTCTTGGCCATATCCTTTATAAGGAAGGAGTGGCCACAGAACCGCAGAAAGAAGCAGTCAAGGAGTGGCCACAGCCGAAGACAGTGAAGGAAGTAAGAAGTTTTCTGGGTATGACGGGGTACTACCAGAAGTTTATTCAAAATTATGCCAGAATAGCAGTACCACTCACAGCATTAACCAGGAAGAACCAAAGCTTCGACTGGACAATGAAGTTTGAAGAAAGTTTCCAAGAGTTAAAGAACAGATTGATCTCTGCACCCATCTTGGTCTTGCCTCAAGCTGACAAGGGGTATGTCATCTACAGGGATGCATCAGATGTGTACTAATGCAGGAAGGGAAGGTCATAGCCTATGGATCGAGACAACTCCGACCTCATGAGAAGAACTACCCTACTTATGACTTGGAACTAACAGCCATAATCTTTGCTTTGAAATTGTGGCGACATTACATCTACGGAGCAAAGGCAAAGATGTATACCGACCACAAAAGTTTTAAGTATATATACCAACAGAGTGATCTGAATTTAAGGCATATGCGATGGCTGGAAGTCTTGGAAGATATCAGGCCAGAAATCTTGTATCATCCAGGAAAGGCCAGTGTGGTAGCTGATGCACTCAGTTGGAAGAGGTGTATTGCCACACTTACTGTAACAAGAAAGGAGCTAGAAGATGAGATCAAACAGGCAGGTATTAAGGTGATTACTCAAGACTTAAGTGCAGTTTTGGCACAATTAGTTTTATAGCCAAGTTTGAATGAGCGAGTGAAGAAAGCTCAGACAGGAGACGCAGAGATTGAAGCACTGAAGAAGCAGGTGAATGAGGAAAAACTTCCAGTATTCAGCATAATAGAGGGATCGCTTTGGTATGGCAATAGGCTGTGTTTACCAAAGGGTAAAGAATTGAGAGAAGATATCTGAAGGAAGCTCACTCCACATTACTTGCAGTGCACCCTGGAAGCACCAAGATGTATCAGGACATGAAGCAGTACTATTGGTGGTCTGGGATGAAGCGGGACGTAGCAGAATTTGTGGCCAGATGCATAACATACCAGCAAATCAAAGCCGAAAGCTAGAAGCCAGGTGGATTATTACAACCTTTGCCCATTCCGGAGTGGAAATGGGAGAACATTAGCATGGACTTCATCACTGGTTTGCCCAGAAGCTCTAAAGGGAACGACTCAGTTTGGGTCATTGTAGATCGACTAATAAAGTCCGCACACTTCCTGCTAGTAAAGATGACCTGGTCACTTGAGAAATTAGCAGAGGTTACATAGAGAATATAGTAAATCTACATGGAGTACCGCTGTCAATAGTTTCTGATAGGGATGCAAGGTTTACATCCCGTTTCTGGCAGAGTCTGCAATCAGCAGATCTCAGCACGACTTTTCACCTTCAGACTTATGGACAGACAGACAGGGTCAACCGGATTCTTGAAGATATGCTGAGAGCATGCATTATGGATTTTGAAGGAAACTGGGAGAAATATCTGGCATTAGTAGAATTTGCTTTTAATAATAGCTATCAGGAAAGCATTGGCATGGCTCTGTATAAAGCTTTATATGGAAGGAGGTGTAGGACATCCGTGTGTTGGTACGAAGTAGGAGAACGACAGATATTTGGACCAGAGATCGTACAACAAACCACTGAGAAGATCGAGCTTATTTAGAAAAGCCTGCAAGTAGCACAGAGCACACAGAAAACCTACGCTGACAGTTGTCGAAGAGAATTAGAATTCGAGGAAGGTGATTTTGTGTTTCTCAAAATCTCACCAACAAAGGGTGTGCTCAGATTCGGGAAAAGTGGGAAATTGACACAAGATACATAGGACCATATAAGATTATGAAGAAAATCGGAAAGATGGCCTACAAATTGGAGCTACTAGAAGAGTTGTCCCGAGTACATGACATGTTCCTCGTCTCGATGCTAAGGAAGTACATACCAGATCCGAGCCATCAACTATCTGAGATTCCTGGAGACTTGCAAGTGAACCTCTCATACATGGAACAAACAGTCAGAATCATCGATCGTCAGGAAAAGATATTGAGGAACAAGACCATTCTGATGGTGAAGGTTCTCTAGAGGAATTAGTTCGTGGAAGAAGCCACTTGGGAACCAGAGAGCCACATGAGAGCTTCTTTTCCTGAATTATTTGAGGTATAATGTTTTATTTTCTCCCGACTAAGTATATTTCTTAGGACAGAATTACTCTTAGGAGGGAGTAATGTAATACCCCAGAATAAGATAAATATTTTATTATACATATATTATTTATTTTAAACTAAGTTGATACTTGAATTGAATTGGTGCATGATTATTGAATCAAATAACCATGCACACTTGTGCATAAGGGTTAGGGTTACTATTTGACCTATGGTTTTATGGCTTAGGGTTAGGAGCTAACCCTCGTCATTGATCAACCGTAGGCAACCCTAGGCAAACCTAGGGTTAAAAGTTCTTCATGAAATTTGTAACAACCCGCAAAATTGGAAATTACAATTTTGCCCCTGGGTGTTACGCACGTATATTTTTGTAATGTGTTTCACTACATATTTTGGATTCGAACTATTTATACATTTTCCGTATTGATTTCAGTCAACTAAAATATAATATTTCAATCCCTGGGATTTACGTGCTTTTTACGTGTTTTGATGCACGTGTTTCCACCACTACGTACAATGTTTTCTATAGGTTTAAATTATTTATTTTTATGTATTTAATCTATTTTATAAAATGAAAATTTATTTTCCCCTTGTTTTGATTAAAATGCATTTTTTTGATTTTCTGCACGTACAATGCACGTGTTTTCTACGTGCAGTGATTTCATCATGAAATATATAAAATTGGTAAATATGATTTTCTCATATTGTTTTGATTATATTTTAATAATTTTTCGTTGATAAAATCGATTTTTCGCATTTCAAAATTTTACGTTCGACGCACGTGTTTTCGACGAACATATTTGACCGTATTTATTTTTCGGAGTATGTGTATTTATTCATGTTACATTTTTTTATTTTAAGTAAACTACTTAACTTACATATAGTGTATGATACATGTATGTGGATATGATAAAGTTTAAAAAAAAAAATAATAGAATTGGTAAGTATTATATGCATGGGAATGGGATTAAATGTGAAAGTGTGATTGAAAAGGGGGCCCACGGTTGGTATAGAAACAGTGTATGGACTGTTCGTAAATGAAATGGAATCAAGTGGATGGTAAATGGGTATGGAATGGTGAGAATCAAGTTATGCATGTGGGCTAGATATTATGGTTTAGAAGCTTAATAGTATATAAATGAATTAGGATATGGGGGCCCACTTGGGTAAACACAGCACACTTGTGTGCTGTGTGAAAATTTTGGGTGGCCGGTTGGTTTTTGGGAGAGAGAGAGAGAGATATGAGAGTTAGTGTGAGAGAAAGAGGGGATTTGATTAGGAGGAGTTATAGTTTTGGAGGTTATAGGATTAAAAGAGGTGGTGAGTTGAAGAGTTAGGGGTTTTTGAGAGTTAGGAAAATGAAAGGTTAAAAAATTAATTTGAGTGAGTTATTGTAACGCCCCGAATCCCAAATCATTGAATTCGAGATGTTCTTCAGGATCTTTTCACTTTCTTTGAGTACAATTTTACAAGGAAATTCAAACTTTTCTTTTTACATCAGAGTTACAACATCTTACATTTAAATTTACACAGTGGAAGCAAAATGTACAACATTTACATAAATGAATAACAACATAATGAGATCTTTATGCATCCATTCCTCTTTACATGTAATTTATCCTGCATACAAAACTGTGGGTACGTCAGTTTATTCAACCGACGATAATTATACATGGCCATCCTCTCTATGCCAGAAACAGTATAATGAATCTCATTTCTTGACAAAATCACAACTTGTTCATAATAAGCATGTAAATCAAAGGGAACTTTTAAGGATGTCGTGTCGTGATTGTGCACTTAATCCTTAATGCAATTTATTTAATTAACATGACACTAATGCGCACTTGTTCGAATTCTATGCATCCCATACTACATAGGTTCGAGGGCAAGCCTCTTAATCGTTCTTCATTTTTGTAGGGTTCAATCCCCCGCCATGACTTACTCTACTTCTGTAATTTTAGTGAGTATCCTAGATGATTCTATGAGTACAAGCATGTATCCTGGACCCTGGAGGGGAATCCCACGCCATGTCTTGGCTCACCAAGCATGCATTCTGTGGTAAAATTCAAGCCTCCTCCCTGAACACAATCCTCTTGCAGTCACCAAAACATCCCACAAGCGTTACTAAAGTCCGATCATTACTGAGTTGTGCCCGCGCCATGTCTTGACTCATCAAGCATGCATTCTGCGGCTCACACACCCGCATCGTAAAACTCTAGTTCTCATACTTATGTTTTTCTCTCACTTTCATCACCTCCACACTATGTATTAAAGTTACATTAGAATCATGAATAAAAATCAAGCTCTAGAGTTAGCCTCTCCACCAAACCGGACTTATTATTTCATTTCACATGACCAACCTTGGTCTATTTCTCAATTTCATTTCATTTCACTGCCGGGGAGACTTAGCTACTCTTTCGTTCAATTTCAAATTCACAATATCCAATTGAGCATCATCAGCTCATCATTCATTTTAGAGTCTCGCAGACTTTCTTATCATGATTTCACATTTCATATTTTCAATTAATTCTCAATTCTCATCTACGATTCATTTCACATAATTCATACAGCCATAAACAGAGTCTATCGACTTAAATCATAAAGTTCACCATTACCAACAGTAAATAACATGAATTCAAATATATCAAAGTCCACTCTGTACAGTCGACTTGGAAGAACACCAGTCGACTCATACAGTCACATACAGGATCATCATAATGCTCGGGATAGTCGACTGTTGCACACAACCAGTCGCCTGTCCCGCAATTTTTCAGGTTCACAATATTGTCCTCATGACAGTCGACTGTTCATCCATCAGTCGTCTGTCCTGGAGATTTCAACAGCACAATTCTATGTCCAGATCAGTCGACTTGCTACACGCATTCGGTCGACTGGACAGATCAATTTTAATTTAAAAGATTATTTACAGTTCTTACGTGCACTTGCATCATGATGTCAATTAACAGTATGCATAAATTCATGTTTCATAGACAGAGTCTCTTATCGTTCAGTAACATTACAACATGAATTTTCAAGTTACGAATATGTTCTTTTCTTTAGAGAAAATACTTTAAACATGCGTTCGCATTGCTCATACTTTCTTACGACAATGAAGATATGAATCTCAAGTCATTAAACTGGGTCTACATAATGGAATATCTTAATTTATGGAACTTCCAAACAGTCACAGTCAGATTGAAGTACCAGTCGACTTAACACAACATCAGTCGACTGCTCCGACAATTCTAAGTTATTAATCACCATTAGTTCTTTTCATTCATTTACCTTCCCTCCATCATATGTGTCATAGGGAGAAATATACATATAATAATCACACCATCATGTCTAATTGCACACATGTTTATCAGCACATTATGAAAAATAGTGTCTCGTACCAATCGGCTGGCTCACATGGCAGTCGACTGTACCGACAGTCTCGTTCTCATTATTAATAGCATGTTCAAGCAATTTCTACTGCATTCAATTCACTTTTTGTAACATGGTATCAATCATAACAATTATAGTATCATTCCTACATTAGAAGTCCTGAGAAACACCCACCTTATATGAAGAAACAATCGAAATCCCGCAAAACTCTTCAATACGGTACTGCACTCCTTGCTCCTTTGTTCCACACCGAGCTCCTCAGAAGTGCTGCTCGTCTCCACAGAAAAGCTCCCACACACACAAACTCACAAATAACTCTCTTAAAATAATCTTAGAAAATCTTAGTGTAAAAGAGATAGGGAAATAGGAGGGGTATTTATACTAGGAAATAGATAGAATAGATGGCTAAGATTAATAGGGGAGTTGCAGATCAAGGGATAGGATGCAATCGGGAGTTTGAGAAACTACCCACACTCACACACAACCGCTCATGATGGATGCCACTACTCTACCCACAATCCGGCCAAAAGAAAAGGTGCTCAATGCACGTGTATGCGAAATGCACGTGCATGCACACCCACACTAATAAAATTGTACAAAAATATAATGTATAAAAAGTGTTACACAAAATGGGCTTAAATTCATTTGGACCAAAAATAAATATTTTAAAAAGAGAAAATGAACAAATCAACATTGGGCTTCAAGAAGAATGCTCTATAGAAAATAATACACTTTATTCATCATGTAGAGAAAATAATAGACAACAAGCTACACAAGCACACCATATGAAAATAAATAAATAATCTTTAAGTATTAAGAAAAATCGGGGTATTAAATCACTCCCTCCTTAGAATAGTTCCGTCCCCGGAACTACAGCCAAGAGCGAGAAACAGAAAACACCACAACAAAAAGAGATACAAAGATACAAAGAATACAAAAATACAATCAAGAAAAAAGCTCAGGATAGTCCTTTAACATCTTCTCCTCAGATTCCCAAGCAGCCTCTTCAACCAAGTGGTTTCTCCAGACTACCTTGACCATCGGTATCGTCTTATTCCTCAAGACTTTCTCCCTACGGTCAACAATCTCAACAGGAGTCTCGATGTAATTCAGGTCTAACTGCAAACCTTCCGGCACTTCAGGCAAATGATGACTCGGATCTGGAATATAACCTCTCAGCATAGACACATGAAAGACATTGTGCACCTGAGACAACTCTTCCGGTAATTCAAGCCGGTAAGCAGTTTTCCCGGTCCTTTTCAATATCTTGTATGGGCCTATAAACCTCGGGGCTAACTTCCCGCCTTTGCCAAAACGAACCACACCTTTACTGGGTGATACCTTCAGAAAGACGAAGTCACCAACCTCAAACTCAAGGTCCCTTCTCCGGTTGTCTGCATAGCTTTTCTGCCCGCTCTGAGCTTCCACCAACCTTTTCCTGATCAGATCAATCTTCTCAGAAGTCAGCTGTACAAGCTCAGGACCAAACAACTGACGCTCCCCAACCTCATACCAACAAACAGGAGTCCTGCACTTCCTGCCATACAAAACTTCATACGGCGCCATCCCAATGCTAGCTTGAAAACTGTTGTTGTAGGCAAACTCTACCAAAGGTAAATGCCTTTCCCAACTGCCTCCAAAATCTAGCATACAACACCGAAGCATATCCTCAAGAATACGATTGACTCTCTCGGTCTGCCCATCGGTTTGTGGATGAAAAGCAGTGCTGAAAACTATCTTGGTACCCAAAGCTGCCTGAAGACTCCTCCAGAAATGCGAAGTAAACCGCGCATCTCGATCAGACACAATAGTTGAGGGAACACCATGAAGTCGGACAATCTCACCAACATACATCTCATCCAACTTGTCCATCGAAGCAGTGAGTTTCATTGCCAAAAAGTGAGCGGACTTGGTTAGTCGATCGACTATAACCCAAATCGCATCATTGCCTTTAGAACTCTTAGGCAATCCAGTGATGAAATCCATACTGATGTTATCCCACTTCCACTCCGGAATAGGTAACGGCTGTAATAGACCTCCGGGTCTCTGATTTTCGGCTTTGACTTGCTGACAAACCTCACACCTCGCGACAAATTCGGCCACATCCCGCTTCAAACCTGACCACCAGAAATGCTGTTTGATGTCCTTGTACATCTTAGTACTCCCAGGATGTACTGACAGAAGAGTAGCATGCGCCTCCTGAAGAATACTCTCTTTCAGGTCCGCCTGATCTGGAACACACAGCCTATCTCCGAACCACAGCACTCCATCCCTGGTTTGAAATCCGGGCAACCTGCCAGCACCAACCTGCTCCTTCATCTCCAAGATATCAGCATCAACTTCCTGACTTGCCATGATCCTTGCATTCAAAGTAGGCTGAAGCTTCAACTGAGATAAAGATGCTCCCAATCCTTGCAAGACAACCTCAATACCTGCTCGATCCAACTCCTCAATCAGATGCCTCTGAGTTGTAATCAAACTGGCCAAACTGCTCTTGCGACTAAGTGCATCAGCAACAACATTAGCCTTTCCAGGATGATACTTGATCTCAGGTCGCATATCCTCGAGCACTTCCAACCATCTCCGCTGCCTCAGATTGAGATCCCTCTGCTGGTATATGTACTTCAAGCTTTTGTGGTCCGTGTACATGTTCAACTTCTCACCGTACACATAGTGCCTCCATTGCTTCAAAGCAAAGATAATCGCAGCCAACTCCAGATCATGAGTCGGATAATTCTTCTCATGCGGTCGTAGTTGCCTAGACCCATAAGCGATTACTTTACCTTCTTGCATTAAGACACAACCAAGCCCCCGATGTGAAGCATCGCTATAAACATCATACTCAACTCCTGCTCTAGGCAAAGCCAAAATAGGTGCAGTAGTCAGTCTATCTTTCAACTCCTGAAAACTCGCCTCACATTGCTCAGTCCACTTGAAGCTCACATTCTTCTTGGTCAACTCAGTAAGCGGCATAGCTATCTGAGCATAACCTTGAATGAATCTCCTGTAGTATCCAGTCATCCCAAGGAAACTTCTGACTTCCTTCACTGTAGTAGGCCTAGCCCAATCTCTCACTGCCTCTATCTTCTGAGGGTCAGTTGCCACTCCCTCCTTAGAAAGGATGTGACCTAGGAATGCCACTTCAGATTTCCAGAAATCACACTTGGATAACTTGGCATACAACCTCTGCTTTTCCAACTTCTGCAAAACTGCCACCAGATGCTCGGTGTGCTCCTCCTCAGACTTGGAGTACACGAGAATATCGTCGATAAACACCACGACGAAAGAATCAATAAACGGCCTCAGAACTCTGTTCATCAAGTCCATGAAGATTGCGGGTGCATTCGTCACTCCAAATGGCATAACTAAGAATTCGTAATGCCCATGCCGAGTTCTAAACGCGGTTTTATGCACATCTTCAGCTTTCACTCGCACTTGGTGATATCCTGATCGAAGATCTATTTTGGAGAATACAGCTGCTCCTTGTAGATGATCGAACAAGTCATCAATTCGAGGAATCGGATACTTATTCTGAACAGTGACCTTATTCAGCTCCCGGTAATCGATACACATCCTCATCGATCCATCCTTCTTCTTTACCAAAAGCACTGGTGCTCCCCAAGGTGACGCACTAGGTTGAATAAAGCCTTTTCCCAATAGTTCCTCAATCTGCCGTTTCACTTCATCCTGTTCCACTGGAGCCATCCTATACGGTGCCTTAGAAATGGGTGCACTTCCCGGTTGAACAGTGATGCTGAACTCTACATCACGATGTGGAGGTAACCCAGGAAAATCTTCCAAGAACACTGTCGGATAGTCCCGAACCACAGGAATCCCTTGCAATTCCACAGGAGTCTCTTCCTTGCGGATAGTTGCCACCAACTTAGAACACTTCAACTTCCCTTGAAAAGTGACTTCAGGTCCACCTGGAGCCTTCACTGTTACGGTCTTGGTCTTACACTCGATGCTTGCACTGTACACCGACATCCAATCAATGCCAATGATAACATCGACTCCCAAGATAGTCAGCTCGATCAGATCAATGCCAAAGATTCGATTCCCAATCACTATCTCGCAATCAGCATAATACCGATCAGTGGTCAAGGTTTTCCTTGATGGAGTAGCTACTGCTATGATCTTGCCTGGAAAAATCTTCGGTTCAGCTCCCAACACTTTAGCAAATCTAGGAGACACAAAAGTATGAGAGGATCCAGTATCGAACAATACAACAGCTTTCTTTCCATTAAGATAGAGTTCTCCTGTTACATAATACACACCATTACATAACAGTTTCACAATATGAACGGGAAGGAGAAATGACAAAACCACACTAAATATCAGCCCTCGTACCAGAGATGACCTGATCCGCTTCCTCAGCATCAGCTTCCGTCAAAGCAAATACTCGCCCTGACTGGTACGGCCTCTTCCCAGTCTGCTGTATTGGCACATTGTGATTGCCAGCCCGCGGTTTGAGACATCGAGATTGGTAATGTCCCACTTCACCACAGTTAAAGCAAGTGACTGCAGAAGGTCTCCCTATATCGTTTCCAGGTCTTCCAGCTACACTGACAGCGTTCGCCCCTGTCGGTTTGAACCTCTATGCAGATGGTTGCCCCTTGAAACTCCCCGATTGTGCAGGCCTCTTCCCGGACTGCCAGTTGTTCCTCTGGTGTTGAGCAACATGGAACTGCTCCATATCCGCCTCCGTCGCTGCCACCCTCTTGACCAGCTTATCGAATCGTCTGATACCAAGAGGTATCATACGGGACCTCAAGCTTGGCCTCAGACCATGCTCGAACTTGCGAGCCTTCTTCGCCTCATCCATCACCAGTTCTGGAGCATACCTGGAGAGCTGAGTAAACATAGTCTCATACTCCCTTACTGACATGCTGCCTTGCTGGAGTGACAGAAACTCCATGGCCTTCTTCTCCTGGACGTCGGAGGGGAAATAATGACTGTGGAATTCTTCCAGAAATTCCTCCCAGCCAAGCAACAAGCCACCCATGGTCCTCTTCATGGATTGCCACCAAACAGCCGCATCCTTCTCCAACTGCAAAGTCGCCAACTTGACCTTGCTGCCCTCCGGTGTTTCCAACACCTCAAAGATCGTCTCCACTTGACGGATCCAGTTGTCAGCCGCATCTGGGTCTGACTTTCCCTCGAACACTGGTGGTTTCATTCTCTTGAACGATTCCACTAGCTTAATTGCCTCGGGTACTGGATTCATCGGTCCCCTTCCTTGGTTTGCAGCCACTGCATTCAGCGTCTGGTAAACCCTTGCAAGTTCAGTCTCCAGGTCCAAACCTTCACCATTTCTTGTTCCCCTTCTCGACATATTCTGATGCAAAAGATTCATTAAATTCGAAGTATAAGACAAGAAATTAAACCAACTTTCATTTCATTGAATTCCAAAGTTTATACATTCGAATTAAAAAACATTCTGACATCAGAATAGAAGAAAATAGAAACTAGGACAATCTAATCTTTACGGGTCCTCTTCGCTGCTCGAAGTTGATCCCGCAGTTCATCCACTTGGTCCTTCAACACATCCGTCAGGTTCTTTCTCTTCTCAAGTTCCCATACTCGGTGACTGAGAACAGAGAAATCGGCCTTCCGCTGTGCCAGATGAGCCTCCAAAACTCCAACTCTATACTTCAGGGTATCCACTTGCCTCTGAAGAGAAGCCACAGTGCCACTCAGAGCTGGTCCCTCTTCTTCATCGGAAGAAGAATCGTCAGATGAATCCGGCGGTGGGGTGATCTCTCGAGATTCAGGGTACTCCTCATCATCAGAATCTGCTTGCCCAGGATGATACTCGTCCTCAGAATCAGCCTGTCCAGGATGGTACTCTTCCTCAATAATATGCCAGTCGTCGCCTCCATCAGGGTCGAAGTGATCAGCCATCTTAGAAATAGAGAGGAAGAAGCATAAATCATAGAGCAACACAAATGTAAGTCACTTACATTTACGTCTCTAAACTCAAACACACACTCTAATGTCCACATCTAGGGTGTCGTTCCTTATAAACTTGTACAAGTGTGAAAGTGTAGAAAACTTGGCTCTGATACCACTCTGTAACGCCCCGAATCCCAAATCATTGAATTCGAGATGTTCTTCAGGATCTTTTCACTTTCTTTGAGTACAATTTTACAAGAAAATTCAAACTTTTCTTTTTACATCAGAGTTACAACATCTTACATTTAAATTTACACAGCGGAAGCAAAATGTACAACATTTACATAAATGAATAACAACATAATGAGATCTTTATGCATCCATTCCTCTTTACATGTAATTTATCCTGCATACAAAACTGTGGGTACGTCAGTTTATTCAACCGACGATAATTATACATGGCCATCCTCTCTATGCCAGAAACAGTATAATGAATCTCATTTCTTGACAAAATCACAACTTGTTCATAATAAGCATGTAAATCAAAGGGAACTTTTAAGGATGTCGTGTCGTGATTGTGCACTTAATCCTTAATGCAATTTATTTAATTAACATGACACTAATGCGCACTTGTTCGAATTCTATGCATCCCATACTACATAGGTTCGAGGGCAAGCCTCTTAATCGTTCTTCATTTTTGTAGGGTTCAATCCCCCGCCATGACTTACTCTACTTCTGTAATTTTAGTGAGTATCCTAGATGATTCTATGAGTACAAGCATGTATCCTGGACCCTGGAGGGGAATCCCACGCCATGTCTTGGCTCACCAAGCATGCATTCTGTGGTAAAATTCAAGCCTCCTCCCTGAACACAATCCTCTTGCAGTCACCAAAACATCCCACAAGCGTTACTAAAGTCCGATCATTACTGAGTTGTGCCCGCGCCATGTCTTGACTCATCAAGCATGCATTCTGCGGCTCACACACCCGCATCGTAAAACTCTAGTTCTCATACTTATGTTTTTCTCTCACTTTCATCACCTCCACACTATGTATTAAAGTTACATTAGAATCATGAATAAAAATCAAGCTCTAGAGTTAGCCTCTCCACCAAACCGGACTTATTATTTCATTTCACATGACCAACCTTGGTCTATTTCTCAATTTCATTTCATTTCACTGCCGGGGAGACTTAGCTACTCTTTCGTTCAATTTCAAATTCACAATATCCAATTGAGCATCATCAGCTCATCATTCATTTTAGAGTCTCGCAGACTTTCTTATCATGATTTCACATTTCATATTTTCAATTAATTCTCAATTCTCATCTACGATTCATTTCACATAATTCATACAGCCATAAACAGAGTCTATCGACTTAAATCATAAAGTTCACCATTACCAACAGTAAATAACATGAATTCAAATATATCAAAGTCCACTCTGTACAGTCGACTTGGAAGAACACCAGTCGACTCATACAGTCACATACAGGATCATCATAATGCTCGGGATAGTCGACTGTTGCACACAACCAGTCGCCTGTCCCGCAATTTTTCAGGTTCACAATATTGTCCTCATGACAGTCGACTGTTCATCCATCAGTCGTCTGTCCTGGAGATTTCAACAGCACAATTCTATGTCCAGATCAGTCGACTTGCTACACGCATTCGGTCGACTGGACAGATCCATTTTAATTTAAAAGATTATTTACAGTTCTTACGTGCACTTGCATCATGATGTCAATTAACAGTATGCATAAATTCATGTTTCATAGACAGAGTCTCTTATCGTTCAGTAACATTACAACATGAATTTTCAAGTTACGAATATGCTCTTTTCTTTAGAGAAAATACTTTAAACATGCGTTCGCATTGCTCATACTTTCTTACGACAATGAAGATATGAATCTCAAGTCATTAAACTGGGTCTACATAATGGAATATCTTAATTTATGGAACTTCCAAACAGTCACAGTCAGATTGAAGTACCAGTCGACTTAACACAACATCAGTCGACTGCTCCGACAATTCTAAGTTATTAATCACCATTAGTTCTTTTCATTCATTTACCTTCCCTCCATCATATGTGTCATAGGGAGAAATATACATATAATAATCACACCATCATGTCTAATTGCACACATGTTTATCAGCACATTATGAAAAATAGTGTCTCGTACCAATCGGCTGGCTCACATGGCAGTCGACTGTACCGACAGTCTCGTTCTCATTATTAATAGCATGTTCAAGCAATTTCTACTGCATTCAATTCACTTTTTGTAACATGGTATCAATCATAACAATTATAGTATCATTCCTATATTAGAAGTCCTGAGAAACACCCACCTTATATGAAGAAACAATCGAAATCCCGCAAAACTCTTCAATACGGTACTGCACTCCTTGCTCCTTTGTTCCACACCGAGCTCCTCAGAAGTGCTGCTCGTCTCCACAGAAAAGCTCCCACACACACAAACTCACAAATAACTCTCTTAAAATAATCTTAGAAAATCTTAGTGTAAAAGAGATAGGGAAATAGGAGGGGTATTTATACTAGGAAATAGATAGAATAGATGGCTAAGATTAATAGGGGAGTTGCAGATCAAGGAATAGGATGCAATCGGGAGTTTGAGAAACTACCCACACTCACACACAACCGCCCATGATGGATGCCACTACTCTACCCACAATCCGGCCAAAAGAAAAGGTGCTCAATGCACGTGTATGCGAAATGCACGTGCATGCACACCCACACTAATAAAATTGTACAAAAATATAATGTATAAAAAGTGTTACACAAAATGGGCTTAAATTCATTTGGGCCAAAAATAAATATTTTAAAAAGAGAAAATGAACAAATCAACATTGGGCTTCAAGAAGAATGCACTATAGAAAATAATACACTTTATTCATCATGTAGAGAAAATAATAGACAACAAGCTACACAAGCACACCATATGAAAATAAATAAATAATCTTTAAGTATTAAGAAAAATTGGGGTATTACAGTTATTAGGTTGAGAATTTTACAAATTAGACCCTCCCATTTTCCTATAAATAGCACCCCATTTCTCCTTCTCTTTTCACACCAAAAACATTATCAAAAGAAAGAAAGAAAGGAAAGAAAGAAAAGAAAGAGAGTGAGGGTCCTTTTGCTTGGAGGAATTGCCAGAGAGAGGAAGCCATTGCTAGGGAAAGGGAGCTTTGCTAGGAGGAGGAGCCATTGCTAGGAGTTTGTCTTGGAGCTAGAGGAAGTGTCCCATCCTTCCCTTCAATTGTTCAAGCTTCAATAAGGTGGGTGTTCTCCTACTTTCTAATTTTTTTTGAATGTACATGCTAATAAAAGTGAATGAGTAGTTTTGATAAAATAGAATAACTATACCATGATTGTGGTGAGATTAATAGTGAATCATGCTATGTTGACAAATAGATTAACATTGTGTTAGTGGGTGATTTCATTATTTTCTAGTGTAGGATATGCATACAAAAAAAAGAGTAGTATAAGAAGATATTGTTTGAGAATTATAAGATAAAATTTATGCTAGTATATCATGTTTTGAATGAGGATGATTTTGTTGTGATATCATGCTAATTAAAACCATGAATCATGTTAATGTGATTGTAATTTTGTACTTGTTGAGTATGTGGGAATTTTAGTGATGAATATCATATGATAAACATGCTTTATGATTTATTGACTAAGAAAGAAGAAAGTAAAATTTTGTTATTATTGACATATGTATATTTTTTACATTTGGAAAATAATAATTTGTTCATGAAAGAGATTTTGTAAAATTCTTATGATTTGAGACTTGTTGGCATGCTATAATTTGTATAAGAGGAATTAAACAAATTTTTATTTTTCATTCAAGTTTTGAGAAATGCAAGTTTATGTGTAAATTGAAAAGAAGAGTTTAACTAAAGAATTATTACTATGAACAATGTTAGAATAATCGTAAATCTAGGTATGTCAAATGTGTGATATGTATGAGAAATTATTAAAGAATGCTATATTTCGACATATGATTAGAGATATGATGAAAAAGAAAAGAGAAGGAAATAATTTTTTATGAAGTATGTTGACATATGTCAAAAAATACAATTTTCTTTTGTATGAAAGGAATTCCTTTGAGACATCCATAATCGATTAAAAGATATGTTGATTCTTAACACAAATTTTTATTTGTAGGATGTTGGGCATAAACTAGTTTTTAGAAAAGCATGATTTTAATTTTCGAGTTTGAAGAGAAATGTAAATTTTGTAAAGAAAGGAAATAATCTTTTTTTTTAAATGAGATATATGCTAAAAAAAAATAAGTTTGGACTTGTTGATTATTATTTAAGATTTCCTTTTAGTCCAAAGAGAAGTTTATTCCAATATCCTAAAGGATTGGATTATTGGGTAAACAAGTTTTGTTAAAAAGAAACAATTTCAGAAAAGTATGAACAAAAGTATACAAATACAACTCTTAGACAGAAATCACATTTGGACTTACTGGTTAGCCAGTGAGCGAGCACCTCTTATAATAGATCTTGGGTTCAAATCTTGATAGCCATCTTTTATATTTTTTTCTTCATTCAATTAAATTACCAAATTTGTACTAATGTATGAAAGGAATTTCAGTTGCTATATTTGACAAAAGTCCATATGGACTAAATGGCTAGTGGGCTCGGGTTAGGTGCCGGCTATGTTTGTCGTAGGTCTGGGGTTCAAAACCCATGCCTCACATTTGTTTTTTTTTTTAGGGGTTTTTACTCATGAATGTTTATTTTTAATTGGAATTAAACTTTAGTATTAATATAAAATGAAGTGGAAATATTAAGAGATAGTTTCCTTGTATATTTTGAGGTATAAAAAGAAATAAAATTTTGAGAATAGCACTTTGTGGTGAAGAAAAGGAAAGTAGTATTTTGTGAATTGATCTTCTAAAAGAAATTACTCTTGTATCTTATTTAGGAAATTTTTATGATGAATTGAAACATTGTGACAACTTAGATTTGTTATAACAATTCAAGTGGTGAAATTTGTGTTCTTGAAATGCATGTTTGTTTGAAAAGAACATGAATCAATAAATAGATCATGAATAGTGTCGAGACTATGTTTATTTGGTGAATAAGTTGAAAGATGAAAGTATCTAGGTTTAAGACATGTTTACTAAAGGGTATGTGTACCCATGTTTCATGTACCTGAAAGTTTATGATTTAGAGTTAGTAAGACCTCGGTTACCGATAATTTTGAAAGAAAGATTTTGAGACTCGATTTTGAGATAATGCCGTCGGGCGATCTCGTATTTTGTGAATAAATCCGGTATGAGGTAAAACTGATTCTAGGGTGATAACATATTCATGTCTTGAACTAAAAATAATTAGGCACTTAGGTGAAGATGTAATAGACATGTACAAACGTAAATGGGTGCTTCTATATAGTCGGCGGTGGATCTCCGTGGCTATAGACCCAGTTGGTGGACTGTGGTTGCTCCGTAGGAGATGGACTGTATTTTATCCGGGACTTAGGGTAGTCGGCGGATGTTTACCATACTCCAAAGAATATGTACATACCGGGGCTAGAGGGGCATTTACGAGATTATTCTCACGATATAATAGCCAGGGAGGCTGGGATCTGTTATTATAGCCAGGGAGGCTGAGATCCGTATATGTGAAATAACTCTAAAACTTGTTTTATTACTGGGTAGTCTCATGGCGAGGGATCGAACCCTTCAATATGGAGTACGTAGGCACTTGCCCTCAGACCTATGTAGTATGGGATGCATAGAATCTGAACAAGTGTGCATTAGTGTCATCCTAGTGTAGAATTGTGTGCATTAGGCATTAAGGCATGACATACACTTATATTTAGAATAATCACTCTGGACACTTTACTTGTTCATTCAATCTTTTTTTTTGTGATTTGTTAAAGTATGAGATCGTTATACTATTCCCGGCATAGAGAGGATAGCCGTGTATAACATTTCGTCAGTTGTAAGTAACTGACGTGCCCACAGATTGACATGCAGATAAAGGACCATTCATGGAGTTATAAAGTGGATATGCTATTGCTATATGAAAGTTAAAAATGTTGCGATGATGTAATTGTACATGTTATGTTTTGTCTTTCAACTGTTGTAATTTTTATTTCTTTCGCTGTGTAAAAACCATGTGTAAAGGAACTCTGATGTATTGTGAATGAAAAGTTTTAAAAATTCCTTGTAAAATTGTACGAAGTGAAGTAAAGATCCTGTGAAATCTCGAATTTATCCTTATTTGAAATTCGGGGTGTTACAGATGGTATCAGAGCATGCTTCACAAGTAGTACAAGTTTATAAGGAACGATAAAAAAGGATGATAAATTTGGGAACAAGCCAAAAGAGTCCTTCTGTCAACCGGGTGTAAACAGCCCTAAGCGACACGGTATTTAAGCGTCTTCGGACCACCGCTAGCTGGGAACCGACTCTTACAGTTAACCCAAGTAAATCAGAACTTGATAGACTAAAGATTTGTTTAGGAAGAGTAGTAAGATCATTAACTATAGTCTAGAACCCGTGACACTTTATTGAGTAGTTACAATATTATTTTTGCAGACACTAGAGTGTGAGTTTCAGCTGATAGAGATTTAAATGTAAATGATTTACATTTGTGTTGCTTTATCGGCTGATGATTTCTCTCCCTTTCGTTTTGGAATCGTGAATAAGTTGTTATTGAACTTACATTCAATTTTATTCATGATGTTTTCTCGTATACATTGATATAAGAGTGTATGCGAGCACATTTTCCCCTGGGTATCAGAGTGGCGCAGTGGAAGCGTGGTTAGCTTGGACCGTCATTCGTGATACCTTACACACTTCCATCTCAAATTATTTTTGTAGATTTTTATTATGGTACTTTCTCCATATTCAATATATAAATTTCAAATAAATATTTTCTTATGTTGTTAAATCATTTGAATATTTATTATTTATCTATCTTCCTTAGTCTTGATATTTTAAACCTATTTTTCAAACTTAAAATTTCATCTTTCATGTATTTATGTCAATTTGTGTTTACCCGTTTATATCTACTATTACTTTACGTATTTTGCCAAGTTTTAAATTGCCGTTTATTAAATTAATCTTGCAACCACTATTTTCTTCATTTATTATGTTGGATTTTTCTTATGTGCACTCATTTTATAAGATTTGATTTCTGTGATACTATATTATCTTATCTTATATGTTTTTAACAAGATTGAAATTTTCTACCTATATAAATGTGGCATACTATTTGTTTTATTGTCGACATTTGGTACTATTATTATTGCATATTTGTTTTGATATATAAATTTTTACTAATGATCACTACTCATAGTTTTACGCTTCTTTAATATTATGCATATACTCACTATTTATACATTATCTTTTCTCAAATTTTAACTGTCTTTACACTCTTAGTTATTACATATATTTTCCCAATGATTTCTATATATATCATATATTTCAATATTCCCATTATACATATCATTTTACCCTCATCTAATTACTACATTAATATTTTTGCATATACTTGTTTAGGTCTATTGTCTTAATTTGCTATACTATATAATTATTGTTTTCAATTGTGTTTTCATCTCGTGTATGTGCTTTACAGTATTTTGTCTTAATGTTATAAAATATTTTTATCACTACAAAATTTTGTATATTCACAAAGTATTTCAACGTATGCTTTCTATTTTTTCAAATTGTGTGTATAATTATCATAGTTACCTTACAAACTATTTTATTAATTGGTATACAAAGTCATTCTATGTTATCTATACTTTCAACTAAGTCTCATTCCCATTTATTTTTCCAAACTCTTATTCAATGACCTTGTTTTAAATTGCTAAGTCGATTTCGTTATACAGTTTGCGAATTTTCTACCGTTTATTACATCGATGAATTTTTCTAAATTATCTATTGACTATGTTTTCTTCACCACATTGTTTTCCGAAATATTTCGAAATTAACGACATAATTGACTTTTCCCATTTATCTAATAGCTTACCTAATATTATTTTTGTACGAAAATTTCTCTCAAACTATTCTATCTCTTGTCACATTTCAGTTCTTATGCCATTTTCCTATTTTTCTTTTTCTGTCATGTAACATTTGAATAATCATAATTTTCCTATATAGAGTTGTCTTGTTTTTCCTCGTTGCATATTTTAAAAGTTCACAGTATCCTAAATACGAGAATAATATTTTCTTTGACGTGTACAAAATACAAACCTTTACCCTAGCGAGTTCCGGGGACGGAACTACTCTAAGGGGGGGGAGAGTGTAACACCCCGCAAAATTGGAAATTACAATTTTGCCCCTGGGTGTTACGCACGTTTATTTTTGTAATGTGTTTCACTACATATTTTGGATTCGTACTATTTATACATTTTCCGTATTGATTTCAGTCAACTAAAATATAATATTTCAATCCCTGGGATTTACGTGCTTTTTACGTGTTTTGATGCACGTGTTTCCACCACTACGTACAATGTTTTCTATAGGTTTAAATTATTTATTTTTATGTATTTAATCTATTTTATAAAATGAAAATTTATTTTCCCCTTGTTTTGATTAAAATGCATTTTTTTGATTTTCTGCACGTACAATACACGTGTTTTCTACGTGCAGTGATTTCATCATGAAATATATAAAATTGGTAAATATGATTTTCTCGTATTGTTTTGATTATATTTTAATAATTTTCTGTTGATAAAATCGATTTTTCGCATTTCAAAATTTTACGTGCGACGCACGTGTTTTCGACGAACATATTTGACCGTATTTATTTTTCGGAGTATATGTATTTATGCATGATACATTTTTTTATTTTAAGTAAACTACTTAACTTACATATAGTATATGATACATGTATGTGGATATGATAAAGTTTAAAAAAATAATAATAATAATAGAATTGGTAAGTATTATATGCATGGGAATGGGATTAAATGTGAAAGTGTGATTGAAAAGGGGGCCCACGGTTGGTATAAAAACAGTGTATGGACTGTTCGTAAATGAAATGGAATCAAGTGGATGGTAAATGGGTATGGAATGGTGAGAATCAAGTTATGCATGTGGGCTGGATATTATGGTTTAGAAGCTTAATAGTATATAAATGAATTAGGATATGGGGGCCCACTTGGGTAAACACAGAACACTTGTGTGCTGTGTGAAAATTTTGGGTGGCCGGTTGGTTTTTGGGAGAGAGAGAGAGAGATATGAGAGTTAGTGTGAGAGAAAGAGGGGGTTTGATTAGGAGGAGTTATAGTTTTGGAGGTTATAGGATTAAAAGAGGTGGTGAGTTGAAGAGTTGGGGGTTTTTGAGAGTTAGGAAAATGAAAGGTTAAAAAATTAATTTGAGTGAGTTATTAGGTTGAGAATTTTGCAAATTAGACCCTCCCATTTTCCTATAAATAGCACCCCATTTCTCCTTCTCTTTTCACACCAAAAACATTATCAAAAGAAAGAAAGAAAGGAAAGAAAGAAAAGAAAGAGAGTGAGGGTCCTTTTGCTTGGAGGAATTGCCAGAGAGAGGAAGCCATTGCTAGGGAAAGGGAGCTTTGCTAGGAGGAGGAGCCATTGCTAGGAGTCTGTCTTGGAGCTAGAAGAAGTGTCCCATCCTTCCCTTCAATTGTTCAAGCTTCAATAAGGTGGGTGTTCTCCTACTTTCTAATTTTTTTTGAATGTACATGCTAATAAAAGTGAATGAGTAGTTTTGATAAAATAGAATAACTATACCATGATTGTGGTGAGATTAATAGTGAATCATGCTATGTTGACAAATAGATTAACATTGTGTTAGTGGGTGATTTCATTATTTTCTAGTGTAGGATATGCATACAAAAAAAAGAGTAGTATAAGAAGATATTCTTTGAGAATTATAAGATAAAATTTATGCTAGTATATCATGTTTTGAATGAGGATGATTTTGTTGTGATATCATGCTAATTAAAAAGAAAATTTTCTTTATACCATGAATCATGTTAATGAGATTGCAATTTTGTACTTGTTGAGTATGTGGGAATTTTAGTGATGAATATCATATGATAAACATGCTTTATGATTTATTGACTAAGAAAGAAGAAAGTAAAATTTTGTTATTATTGACATATGTATATTTTTTACATTTGGAAAATAATAATTTGTTCATGAAAGAGATTTTGTAAAATTCTTATGATTTGAGACTTGTTGGCATGCTATAATTTGTATAAGAGGAATTAAACAAATTTTTATTTTTCATTCAAGTTTTGAGAAATGCAAGTTTATGTGTAAATTGAAAAGAAGAGTTTAACTAAAGAATTATTACTATGAACAATGTTAGAATACTCGTAAATCTAGGTATGTCAAATGTGTGATATGTATGAGAAATTGTTAAAGAATGCTATATTTAGACATATGATTAGAGATATGATGAAAAAGAAAAGAGAAGGAAATAATTTTTTATGAAGTATGTTGACATATGTCAAAAAATACAATTTTCTTTTGTATGAAAGGAATTCCTTTGAGACATCCATAATCGATTAAAAGATATGTTGATTCTTAACACAAATTTTTATTTGTAGGATGTTGGGCATAAACTAGTTTTTAGAAAAGCATGATTTTAATTTTCGAGTTTGAAAAGAAATGTAAATTTTGTAAAGAAAGGAAATAATCTTTTTTTTTTTTTAAATGAGATATATGCTAAAAAAAAATAAGTTTGGACTTGTTGATTATTATTTAAGATTTCCTTTTAGTCCAAAGAGAAGTTTATTCCAATATCCTAAAGGATTGGATTATTGGGTAAACAAGTTTTGTTAAAAAGAAACAATTTCAGAAAAGTATGAACAAAAGTATACAAATACAACTCTTAGACAGAAATCACATTTGGACTTACTGGTTAGCCAGTGAGCGAGCACCTCTTATAATAGATCTTGGGTTCAAATCTTGCTAGCCATCTTTTATATTTTTTTCTTCATTCAATTAAATTACCAAATTTGTACTAATGTATGAAAGGAATTTCGGTTGCTATATTTGACAAAAGTCCATATGGACTAAATGGCTAGTGGGCTCGGGTTAGGTGCCGGCTATGTTTGTCGTAGGTCTGGGGTTCAAAACCCATGCCTCACATTTGTTTTTTTTTGGGGGTTTTTACTCATGAATGTTTATTTTTAATTGGAATTAAACTTTAGTATTAATATAAAATGAAGTGGAAATATTAAGAGATAGTTTCCTTGTATATTTTGAGGTATAAAAAGAAATAAAATTTTGAGAATAGCACTTTGTGGTGAAGAAAAGGAAAGTAGTATTTTGTGAATTGATCTTCTAAAAGAAATTACTCTTGTATCTTATTTAGGAAATTTTTATGATGAATTGAAACATTGTGACAACTTAGATTTGTTATAACAATTCAAGTGGTGAAATTTGTGTTCTTGAAATGCATGTTTGTTTGAAAAGAACATGAATCAATAAATAGATCATGAATAGTGTCGAGACTATGTTTATTTGGTGAATAAGTTGAAAGATGAAAGTTGATGAACACATTATTATTCACATTTAGAAGCAATAATCTTAATGTAATTGGACATTTAAAAGCTCTATATGTGGTATTTATGCTTCTTTTCTCTTTTTCTACAGGAAACAGCTTATAACAGCAAAATGAAGCAAATTCAGGATGATACACAGGAAACTGAAGAGACAGTCGACTGGTCATGCCAACAGGCGACTGGACAGAGGAAATCAAGTTTTACACAGTCTCGACACAGTCGACTTAATTCCAAAGGCAGTCGACTGATAGGCGGCGGAGTACACAGATAAGATATTCAAAGATTCACCTGCATCTAATTTCAAATCTATTTGAATCCAGATTTATGCAAATCAAATCTAGAGACTGGGGATTTCTAAGAGCACGTGGTTAACAGATAAGGAAGGAAAGAAGAAAAGAGAAAGACATAAATCGCCAAATCAAATAAAGAAGGACTTTCCTGAAAAAGGGGCAAAACCCTAATTCTCAGCCGTGTTCTATAAATATCAGAATACCATCTCCAGAACGACTCTCCTCTCACCACGACTTCATCCGACGATCAGATATCTCTGGGACGCGACTCAATCACCAAGTTCCTGAACAACATCGAGAGCATCACTCCATCAACATCGAAGAAGGAGAGAGAAGATCCAGCAACCAGAAGGCAGTCGACTGTGTGACAGCCAGTCGACCATATTGCCGGAATCCATTAGTTTATTTCTTCTTCTTTCTTTATTCTTTTATGTTGATCATGTATTCAAACTTGTTAAGCAATAAAGTTATTACTATGTGGAACTAATTTCATAGTTGGGTAGATCGAAACCGTAGTTATGTAATGCTATTTTCTTCTGAACTCTTCTATGTTACTTATTGATTGAATCTAATTGAATTGGTATAGGTTTATGATAGTCAAACTAGTTCTCAAGACTGAGAGCAGTCGACTGAGGTGAGAGTCAGTCGACTGACGTACAGAACTTGGGAAGCTCAAGTTTGGATGTCATTTATCTGAATCTGTTATATGAGCATATTGAGACGACCGAATCTCGTGCTCATAATTTGTAACAAAGGAATCTTTAGGGGTTCTTGGTTCAATCAACTTAGAGAATCTAGATCTGATACCAATTTCTAGAACTTTAAGTGTTTGTTCGTTTCCACTGTTCTTATGTTTTCTCTAAGTATAACTTAGTAGATACCATGCTAGATACTTACGGAAAGAAACGAATTAGAGTAGATACCATGCCTAATTCTTGGCTTAGGGAAACAATACTTTAAGGAGTAGATACCATGCCCTTGAAGTGAACAAACATGAGTAATTAGAAGTAAATTCAGAAGGCAACTTAGCATAACTAACTATTGGTGGAGATCAACAACCCAACTATTCAAGAGATATTTGTAATTCAACACCTCTCATCTTAGTTTTAATCTTTTAGTTCTTTTAGAATATTATAAAAACTCTTATTCATTTTTATTATTAGTTTTATTGATTAGTAAGTTGAAGTCTACAATCTCTGTGGGATCGACCCTTGCTATTACTACGATTCGATTTGTGCACTTGCGAGGTTTTATAATTTGTGTCTAGTTAGTCTATTCATTTAGGTAGCTAGATTTTCAACTACAAGTTTTTGGCGCCGTTGCCGGGGATTGTTTAGTATTTTAACTTACAAGTCAGTAGAATTTTTATTAGTTTTTCTTTTCTTTTATTAATAATTTTTCTTTAAGGTTACAGGACTTCGGTGAATGCACGGTAGACGATCACTTCGTCCAGAGCTACTACCTATTGACGCAGAAACAGAACGAACTTTGCACAGACTAGGTAAGCTGTTTTCAGCCAACCAGTCGACTGCTGTACTGACCCAGTCGACTGCACAGAGACAAATCTCACAGGAAAGAATGGCTGAAGAAATACACAATCGAGTACCAATGCAGGACAAATTCACTCCTAAGAATATTGAGCAACCTTCCTGCATTGCTTTTCAACCTAATGCCACAGGGAACATGCACCTATCTCCTCATTTACTTAGTATGGTTCCGCACTTTAGTGGCAAACCAGATGAAGAGCCTCATCTTCATCTGCAAGACTTTTTCGATCTTTGCAGGACACAAAGCGTCCAAGGGCTTACCGCTGAACAAATCAGGTTAATCTTGTTTCCTTTTTCTTTAAAACTTAATGCTAAGTTGTGGTATAATTCTTTGGAACCAGGATCAATTAATTCATGGGAGCAATTGGCAACGAAATTTTTGAAAGAATTCTTTCCAGCCCAAAAGACCAAACAGCTGAAAAGGGAGATTCAACTCTTCCAACAAAAGGATGGAGATTTATTCTTCGAGGCATGGAAGGACTTCAAAAGCAAGCTTCTCAAGTGTCCTACTCACAATCTGCCTAAGGATGATCAGGTACAAGCTTTTTATGAAGGTTTAAATGACACTAACAAAGCAATTGTTGATGCAGCTTGCAATGGAATTTTGATGAGGAAAAGTGGAGAAGAAGCCATTGAACTTTTTGAAGAACTCAGCGAGAACTCCCAACAATTCTCAACAAGAAGGGGACCTACGAAAAAACATGGAGTTTACGAAATCTCTAATAGTAATAACATTCAATTGGAAATGGCAAACATGAATAAGAAAATTGATATACTTGTTAATGCAATGTCGACAATGGGTGGAGTTAAAAATCAAACAAATGAAATGTGTGCAATTTGCTCGCATTTAGATCACACAACTGATACATGTCCCATGTCTACTTTCACAGATCAGGAGCATGCGAACTATGTGGGTCGAGGAGTGTTTCCACCAAAGAACAATCCATACTCGAACACATATAACCCAGGATGGAGGAATCATCCAAACTTCTCATGGAGCAATAATCAAAATAATCAAGGGAATCAATTCACACAAGGACATGCAAGGAACCCTCAGATGGGAAGTGGGTTTGAAAGACCAGCCCCAGAACAGAAGAAGTTGGATTTTGAGTCCACCGTTCTTCAATTGCTCCAACAACAACATCAAACATGCAACCAACAAGGGCAAGCAATTCAGAAGTTAGAAACCCAAATTGGTCAGATTGCAAAAGAGCTAAGCGAAAGAAAGGCAGGAGAACTCCCTTCACAAACCATACCAAACCCTGGAGGTCAAGAACAGCTCCAAGCAGTCACAACCCTAAGAAATGGTAAGATAATTGACAGCAGGGTTGGAACACACACAGACAAGCCAGTCAGTAAACCAGTCGACTGTTTTTACAAACCAGTCGACTGCACAGACAAATCAGAAACACAACAACTACCAAAGGCTGTGGATTCCAACAAGGTAAGTGAAAAAGTAGGGACAGTCCCACCACCATTCCCTCAAAGGTTAGTCAATAAAAAGAAAGAACAACATTTATATGACATCTTTGAAACCCTCAAAAAGGTAGAAATTAATATTCCCCTACTTGATGCTATCAAACAAATTCCTTCTTATGCCAAATTTTTGAAAGATTGTTGTACTCACAAAAGAATATTTCAGGTTAAGGAGGATGTTGCTTTGACAGAAGAAGTGAGTGCTGTGTTATTAAGAAAATTACCACCTAAACTGAAAGATCCAGGTAGTTTTACTATTCCTTGCAAGGTTGGTGAGCACTTCTTTGAAAAGGCACTGCTAGACTTGGGGGCAAGCATCAACCTTCTTCCTTATTCTGTTTACGAAAAGCTTGGATTGGGGGAACTCAAGCCAACATCCATCACTTTGCAATTGGCTGATCGCAGCATAAAAAGACCTAGAGGTATTTTAGAAGATGTCCTAGTTCAGGTAAATGATTTTATTTTGCCTGCTGATTTTGTTGTGTTAGATATGGAGGAATCTTCAATGTCATCATCTCTACCGATCATATTAGGTAGGCCCTTTATGAGTACAGCTGATATAAAAATTTGTGTTAAAAAGGGCATTATAAGTATGAAGATAAACGGAGAAAAAGTGGAATTTAAAATGTTTGATACACTGAAATTACCACAAGATGATCATGAATGCTATAATATTGATGTGGTGCAGGAGATTGTTGATCAAACATTTCAGGTACATAGCGTTGAACCACTACAAGCCACAATCACTCAATCTCTAACTTTATCTCATGTTGAACAGGAATACAATGACTGGGAGATTGCAGAGACAGTACATCACCTTGAAACTCCACAGTCATATTCAGGTAAGCCTGCACCTTTATTTGAAAAAATGGTGTCTGATAATCTTTGTTTTTCTACAGATCAGGCGCCTGGTGCACAGAGAAAGTCGACTGGTCTTCTAACCAGTCGACTGAACCAAGACACCCAGCACAAGTCGACTGCTGACATGGACCAGTCGACTGTACAGAAGCGTCCAGATATAGAACTCAAGCAGCTGCCCAATCATTTGAAACATGCATTTTTAGGCGAGAACCAGACGCTACCAGTAATAATTGCTGCGAACTTGAGTACACAGGAAGAAGAAAAGCTGCTGAAGGTATTGCGAGAACACAAAAATGCAATAGGATGGACCATTGCAGACATCAAGGGAATAAGTCCATCCAAGTGCATGCATAGAATATTGCTTGAAAACGATGCAAAACCTAGCAGGGAGGCACAGAGAAGGCTGAACCCCAACATGAAGGAAGTGGTAAGAGCAGAAATTTTGAAGCTACTAGATGTTGGCATAATCTATCCTATCTCAGACAGCAAATGGGTAAGTCCTATACATGTAGTACCTAAGAAAAGTGGAGTTACAGTGATAACAAATGAAGAGAATGAACTTATCCCAACAAGAGTAACCACAGGATGGAGGGTATGCATTGACTATAGGAAGTTGAATAATGAAACCAGGAAAGATCACTTCCCTCTTCCTTTTATTGATCAATGTTAGAAAGATTAGCAGGATATAGTCATTATTGTTTTCTAGATGGTTATAGTGGCTATAATCAAATTGCTATTGCTCCAGAAGATCAAGAAAAGACCACTTTTACATGCCCTTTTGGTACTTTTGCTTACAGGAGGATGCCTTTTGGATTGTGCAATGCTCCAGCTACATTTCAGAGATGCATGATGAGCATATTTTCAGATATGGTGGAAAGGTTTATTGAGGTATTTATGGATGACTTTAGTGTTTTTGGATCTTGTTTTGATGAATGCCTTAACCATTTGCAGCTTGTTCTTAAAAGATGTGAAGAATGCAATTTAGTGCTGAATTGGGAAAAGTGCCATTTTATGGTACAACAAGGTATTGTTTTGGGGCACGTGGTGTCCAAAAGGGGAATAGAGGTAGACAAAGCAAAAATCGATATAATATCAAAACTACCCCCTCCCACTACAGTTAAGGGTATTAGGAGTTTTCTTGGACATGCAGGGTTCTATAGAAGATTCGTAAAAGATTTCTCGAAAATCTCCAAACCCCTTTGTGACTTGTTGGCTAAGGATGTTGAGTTTGTATGGACAGAAGAATGTACAAATGCTTTTAATACATTGAAAAATCTTCTCATTTCTGCACCTATAGTCATGGCACCAGATTGGAGCCATCCTTTTGAGCTCATGTGTGATGCAAGTGATTATGCTTTAGGGGCTGTCTTAGGTCAAAGAATCAATAAGAAATCCCATGTTATTTACTATGCTTCTCGAACTCTAAACGATGCACAGCTAAATTATTCCACTACTGAAAAAGAAATGTTGGCTGTTATATTTTCTGTAGAGAAGTTTAGATCATATTTAATTGGTTCTAAAGTTATTGTTTTCACTGACCATGCTGCTTTGAGATATTTGTTGGCTAAAAAGGAAGCTAAGCCTAGGTTGATCAGATGGGTGCTGTTGCTTCAAGAATTCGATCTTGAGATTAGAGACAAGAAAGGATGCGACAATGTTGTGGCAGATCACATGTCCAGATTACTGCACGAGGAAGAGAGAAATGTGCCCCCGCTGAATGAAAATTTCCCAGATGAACATCTATTTGAAATAAATGTTCAAACTCTCGGGGCAGTCGACTGGTCCTTCCACCAGTCGACTGGACTCTCTGAACAGTTCCCCTGGTTTGCTGATATTGTCAATTTTCTAACTGCTCATGTTTTTCCTCCAGGTATGACACATCAGGAAAGGAAAAGATTGGTGGATCTGAGCAAACACTATTATTGGGATGATCCTTATTTATTCAAATTTTGCTCTGATCAAATTATAAGAAGATGTGTGGCAGACGAGGAACAAAGGAGTATTCTACAACATTGCCACCAATATGCATGTGGAGGACATTTTGGGCCAAAGAGAACAGCACTTAAGGTATTGCAATCTGGTTTTTATTGGCCTAAAGTATTCAAAGATGCTTTTTCTTTTTGCAGGACTTGCGACAAATGCCAAAGGACAGGCAACATCTCTTCTAGAAATCAAATGCCACTACACAACATACAAGTAATCGAGCTTTTCGATGTTTGGGGAATCGACTTCATGGGTCCATTTCCTAACTCATTTGGTTATTTATATATACTTGTTGGTGTGGATTATGTGTCTAAATGGGTCGAGGCTGTCCCCTCACGAACTAATGATCACAAAGTTGTTGTCAAGTTTTTGCAGGAGAACATTTTCACTAGGTTTGGTACACCACGAGCAATAATAAGTGATGGGGGGAGCCACTTCAATAACTTTCCATTTGCTTCTTTGATGAAGAAATATGGTATCACACATAGAGTGGGCACCCCATATCATCCTCAAACTAGTGGACAGGTGGAGATTAGCAACAGAGAAATCAAAAGCATTTTGGAGAAGACAGTCAACACAAGGAGGAAGGATTGGTCGTTGCGCTTGAACGATGCCTTATGGGCCTACAGGACCGCTTTCAAGACACCCATTGGCATGTCACCATACCGTTTGGTCTTTGGAAAAGCATGTCATCTGCCGGTAGAATTGGAACATAAAGCTTATTGGGCCATTAAAAAGTTCAATTTTGATATGAAACAGGCAGGTGACAAAAGGCGATTGCAACTAAATGAGCTTGAAGAATTGAGGCACGATGCATATGAAAATGCCAAGCTATACAAGGAAAGGACTAAGTTATACCATGATAAACAATTAGAAAGGAAGGAGTTTTATGAAGGACAAAAGGTATTGATCTACAACTCAAGATTAAGACTCTTTCCAGGCAAGCTCAAGTCACGATGGTATGGACCATATATTGTCACAAAAGTCTTTCCACATGGTGCATTGGAAGTCCATAGTGAAGAAAAAAAATCAAACATTCAAGGTGAACGGGCATAGGGCGAAGCCATACATAGAGATGAGTCTAGAGCCACACGAGGAAGATGTGAATCTTCAACCCATTCAATACATTGCATGAACTCATCATGTCTAGCTGAAGACATGAAACACAGCGCTTATTGGGAGGCAACCCAACTTTTCACGGGAGTATTTACACATCCCTTTATTTTATTTATTATTATTCATTTTTATTTTTATTTTTCAGTCTCTCCTTACTAGATGGTAACACATGCCTATATCTTATGTTTTGTGCGAACATTGAGGACAATGTTCCATCTAAGTGTGGGGGTATTAGTTAGTTATATTTGGAATCTTTTGAATTTTTAGGATTAAACAATTTCTTATAAAGTAAAAGTAAGGATACTTATTTACTTTAGGATTGTTGAGTTTCATAATTCCCTACAAAATTGTGCGTCATGCGATTATACATAATAAACAAATGTGATGCTTTTTCTGATAATTATTCCCTTCAGATCTAGTCCTAAATCGAGTTTAAGTAAATAGAGTGATACAATATATAGATTTGAATAAAGTCAGTCTACTCCAATGTTTTGAGCGCTTAGTAACTAGGGGTATTCATCACCAATGTTTACCTTTACGTCAAACGGCAACTTGAAATATGAGTATGCAAAGCACTTTAATGTTTGTGACTTGTTGAGTAACCGGGTGGATACATCACAAATGTTTCGCATTCGCGTCAAAAGACAAGTGACAACTTTAAAGAAGAGACTATTAAAAAAAAAAAAAAAAAAAAAAAAAAAAAAAAAAAAAAAAAAAAAACTCTAGTTTGCTACTGGATTTGTAGTAGAGAAAAGGGATAATCACAGACTGAGTAGTTGCATACTATAACTACATTAATCGCATGACAAATATGATTAAGTTTGGGGATTATAACTGAACAATTGCACTAGAGAAAGTGGGTATGTTTAATTTTACTTTATCTGAAATTGTTTGTAGTTTTATATTTTTCATTTTGATGTCCACATAATAAGAAATCTTGGTGGTTGAATCTATTGTTATTATTATTCTCCCTATTCATAATTCTAGTTTGCTTGAGGACAAGCAAAAGCTAAGTGTGGGGGTATTTGATGAACACATTATTATTCACATTTAGAAGCAATAATCTTAATGTAATTGGACATTTAAAAGCTCTATATGTGGTATTTATGCTTCTTTTCTCTTTTTCTACAGGAAACGGCCTATAACAGCAAAATGAAGCAAATTCAGGATGATACACAGGAAACTGAAGAGACAGTCGACTGGTCATGCCAACAGGCGACTGGACAGAGGAAATCAAGTTTTACACAGTCTCGACACAGTCGACTTAATTCCAAAGGCAGTCGACTGATAGGCGGCGGAGTACACAGATAAGATATTCAAAGATTCACCTGCATCTAATTTCAAATCTATTTGAATCCAGATTTATGCAAATCAAATCTAGAGACTGGGGATTTCTAAGAGCACGTGGTTAACAGATAAGGAAGGAAAGAAGAAAAGAGAAAGACATAAATCGCCAAATCAAATAAAGAAGGACTTTCCTGAAAAAGGGGCAAAACCCTAATTCTCAGCCGTGTTCTATAAATATCAGAATACCATCTCCAGAACGACTCTCCTCTCACCACGACTTCATCCGACGATCAGATATCTCTGGGACGCGACTCAATCACCAAGTTCCTGAACAACATCGAGAGCATCACTCCATCAACATCGAAGAAGGAGAGAGAAGATCCAGCAACCAGAAGGCAGTCGACTGTGTGACAGCCAGTCGACCATATTGCCGGAATCCATTAGTTTATTTCTTCTTCTTTCTTTATTCTTTTATGTTGATCATGTATTCAAACTTGTTAAGCAATAAAGTTATTACTATGTGGAACTAATTTCATAGTTGGGTAGATCGAAACCGTAGTTATGTAATGCTATTTTCTTCTGAACTCTTCTATGTTACTTATTGATTGAATCTAATTGAATTGGTATAGGTTTATGATAGTCAAACTAGTTCTCAAGACTGAGAGCAGTCGACTGAGGTGAGAGTCAGTCGACTGACGTACAGAACTTGGGAAGCTCAAGTTTGGATGTCATTTATCTGAATCTGTTATATGAGCATATTGAGACGACCGAATCTCGTGCTCATAATTTGTAACAAAGGAATCTTTAGGGGTTCTTGGTTCAATCAACTTAGAGAATCTAGATCTGATACCAATTTCTAGAACTTTAAGTGTTTGTTCGTTTCCACTGTTCTTATGTTTTCTCTAAGTATAACTTAGTAGATACCATGCTAGATACTTACGGAAAGAAACGAATTAGAGTAGATACCATGCCTAATTCTTGGCTTAGGGAAACAATACTTTAAGGAGTAGATACCATGCCCTTGAAGTGAACAAACATGAGTAATTAGAAGTAAATTCAGAAGGCAACTTAGCATAACTAACTATTGGTGGAGATCAACAACCCAACTATTCAAGAGATATTTGTGATTCAACACCTCTCATCTTAGTTTTAATCTTTTAGTTCTTTTAGAATATTATAAAAACTCTTATTCATTTTTATTATTAGTTTTATTGATTAGTAAGTTGAAGTCTACAATCTCTGTGGGATCGACCCTTGCTATTACTACGATTCGATTCGTGCACTTGCGAGGTTTTATAATTTGTGTCTAGTTAGTCTATTCATTTAGGTAGCTAGATTTCCAACAACAAAAGTATCTAGGTTTAAGACATGTTTACTAAAGGGTATGTGTACCCATGTTTCATGTACATGAAAGTTTATGATTTAGAGTTAGTAAGACCTCGGTTACCGATAATTTTGAAAGAAAGATTTTGAGACTCGATTTTGAGATAATGCCGTCGGGCGATCTCGTATTTTGTGAATAAATCCGGTATGAGGTAAAACTAATTCTAGGGTGATAACATATTCATGTCTTGAACTAAAAATAATTAGGCACTTAGGTGAAGATGTAATAGACATGTGCAAACGTAAATGGGTGCTTCTATATAGTCGGCGGTGGATCTCCGTGGCTATAGACCCAGTTGGTGGACTGTGGTTGCTCCGTAGGAGATGAACTGTATTTTATCCGGGACTTAGGGTAGTCGGCGGATGTTTACCATACTCCAAAGAATATGTACATACCGGGGCTAGAGGGGCATTTACGGGATTATTCTCACAATATAATAGCCAGGGATGTTGGGATCTGCTATTATAGCCAGGGAGGCTAGCCAGGGAGGCTGAGATCCGTATCTGTAAAATAACTCTAAAACTTGTTTTATTACTGGGTAGTCTCATGGCGAGGGATCGAACCCTTCAATATGGAGTACGTAGGCACTTGCCCTCAGACCTATGTAGTATGGGATGCATAGAATCTGAACAAGTGTGCATTAGTGTCATCCTAGTGTAGAATTGTGTGCATTAGGCATTAAGGCATGACATACACTTATATTTAGAATAATCACTCTTGACACTTTACTTGTTCATTCAATCTTTTTTTTTGTGATTTGTTAAAGTATGAGATCGTTATACTATTCCCGGCATAGAGATGATAGCCGTGTATAATATTTCGTCAGTTGTAAGTAACTGACGTGCCCACAGATTGACATGCAGGTAAAGGACCATTCATGGAGTTATAAAGTGGATATGCTATTGCTATATGAAAGTTAAAAATGTTGCGATGATGTAATTGTACAAGTTATGTTTTTGTCTTTCAACTGTTGTAATTTTTATTTCTTTCGCTGTGTAAAAACCATGTGTAAAGGAACTCTGATGTATTGTGAATGAAAAGTTTTAAAAATTCCTTGTAAAATTGTACGAAGTGAAGTAAAGATCCTGTGAAATCACGAATTTATCCTTATTTGAAATTCGGGGTGTTACAAAATTTCCAAGAGAACTCTTGAAGGTTCTAGGATTGTTGTGTTGGCACCATCTCCTCCATCCACCTCCACTCACTCACTCCCCTCTCATCCTAGCCCTCCATCTCCATTGGCCGGCCCAATCCCCAAACCCTAGCACCCTCCATCTCTATAAGTATCCCCCTCTACTCACCTTCTCATTCTTTCTTCTTATCTTTTTTTGTTAAAAAAAAGAAGGAAAAAAAGGTGAAGTTTTTTTAAAAAAAAGTTAGTACTAGAAGTTGTAGTAGAGAAAGAGAAGAGAGAGTTAGCCAACAACTACACCTTGGTTATAGAAGATCAAGTGAGCAAAGGAAGGAAGGGAAGCAAGCTAAAGCTAGTAGGATTCATCTTGTAAAACATAAGATGTGGGTGAATCTCTAAACTCTAAAAACTTAGTTTTTTCTGTGTATGCAAATTAGTATGTAGTAGTAGTTAAGAAAGTTGGTTACCATATATGAGTATGTGGCATGCTAAGAAAAATAGCTTGTGTGGCAGAACAACTCTTTTCATGATTTTCTTGTTGAAGAACATGTATGAAATATGTGGGTTTGGGATTTTCTAGTTCACAAATAGCTTAGAGTTTGGGGCTAAAATTTTCAAAGCATGCTATTCTATGAATCTAGAGCACAAATGAGTTTTTTAATAATATTTGGAGTCAATTTAGTAGCCCAAACACTAACTTCATTTTCGGACAGAGACAAGCTGAAAAAGGTGTTGTTGTGTGAGAACTTGATATGTCTTTCAAAAATCATAACTCAGTAATGGTAGGGTATTTAAGCTGAAAGTTTTACTGGATACTCTTGTATGTGTCTAAAACCATAGTTTCAAATTTCACATTTTTCTGAGATCGTCTGATGCCTCAACAATTTTTTAAGTTGCAACTGGTCTGGAAGTTAGAAGCTAAATCTGTCTGTTTTGAGACTGAAATTCATCTATCCATAACTACTTATGTGTGCATGATATTGCAATGAAATTTTTACAGTAGTTTGTAGTATGAGTCTACATCCTGATTCTAAAATTTTAGATTTTTTAAGATAACATTTGATAAAATTTCAAAAAAAAATTGTATATTGGGGTAAAGACCCTGTTTGAAAAGTAGTAGAATTTTTGTGCTATTTTTGAAGGTCATAACTCTCTTTGTGGTATGAACCTAGATGTAATTTTTTGACACAATGGAATGGTATATGTCTAGTTACAGAATCTCAAATTTCACAGATGTAATTTTTGAAGGTTGATTTTATATTGAATTTAGACTAGAATGTGTCAAGTACCTAACTCAGATTGCATGATCTGTGAACTTATGTTTTTCTGGAGTAATGTGTTTGAAATCTGTTAAAGTGATTAACTAGAGACTTGGAGTAGAGACTCTTAGTTTTCCAAGAAGACTAGAATCATGTAATTCCAAGTTGTGTAGTAATAGTTATAAATTTTGGAAGTACTGGATAGATCCAGTCTTCTTAGAAGAAGTCACTTTTTGCATGTATATGACTTTTCCTCAACTCCTTAGGTTGGATTAAGAGTTAGGGGTATTTCTATACCCCAATGCTTTTTTTTTTGTTTCTTAAGTTGATTAAGACATAGATGGACACTTGAACGACATTTGAGTCATTGACTTGTCTAGTTAGTTGCCCTATACCTATCAACCGTTAGGCTAGCATTGGAACTTTCGCCTTAATAATTAAAAGCTGCCAAACTCGGGTGCCAAAAAAATCATAGAGGATAATCGCGGACCAAGGTTGTGGAGGAGACTCAAATAGGGGAGGTGGCGAGCAAGGTGATTGCGTCGCCGGAGCCACAGATTGATAGATATGAACTAGGGTTTTCATTAGGGAAACCGCATTGAGACTAGGTACAACCTAGAATATGGATCAAGTTTGTAACTGTTGCCGCTAAATTTGGTGTGGGGGCCAACAGATTGAATTTGTGGGTTCGTGGAAAAATCTGAATAGCGAATCCAAGCCTATTCGTCGGAGTTGGGTTGCTGACTTCCACCGTTCACCTGCAAGGAAGTGCGATACACCGGGGTTGATTCCGGCGACGCACCCTCCGACGCTCTTGTCAGTAACCAGTGATATGATTAAGAAAGAGCTTTAATTGGAAAAAGAGTGATTACCTTGTAACAGTGGTAGGTCGGAGGTATTTATAGTATCCATGGGAATTTGATTAGGGATCTGATTTCCTGTGATACCATTAGGAGTAAAATCCTCATAATTAGTTTAGGAAACTGATCCCTGATTCCCAGTAAGAGGATAACCGCGAATCAGGCCCGTTGATTTAGTCAAATCAGAGACCCTGATTTCCTCTTGCTGGTCTGGGTTTGTCTTGGGTCGGGACCCGTACCCAGCTGGAGTGGATCCGTTCGCGGGTTATTGGATCTGTGAAGGGGAGATCCAGTGCCCGCTTCGGGCCCATCTATATGCGAAATTACCGTTTTACCCCTGAGCTTCAAGATTCATGCCCAATCTGGACGGTTCCGATTTAACCCCATTTTTAGCCATATCACGAGCCCCCCACTCCTAAAGACTGAGTGTGATTAGCCTTTGAGGAGTAGTTTAACTGTTTCAGTGGCTAGTGGAGTTGTATCGGAGTCCGAATGGAGGGTTTTGAATCTCGAAGGGGGTAGTGAGGTGATTTTTGAAGCTGTAAGCTGTTCTTAAGCCTTGTTGAATATCCGACGGTTTTTATCTATTTTTTCGGATTATTTATTTAATTTTGCGATGTGTTAACCAGTCGTTCGGGGGCCTTAACAATACATTTTAAGCAATAATTGTTCGTTCAGGGGCTCAAAAATATTCCCCCGAATTTATAATTATTTTCTAGAATTTCTAGTTAATTTTCCCAAATGTTTAGTAGTTTTTTTGCAATTTTTAAATAAATAAAATGATTAAAATAAATAAAAACTGATTTTTAATACCTATTTATGGCATGGCTTGATCTGGACCGTTCATCACCAGAAGCGCAAATTTCTGGAAGATCCAACGGTTGTGGTTGTTCGGTAGTCATTTTCTCGCTTTTGGAGCTCGGATGGGCACTTGCTCGGTCAGCCGACCGGGGGTATAAGGGTCGGCGGTCCGAGCGACGTGGTGCGATCTGAGCCGTTGGATGGTGGCGCGAATCTCGAGATGGGCTCAATTCCCAAGAAAACGCTATCTTGTCGTTTAGCGCACGTGGCACGATCTGGAACGTTCATCATCAGAAGCGCGAATTTCTGGAAGATCCAACGGTCGTGGTCGCTCGGCGCCTTTTTTTCTGTTTTGGAGCTCGGATGGGCACTTGCTCGGTTAGCCGACCGGAGGTCTAAGGGTTCAGCTATCCGAGCGGCGTGGCGCGATCTGAGCCGTTGGATGATGGCACGAATCTCGAGACTGGCCCAGATCCCAAGAAAACGCTATCTTGTCGTTTAGCGATGCTGGCAAGATCTGGGCCGTCTGATCGAGATCTTACACGAATGTTGAGGAGAAAGTAAATTTTCTCCGTTTTGGGGCTCGGATGGGCACTTGCTCGGTTAGCTGACCGGGCATCTAAGGATTCGACTGTCCAAGCGACGTGGCGCGATCTGAGCCGTTGGATGGTGGCGCGAATCTCGAGACGGGCTCAGTTTCCAAGAAAACGCTATCTTGTCGTTTAGCGACGCTGGCAAGATCTGGGCCGTCTGATCGAGATTTTACACGAATGTTGAGGAGAAAGTGAATTTTCTCCGTTTTGGGGCTCGGATGGGCACTTGCTCGGTTAGCCGACCAGGAGACTAAGCATTCGGCTGTCCGAGCGACGTGGCACGATCTGAGCCGTTGGATGGTGGCACGAAACTCGAGACGGGCTCAGTTTCCAAGAAAATGCTATCTTGTCGTTTAGCAACGCTGGCAAGATCTGGGCCGTTGGATGCTGGCACGAATCTCGAGACGGGCTCAGTTTCCAAGAAAACGCTATCTTGTCGTTTAGCGACGCTGGTAAGATCTGGGCCGTCTGATCGAGATCATACACGAATGTTGAGGAGAAAGTGAATTTTCTCCGTTTTGGGGCTCGGATGGGCACTTGCTCGGTTAGCCAACCGGGAGTCTAAGGATTCGGCTGTCCGAGCGACGTGGCGCGATCTGAGCCGTTGGATGGTGGCACGAATCTCGAGACGGACTCAGTTTCCAAGAAAATGCTATTTTGTCGTTTAGCGACGCTGGCAAGATCTGGGTCGTTGGATGGTGGCACGAATCTCGAGACGGGCTCAGTTTCCAAGAAAACGCTATCTTGTCGTTTAGCGACGCTGGCAAGATCTGGGCCGTCTGATCGAGATCTTACACGAATGTTGAGGAGAAAGTGAATTTTCTCCGTTTTGGGGCTCGGATGGGCACTTGCTCGGTTAGCCGACCGGGAGTCTGAGGGTTTATGAGTCGGCAAGGGCGATGGCGAGCCGTTGGACCTTCATGAGAAGGCCGAGCTGAGCTACTGGCTGCCCTCAGGGAGCATTAATGGCACCCCAGGATTTGTGCGGCGTTCCAACTTCCTGGGGTCATTAAAATGGCGTCCTCTAATTAATGCGTGGCGCTTCAGCTCCCTAGGCGTGACTGCTGGGCTTCCGTCGCTTGGTCTCCCGAGGGCCATAATGGCTGGTCCTTGGGGGGAGGTTATAAATACCCTGCTTTCCCTGTAGCTTCGATCACAGCAATGGTGGTTCATCGACCATCGGAGGTGTCTGCCTTGGGCTGATGCCTATTTTTTGAAAAATTCTAACCCTGAGAGCGTCGGATGGGTGGTCACTCTTCCGCCGTGATCTTCTCCTGACTCTGACGGCCCCGATTCGAATGTTAGGGTCAGGGGAGATCAGGGCAGAAGGGATGACGACCGGAGTCTGGACCCAGGGGACAAGGTGCCTCGGACGGATGGGTCTTCTCCGATCTCTGTCTTCCTTTCGGGCTGACGGCTTTTGATGGTTGTCAGTTCGAAGGAGCTAGAGATGGGAGGTGGGCCGATCTGCCTTCTGACTGGGCCTCACGCGATGGTGGTTTTTCTTCCACCCTTGAACGATTCGTGGTTTCGGCTTCTGAGGCCGTAAGCCTCGAGTTGCTCACGGGTGAGAGGGGAACCGACCGAGTCCTGGGGCCCGGGGCGCTCGCCGAGGGCGGGTGCCTTAAAACTTTTAATCCAAATTTTCTCTTGCTTCCTGGGACAGATGCGGGGTGTCCGGGTCCGAAGTGCTTCATCCGGGCGATGTGGCGCGATCTGAGCCGGTGGAAGGTGGCACGAATCTCGAGACGGGCTCTTGTTCGGCAGCCGACCGGGCTCTTTGATGTTGGGGTCGGATTGCACGTCGCTCGGATTTTGATCCCGTGTGTGCCGAGCTATTTGACTTGTGTCGAAACGTTTTGTCTTTTCCCCAACCGTTGCTGCTCGGTCACAAAGTCGTTTGGGCTTTCGTAAGAGTCGCGCCCTTACGTAATGAAGTCCAAGAGACTTTTTCTTTTACTATAAAACTTCACTTCCCCCACCCTCAATCTCATTATTCACTTTTACTTTCTTACTCAAGTTTTTACTTCTCACCATCGAAGTTTTTTGCTCCTGGGTGGCGCTGCTAGCTGTCGCAGCAAGGCATTTCTTTGCTCCAGCGAACTTTTCCGACCGTAACAGTCACTTCAAGATCAGTCTCTCTCCTCTCTCTTTAGAAAAATGGTTAAGATTACTTCTTCGGATGAGACCCCCGCCTCGGACCGAGTCGTCAGTCGAGCGGGTAAAGAGAAGGAGGTGGTAGAGTCGACCGAGCTGACCGTGGTCCGGCTGAGCAAGAGTGGGGAGGTCGCCGAGCTACCCCAGGATGTTGCAGCGAGCTCCCGGAAGGGTGAGGGTGTCGTGACGGTCATAGAGCAGCCGAGGATGGCAGGGGAGTTCTGTTGGCAGCCGATCGTTCTGTCGAGCGTGGGGGGAGTTCGGAGCTACTCCGAAGAGATGCTGGAGAAGGTGACCCAGGGCACCGCCAAGTCGGTAGAGGAGAACGAGCCGAGAGAGTTGTCTGAGGTGGACCAGATCACTTCGGTCCTTACGGAGGCTGATCTGCATCGGATCCGGACCGGATTCCAGATCCCTGCCGAGTACAGGCTACTTCTCCCTGGACCAGGTTTCCGAGCCTGCACGTCGTCTTCGGTCACACGTGCATTTTTCCACTCGACTCTTTGGCCACCGGGCTTCGTTTGCCGCTGCATCCGTTCATTGTCGAGGTCCTCAATTGGTACGGCTTGTGCCCTGCCCAACTGATGCCGAACACTTGGAGGCACGTCTTGGCATTTGTTCTTCAGTATCAAGAGATCAGTGCCGAGCCAAGTCTGTTTCTCCTTCGGAGCCTTTACCGTCCTTGTCAGCCGAACAGGAACGAGCAGAGGTTTTACCTTTTGCCGCGGACAGGCGTGAAGTTGATCGAGAACCCAGACTCGATCAAGCATTGGAAGGAGAAGTACTTCATTGTCCGAGCTCCGGAACCCTGGGCAATTCCGATAGCTTGGTCGAGGGAGGGCCTGCCCAAGCGAGCGAAGAAGGAGCCAGTGCTTGGTGACGAGGAGACGGAAGTTCTCAAGAAACTCCTCGGTCTGCCGACTCTTAGTTGGAAGGACATCACCGAGGAGGCTCTGTTCCGAGGGGGTCTCAGTCCGATCGACCCCAGTACGCCTCTGGTATTTTTACTTTTTGCTTGAAGTTCTTGAAAATTTTTCTAAGTTTTTTCATTCGGTTTGTGCAGAGTCTTCCAAGATGGACTATAGGGCGTTGATGGCGAAGGCCAAGGCGTCCTGGGAGCAGGAGACGAGAAAGAAGAAGAGACCCTCGACAGGGCCTCAGGGCGGCCGAGCGCCGAAGATACCTTCGGTCCCAAAGACCGCCGACCTGCAAGAGGTTGTTGTTCCGGATGCCGATCCCGAGCAAGACCAGGTCACGGCCTCCGAACTTCCTGTCTCGGATGTGCCGACTCCAACGGCGAAGACTGATGCTCCCGGCTCGTCGAGCGGCGCGTTCAACGTGAGCGCGGCATTAGCCCTTAACGTTCTGCCCCTCACTGCCGAAGCGGAGAAGATTCTGACCGAGGAGCATAAGCGGATCTTCGTCCCGAACTGGCAAGTAATGAAGGTCGACGGCTTCTTGGGGGACGGCAATATTTGTATGCAGGCGGTGAAGCACCTGCCGACCCCAAAGGACCGAGCGGCGCTTAAGTCCAGAGAGGTCGGGGATGCTACAATGAAGATCGCTCGGAACACGATGTCGGTAAGTAGACCGAACACTTTCTTCTTGAAGCATTTCTTTCGAAATTTTCAAAGTTTTTAGGTCCGGATTCTAACTGTTTGTTTTCTTTCCAGACCTTCTGCCACTTCAACTTTTTGCTCGAAGAGTTCGCGAGCAAAGAACAGGAGCTGTCGGCGCTGTGCGACCGGGAGAGGTCGGAGCGCGTGAAGGCTGTGAAGCTGTTCGAAGCCGAGCAACTCCTCTCGGCAAAGCGCGGTGCCGAAGTGGCGAGGTTGGAGGCGAAGCTGGCCGAAGCCATGCAGCGGTCGGCGGACGAGGCGGCCAAGCTGAGGCCTCGGAGAAGGAGAATGCCGAGCTCAAGGAGGAGCTGGCCAAAGCCCGGTCGGAGGCGGAGAAAGCTCGGAAGGAGACCGAGAGGATCAGGGCCAAGCACCAATCGAAGGTTGCGAAGGCGAAGAGGGCTGTCCAGCAAGAGGCCGAGCAGCACATGTTTAAGAACATGGAGGACGCATACGGCCGAGCCCTGCTTCATATTGCTGCTCGGAACCCGGGGTTCGACACATCCTCCTACCACTTCTACGACCCCGTGGAGGGAGAGGAGGAGCTTCCCTCGGCAATGCTCAGCCCCGAGGGACAGGCCGGCGGTGTCGAAGGCACGGGCGAGACAGAGGCCGAGGGTGAGGAGGAGGACGACTCCGAGGACGAGGACGTGGACGAGGACATGGGAATCGTCGGGGGGTCAGAAGACCCGAGCGACAAAAAGGTCGACCCCTGACTTGGTTGCGTCTTTAGTCTTTTTTTTTTTTTTTTGTAACGCCGGACCGCGGACTGGCCACCGCTCTTGTAATGCTTTTTTGAGTTTTGAATGAAAACACTTTTTGTTTGGCCAAAAATTTTCCAAGTGTTAGACCTCGGATTTTGTGTTTGACTAGCCGCAAAATTTCTCAAAGTGTTGGGCATCAGATTTATCTTTGCTTTTCAGGTGAAGTTTGGTCCGATCACAGAGGTTTCGTACCTTCGTAAGGAGCTGAAAGAAACGAAGCGAGCGCTTTCCCATAGCCGAGAGAGGCAATTTTTTATGCTCTTGAAGTTGGAGGAGATAAAAGCGGCAGCGAGGGGGTATTGTCGTGAGTTGAAGCAACTATGGAAGCAACCTCAAGCTTCTGGTCTCGAAGGTGAGATGGAGCGGCTTCGTAGGGAGCTTTTCGTTGCCGAGCAAAAGAATAACGAGCTCTTGGCCGAGATCCGTCACTTGGAGGTAACGGAGAAAGAACATTCGGCGGAAGGAGAGAAGTTAGCTTCCGAGTTGGAGAAGTTGTCATCCGAGCGCCAAAAGTTGCTGGCCAAGGTCGACAAGCTTAGGAAAATTACGATAGACAGGGGGATCGAGGTCACCCATTATCGACGTCTTGCGACCGATAGTGCCAATGTTGCGGGCTCGTCGAGACCTCCTCGTTTGAAGATGTCATCGAAGGATGACGTTCTGAGAGATAGGATTATTGAGCTGGAGGAAGAGATCGCGTCGCTCAAGCCTCTGCCTGAGAGGGCCAACATTCGTAGTACGTCGTGTACTCGCGAAGAGAGCGAGAGAGGGATTACTTTCTATGAACTTGCGACTCGTTTGCCTGCGGTGAGGCGGAGTCCTGCTGACGCTCAGAGTAGTGTAGCTGTCTCGTCTAGCGGCGCCTCAGTTGGCTCCACAGTTATAGTTAGCGGCGAAGAGGGATCTCGCTTCGCTGGTTTGGAATCGAGCTCGGAGGTCAGGCGTCGCCGACCCCGGGTTTCCTTGAACCGGAGCGTTTCCCTTCCTAAGAAGCACTAAACATGTTGTATTATGTCTTTCTAAGTTATTGTAAAACCCTGTTGTAGCGTCGGTCTAGTTGTATGTAGGGCTACTTTATTTGAATAAAAACCTTTGCTTTGCTTCTGTGTAACTTCCAATCTCTGACAACTTACTCAAAGTCTGAAAGTTTGATTGAAAATTCTTGAAGTGTTGGGCTTCAGCAGTGTTTAAAATTTTGTTGTTTGACTCTTCTTCTTTTCAGCTTGTGGTGGTGGCTGAAGACGTCGAGCCTGCTCGCTCGGATGACAATGCTCGAGCCGAGGCTGTCTCAGGGGTGACGAGGCTGTGCTTGGGGAGGTGCCGAGAGCGGCTCTATGAAGTCGAGCTGGGATTGCGCCGAGCCGAAAGCGAGCGGAACCATCTTCAGCTCATCCTAGGCCAGCGGGACATCGAGATCCGGCGTCTGGAGAGCAGGATCGCCGAGATGACCCCGTAGGAGAGGACGAAGGTTCGGCGACCGCCTTTAGCAACACTCTTCGGATCCAGTGCGTTCGGCACAATTTGTCAAAAATAACAGCGGAGAGGGACGATCTGCTTTCCGAGATCTGTCACCTGCATACTGTAGAGGCGGAGCTTCGGATGGAGGGAAAGGGACTGGTGGCCGAGGTGGCCAAACTGATGACCGAGCGGGACGAGCTGACGGCCGAGGTCGACGCACCGAAGTGTAGTGGGTCGGCATTGTAATTTTTGTACTTTAAGGCCTTGTGACCTTGTTGTACGGAAGAGTCGCTTTGTACTGTATCCCAATTATTAATAACATTTCTTTCTCGAACTCGCATGTCCTTTGTAACTTTGTGTAGTCGTTTTGTTTGTGACTGTGTTCATCGCGCCGAGGTCTCTGTGCCGACCTCTTGCTCGCTCGGCCAGTGGTGCCGAGCAGCGCTCTGGTCTCCTAATCTTACAAACTTGCGAGATGGGCCGAGCTTTACCTAATAGTGGGCTCGCTGGCCATCGTAAGAGTAGTTCGACGGCTGTGGGAGCAATTCCGAATGGTGACCCACTCCTAGCTCGCTTAGAAGCGAGCTTGCGGAGTATAATCGAGCCAAGTGTTGGACTCCGGAACCATCGTTAGAGTTCAACGGTCGTGGGAGCAATTCCGAATGGTGACCCACTCCTAGCCCGCTTAGAAGCGCACTTGCGGAGTAGAATCGAGCCAAGTGTTGGACTCCGGAACCATCGTTAGGGTTCAACGGTCGTGGGAGCAATTCCGAATGGCGACCCACTCCTAGCTCGCTTAGAAGCGCGCTTGCAGAGTAGAATCGAGCCAAGTGTTGGACTCCGGAACCATCGTTAGAGTTCAACGGTCGTGGGAGCAATTCCGAATGGCGACCCACTCCTAGCTCGCTTAGAAGCACGCTTGTGGAGTAGAATCGAGCCAAGTGTTGGACTGCGGAACCATCGTTAGAGTTCAACGGTCATGGGAGCAATTCCGAATGGCGTCCCACTCCTAGCTCGCTTAGAAGCGCGCTTGTGGAGTAGAATCGAGCCAAGTGTTGGACTCCGGAACCATCGTTAGGGTTCAACGGTCGTGGGAGCAATTCCAAATGGCGACCCAGTCCTAGCTCGCTTAGAAGCACGCTTGCGGAGTAGAATCTAGCCAAGTGTTGGACTCCGGAACCATCGTTAGAGTTCAACGGTCGTGGGAGCAATTCCGAATGGCGATCCACTCCTAGCTCGCTTAGAAGCGCGCTTGCGGAGTAGAATCGAGCCAAGTGTTGGACTCCGGAACCATCGTTAGAGTTAAGATTAAAGGCAGAGAGTTGCAAACAGTTTTACCAGTAAAATATGAGAAAGCTTTCTTTATTGATTAAAGGTCAGCTGCTTCTAAAGTTGGGAGCCGATATTACATATGAGAGACAACATTAGAGAAAATACAGGGGTAGGAGAGGAACGGTTCGACATCCTGAAATACTTAGAGGGGTGCCGGGGCACCTTCTTGGTACTTCAAAAGATGGTCGGCATTCCAGGTCCTAGGGATTTCTCTGCCTTCGTGGTCTTCGAGACGGTAGGCTCCGGGCCGAACTACCCTTGCGATCTTGTAAGGTCCTTCCCAATTCGGAGCTAGTTTGCTCTTCTGATTGGGGAAGGAGATGGCTAGTTTTCTGAGGACCAAGTCGCCCTCCTTGAGATCGGTGGGTCGGACTCTCTTGTTGTACGCCAACTCGATCCTCGTCCGGTAGTTCTGTTGGCGGATTAACGCTCTTTCCTTCAGTTCGTCCACCAGGTCTAAGTTCGCCCGGAGTTCTCTGGCATTCTGTTCCTCGTTGTAGGCTGCGAGGCGAGGAGAAGGTATTCCGACTTCGAGAGGTATCACTGCCTCGGACCCATAGGTGAGGTTGAACGGAGAATCTCCTGTGGGGGTCCGTTTGTTGGTGCGGTAGTTCCACAGCACGTTGGGGAGCTGGTCGACCCATAAGCCTTTAGAACACCTGTCCAGTCTCTTCTTGATACCAGAGAGGATCTGCCGGTTAGCATTCTCTGCCTGGCCATTCGACTGTGGGTGGGAGATGGAGGAGAAGCGTTGTTGGATGGCAAGGTCTTCACATAGAGCTCGGAATGCGGTCCCAGTAAACTGAGTTCCGTTGTCTGTTACGAGGACACGGGGGACATCGAATCGGCAGATGACGTTCTTCCAAAAGAATTGAAGTACCTTGTTTTCGGTGATAGTGGCTACGGGCTCGGCCTCAATCCACTTCGAAAAGTAGTCGATGGCCACGACCAAGAACTTGAACTGGCCCGGAGCTGGAGGGAATGGCCCTAGTAAATCTATCCCCCACATTGCGAAGGGGATAGGACTTGATAGGAAAGCGAGGTTAGCTTGGGGGAGGTGACGAATGTTGGAATATCTCTGACAAGAGCCACATTGCCGAACGTGTCGCTCGGCGTCTTGGAGGAGAGTCGGCCAGAAGTATCCGTAATTCAGAGCTTTCCGAGCTAAATACCTAGACCCTGAATGTGCCCTGCCGATGCCTTCGTGGAGCTCCTGTAAGGCATAGTCGGCTTGTTCCGGGGAAAGGCATCTCAGGTATGGTCGGCCGTCTATCTGCGAGAAGGAGCGCTTGTACAAGATCCCCTCAATCAGGATGTACCGCTCGGCCCTGGTTCTTACTCCACGTTCTTCCTTGGGGTCCTCGGGGAGGAGTCCGTCCCTTAGGAATTCCACTAACGGTTTCATCCAATTATCTTGCAGTAGGACCGGCAATGACTCCACTGAGTCGAGGCTCTCGTCTTCTATGCTCGGTTTCAAGAGGACCTCAATCAAGACGGTCTGCTCGAGATCTTGGAGGGAGGATGAGGCCAACTTGGAGAGGGCGTCGGCCTGTGAATTCTTTTCTCGAGGGATTCGTTGGATGAGCGCCTCTTCGAACCGGGCCATGAGGGTTTGGACTTTGACAAGGTACTTCGCCATCCGTTCATCTCGAGCCTCGTAATCGCCCAAGACTTGATTCACAACCAGCTGAGAGTCACTATAGATTCGGAGGCGTTGCGCCCTGGCACTTCGGGCAAGTCCGAGGCCAGCGATTAGTGCCTCATACTCTGCTTCGTTGTTTGAGGCCTTGAAATTCATGCGGAGGGCATACTGGAGGACGAAGTCATCTGGACCTGTCAGGATGATACCGACGCCGCTTCCCTCGTTGCAAGAGGAACCGTCCACAAAAACCGTCCAGATGGGTGGTCCGTTCTCTGCTTGGCTGACCTCGGGGATGGTGCTCTCGACGATGAATTCCGCTAAGGCCTGAGCCTTTATTGCGGTCCGGGGCTGGTAGGAGATGTCATGTTGGCTCAGCTCGATGGACCATTTCATAAGCCGGCCTAAGGTTTTCGGCTTGTGGAGTACTTGTTTCAACGGTTGGTCGGTGAGGACCACAACCGAGTGGGACTGAAAGTATGGGCGGAGCTTCCTCGCTGCCATAATTAGGGCGTAGGCCATCTTTTCTATCTTCGGGTAGCGGAGCTCGGCGTCTCGAAGCACCTTGCTCACATAGTAGATGGGCCTCTAAGCCCGGTCTTCTTCCTTCACCAAAATAGCACTTAGGGTCTGCTCGGAAGCAGCTAAGTAGATGAAGAGGGTTTCCCCTGGAACGGGCTTGCTGAGCAGGGGAGGGTTGACCAAGTAGGCCTTCAGTTGGTTGAACGACTCCTGTTGCAGTTCGCCCCATTCAAAACCCTTGGCCCCCCTGAGAGCCTTGAAGAAGGGGAGGCACTTTTCCCCAGACTTCGAAAGGAATCGCCCAATAGCGGCGAGGCGACCCGTAAGCCTCTGCACTTCCTTGATGTTCCGGGGTGGGGTCATGTCCAGTATGGCCTTAATTTTTTCAGGATTTGCTTCGATCCATCGCTGGCTGACCATGAAGCCGAGGAACTTTCCTGACGAGACCCCGAACGCACACTTGTTCGGATTAAGCCTCATGTTGTGCCTTCTCAGTACGCCGAATGCCTCTTGTAGGTCGGCCCTGTGGTCGGTACCTCGGATGCTCTTCACGAGCATGTCGTCAATGTATACTTCCATGTTGCGGCCTATCTGGCTTTGGAAGACTTTATTGACGAGGCACTGGTAGGTGGCTCCAGCATTCTTTAACCCGAACGGCATAACTCTATAATAGTAGAGGCCCTGGTCGGTAATGAAGGAAGTCTTCGGGATGTCTGGGGGGAACATTCGTATCTGGTTGTAGCCGGAGAAGGCGTCCATGAAGCTGAGGAGCTCATGGCCCGAGGTGGCATCGATGAGGGTGTCGATATTTGGGAGAGGGAACGGATCCTTCGGACATGCCTTATTCAAGTCTGTGAAGTCAATGCATATCCTCCAGGAACCATTGGACTTCTTAACCATGACGACATTGGAGAGCCACTCGGGATAGTTCACCTCCTGTATGAACCGAGCTTTTAGGAGTTTGTCCACCTCCTCCTTGATGGCTTGTTGTCGCTCGGGAGCGAATTTACGCCTCTTCTGCTGAACCGGTCTACACCCCGGTTCGACGCTGAGGCGGTGCACTAGAAGCTCCTCGGAAATCCCGGGCATATCCGCGGCGACCAAGCAAATATGTCGCGGTTCTTCCGGATGCACTGCACCAAGTCGGAACATAGGGAAGTTGGTAGGAATTTGCTGATGAGGAACTTTCGGCTCGGGTCCTCGTCCAAGAAGAGCACTTCTTCCAATTCGTCCGTCGGCTCGGACGTTGGTCGGACGTTCGGCTCGGGGATCTCTAGAGTCTCGAGGGAGAGCACCGGACCCCCAGTGGAAGTCATGTAGCATTTCCGAGCCGTCTCTTGGCTGCCTTTGACTTCTCCCACTCCCGCCCGGGTGGGGAACTTCATCTTGAGGTGGTACGCCGAAGGAACGGCTTCCAGGGCAGCTAGGCCAGGTCGGCCCAAGATGACATTGTATGCAGCCGGGACATCGACGACCATAAAGTCCATCGGCTCTGTCCGGGTGGTAGGGGTCTTCCCAGCAGTTACGTCCAGGGTGATAACCCCTTCGACAGTTACTGGCACCCCCGTGAACCCGTGGAGTGTGTAGCCAGCCGGTTTGAGGCGATCCCGGGATAGTTACAGCCCTCGGAAGGCTGAGAGGAAGAGGATGTTCACGGAGCTCCCGTTGTCTACCAGGATCCTCTGCACTTTGAAGTTCGCCATGCGGAGGTCGATGACAAGTGCGTCGCAGTGGGAAGTTCGGACCCCCTCGAGGTCTTCATCAGAGAAAGTTACTGGGACGCCTAGGCCTTTGGGGGGAGGGGCGCCTTGAACTGAATTGACCGCTCGGACGAAGGCCTTCTGAGAGGAGTTGGAAGAGCCCCCCATGGGGCCTCCGTGGATAAGGTGCAGAACACGCTCCTCCTCGAACTCGGGGGTTTCATCGCGTCGCTCGGAGCGCTTGTTAGCCCCTCGAGGCGGAGGAGTGGCGCGATCTCCCCGATCATTTGTTCTCACAAACTTAGCCAACTGCCCCCTCTGGATGAGGGCCTCTGTCTCGTTCTTCAGCGCCCGGCAGTCGTTGGTGTCATGGCCATGATCCTGTTGGTAACGGCACCACTTCTCCTTGTTCCTCTTCTTGGCTGGTGTAATGCCCTGATTTTTCAATTAATGAAAAATTATTTTATTTTGCACGTAGAGTGCACGTGCAATATTTTGGTTGAATTAAATCTTATAATTATTTTTATGGTGATGTGTATAAATATTTAAATATGTGTTTTCAAATTATTTTTATACAAAAGCTTTTTTTAAATAGATAGAAAGCCTTATTTTAATTAGATTAAAAAGCCTTTTCTTAAAGCCCAAAATGTATTTTATTTTATTTTATTTTAAAATAACTATTTTGGCCCATAAACTAAAGCCCATGGACTATATTTTTATACAACTTGTCATGTAGAATACAATTTAAAAGACTATTTATTTTTATACAAAATTAAATGCACAATTTTTGGGCCTAGTTGCATGCACGTGCACTACACGTACACGTACAAATTGCATGCTTCTTCATGGCCGGTTGTGCTTCTTTTTGGAGGGAGATTCAAAAATAGTAATGGTGATCATGGTGGTGGTTACTTAGATGTGGGTAGTTATTGCAACTCCTACTCTCATCCTAGCCCTCCATCCTACAACCAACTAATTGATCCTAGCCCTCCATTCTATTTGATTTTTAGTATAAATACCCCCCTCCCATGGCTAGTTATTTTGTGCTTATTCCCTTCCAAATCTATAGTCTAATAGCATTATCTAGTAGTAGTTGTGAGTTAAAAAGATTGAGTTGTGAGTGAGATTGTGCTTGCATTTTTCTAAGGAGGAGAGGCCGGCTATTCCAAGGAGAGGAGCTCGGGTTGGTGCTTGTGGAGCTTGTATGCGCATCGTCTAGGAGGAGGTGCATCTCGTTGCAAGGACTTTTATTGCAAATTGTGTTGTCTCTCCATACAAGGTGGGTGAATTTTCCCTATTTCTAATATAGAAATCCATGTTAGATTAAACTAACAAAATAATGCAAAATGACTAATAAGAATGCACATTTAATTGAAAAGATGATCTCTATGTGATTGATTGGTTGATATGCAAAATTATGTGTGATGCTATTAGTAAAATTCAAGATTTGTGTGCAATATGGTTATAAATTGTGTGAAGAAATCTTTGTTGGTAGCATGATAAATTATATGCAAAAGATTAGTATATTGATTATGTCGCTTTATATGCTAAATTGGACATTTTGTTATGACGTAGTAATGAATAAATTAACATAAATTTTTATGGTTGGAAAATGAATAAGAGTAGAGAATTGTTATAGAGATTGATGAAATTATAATGTCAAAAAAAAAATGCATTAGCAATATGTCACATTAACCAAATTGTATGGTAGAAATGTGTTATTCATGGAGAAAATTATGTTTAATTATTTAAGAAATTATTTTCATCTACTGGAATAAAATTCATGATGGAAAAAGATTTAATTCGGATTTTTACAGTATATTAGTAAGAACTTGTGATATGCAATTCTGATGAACGCCGAAATATTCTAAATAACAGAGACTGTGGATTAAATAGAGTTAGAATCATACTAGTGACAACCTGAGCACGTAGCTCAAGTGGTCATGTTGTGCGGTTGGGCTTCCCGGGGTGACTGGGTCGAACCCCTGTGGCATACTTTTGTTTACCCTTTTTTTTTAAAACATAAGAGTCAGCGACAGAGAGTAATAAATACTCTCTGCCTTCTCCTTATATCGCCAGCGACAATTGGCCTAGTGGTTGTGGCTTTCAGTTGGTTCCCTGTGGTGCTGGGTTCGATTCTTGCTGTCGGCAAGAATGAAAAATTATTTTTTTGGGGATTTTACGTGTCCAAAAATTATGAAAAAAATATGGTTATTCTCCTAAAAATGTAAGGGACTTTATAAAAATAATTTGGGGATTATTTGAATGAAATAAACTATGATTTGGAGATAAAATGCATAAATAGAAATATGGTTCTATATGTTTATTGATGTGAAATTATTACTCAAAAGAATCAGTTGAAATGAAGGATTAGAAGATGATTTGACAAAAAGAAACTTTGTTGTGTGACATAAAGCAATTTATTCTCATTTGAGAATAATGTGGAACAATATGAAGTGTGTATATTGGTTAGTGATGTGAAATTTGATATGATGTGATAATTGATAAAGTATATGAAATTCATGTACAGTTATGGACTTTTTGAACAAATTAGAAATCATGAATTGAAAAGAGAATATACATGTGAGTATGAGAACTCAACATGGGGAATTTATGAGTTGGAAATTGTGAAATGAAAATTGAAATAAAAGAGTAGCTAAGTCTCCCCTGGCATTTGGAAATGAAATGAAATGAAATTAGACCAAGGTTGGTCATATTGAAATGAATGAATAAGTCCGGTTTAGTGGAGAGGCTAACTCTAGAGATTTGATTTTTGTTCATGATTTTTGATAAAACTAAGGATTAGTACATAGTGGAGACGTGATGAAAGTAGAAGAAAAACACAAGTATGGGGGCCATCGGATTAGAGGTGTGAGAGTGATCCACAGGCTGCCTGCTTGATGCGTCAAGACATGGCGTGGGCACTACTCCAGAATTATCGTCCCGGTGGCGACGCTTGTGGGATGTTCGAGTGACTATGGGTGGTGCCATTGTTCCATGGCGGAGGCTGAATTGTCCATAGGTTGCCTGCTCGATGCGTCGTGTCAGTGCGTGAGATTCCCCTCCAGGCTGCCTGGACATGGACTCGTAGATCATAGGACATCTAAGACACTACCGTAGTTACAGTAGTAGATTAAGTCATAACGAGGGATTGAACCCTACAAAGATGAAGAACGATTAAGGGCTTGCCCTCGGACCTATGTAGTATGTGATGCATAGAATCCGAACAAGTGCGCATTAGTGTCATGTAACATAAATAACTGCATTTAGGACTAAGTGCACAATCACAACACGACATCAATAGGGTAGTCCCTTTAGTTTGAAATGTGACAAGTTTGTGTTTGTTAAATATGGAAAATTAAGTTATACTATTTCCGGCATAGAGAGGATGGCCGTGTATAATGATCGTTGGTTGGATAAACTGACGTACCCACAGTCTTATATGCAGGTAAATGGCTTGATAAAGATTAAAGAGGAATCAATGCTTAAAGATTACTCCATGATTGTTGTATATTTGTTTCATTGTTGTAAATTTTACTTCCGCTGTGCAATGTAAAGTGTAATATTGATGTAAACTCTGATGTAAAGTGAAAAGTTTAAATTTCCTTGTAAAATTGTACTAAAAGAAGCAGAAAGATCCTGTAGAACATCTCGAATTCAGTGTATTTGGGATTCGGGGCGTTACAGCTGGGGTGTTCATCCTCGGAGCGGGAGGTATAAATCCCTCCTTCTCGACTTCCATCAGGATGGTGGAGACGCTGGTGGTGAGAGGAGTAAATTTTTCAAACCTGGGAGGAGGACGGTACTGACCGGTATTATCCTTCTGTAGCTTCTTGGCCCCTTCCTCTTCCGTCGTCTTTCTCTTCGATCCGGAAGCGGATCCTCCGAAACTCGGGAAACACTCGGCTTCCTCCGCCCGAACATATTTCTCGCATCTAAGGAGAAGGTCGGCGAAGTTATGCGGGGGCTTTTTGGCGAGTGACGACCGAAGGTTAGAGTTGAGGACGTTGGATTGGAATGCGACGGTCGCCACTGACTGGTCGAGGGAGGCAATGGACCTGACCTCCGCAGTTACCTCCTCACATAGTCCCTCAACTTTTCTCCCCTCTCCTGTCGGAGGTGGAGTAGAGAGAAGCTGGTCTTCTCCGTTCGTCTGCTGCTCACAAAGTGGGTTATGAAGAGCGTTTCGAACTGCTCAAAAGAGAAGATGGAAGAGGGAGTGAGCCGGGAGTACCATTCCCGAGCCGAACCCTTAAGGGTGGTGGGGAAGGTTTTGCAAAGCATGGCGTCGGAAGCTTGGTGGATTAGCATCAAGGTCTTGAAGCTCTCGACATGATCAACAGGGTCCGTCCGACTCCCCCGAATACGTTTCAAACTGCGGAGGTTTGAAACCCATCGGGATGGGAGCCTCCATGATAGTCCGGGAGAAAGGAGGTCTGCCGGGACGGACGGTCCTACCTCTAGACTCTTCCTCCTTGTCCATTCGACCGATGCGTCTCTCCATCTCGTGGAGACGGCGGTAGAGAGCATCGTCCCTTCGGTGATAGTCGATCGAGCCCCTGGACTCGTCTTCATAGGAGGGGGAGCGGGGACTACGACGGCGGTAGTCTTGGGAGCGGCGAGGACTATGGTTGTGCTGTTGGTGATTAGGAGCCGGAGGAGGTGTTACGGACCGAGGACGGGGACTTGGGACCCGTGGGGGTGTCGGAACCCTTTGGGTATTATTGTTGGCGGGGTGAAGGTTGAGGGCTTACAACACTGTTGCTTGGAACTGTAGGAACTCAGCACGAGTGATGGGTGCCTCATCACTCCTCGGATGACGCTGACCAGCGGGGGAATGCGGTCCCCTCCTATGATGCTCGGGGGATTCCCTCCGCCCCCTTCAGTCCGGGGACCTCCTGGTGTCTCGGTGGTGAGGAGATCGCTCACCTGGATGTTGTTGGCGGGAGGCTCCCTCTCGGGCCCTGCTTATCATCCAGGCGGTGGCGAAGATCCTCATCCTTTTGCCGGTTTAGAACGGTATTACAGAGGTCGGAAGCTCGAGGATGGTGGGAAGCCATGGAATCCGATGAGGCATTGTGGATGGACACGTGGTCCAGGTGAAGGGGTTATTTCTGCGGGTCGGGGCGTGAGACCCCTGCGGTGGCATTTGAAGGGCCCGTGGGACCATTAAGAGGTTGCTGATTTGGGAGAGGAGGTAGATCCTCGGTTTGAAGCGGAAGTTGTCCCTGTTGATGAGCGGGTTGGAAGGGGACTTCTTGCTGCTGATCTGGATTGGGCCCACGATTGGATCCCCTTGATCTTACTTTTCTAGGCGGCATGGCTGGAGTAGGTCTTACCAACGGGAAGAGGAGAAGCTGCTATTCGTCTGATTTTCTCACAGACGGCGCCAATCTGTTGCCGCTAAATTTGGTGTGGGGGCCAACAGATAGAATTTGTGGGTTCGTGGAAAAATCTGAATAGCGAATCCAAGCCTGTTCGTCGGAGTTGGGCTGCTGACTCCCGCTGTTCACCTGCAAGGAAGTGCGATACACCGGGGTTGATCCCGGCGACGCACCCTCCGATGCTCTTGTCAGTAACCAGTGATATGATTAAGAAAGAGCTTTAATTGGAAAAAGAGTGATTACCTTGTAACAGTGGTAGGTCGGATGTATTTATAGTCGCCATGGGAATTTGATTAGGGATCTGATTTCCTGTGATACCGTTATGAGTAAAATCCTCATAATTAGTTTAGGAAACTGATCACTGATTCCCGGTGAGAGGATAACCGCGAATCAGGCCCGTTGATTTAGTCAAATCAGAGACCCTGATTTCCTCTTGCTGGTCTGGGTTTGTCTTGGGTCGGGACCCGTACCCAGCTGGAGTGGATCCGTTCGCGGGTTATTGGATCTATGAAGGGGAGATCCAGTGCCCGCTTCGGGTCCATCTAAATGCGAATTTACCGTTTTACCCCTGAGCTTCAAGATTCGTGCCCAATCTGGACGGTTCCAATTTAACCCCATTTTTAGCCATATCAGTAACCATACCCTTATAACATGTTCGGGTAGACTCAGTATTAGTTAGGACTTTCGTCTCCTATAAATTGCATTAGTTTTCTAGCAACTAGTAGTTGGGTGTTGTACTCTCCTGTCATTAGGGATACGTGCTGTGGTGCTATCTCGCACTGTTAATTCCTGAAGAACCGTGGTTAGAACGGGAGGGGAATCCTGTCGGATAGGGGCTTTGACCTTCGAGGCCTTCATGTTCATTGGTTATGTGGATATGAACGGAACATGGGGCTGCTGTCTCATGGATCTTTGGCGCCATAGATATGTGGTTGTGTATCTGTAAGATCGTCACGGCATTTGGTGTAATCCAGACCAGATTGGGGCACCAGTGGCAAACAGAGACACCACTGTGTTTAACAGTGGTAACTATAGGATTCAGCAGTCACGATTGTATCTATCAGGAACTGGTCAAGTGCAAGAGTAGGATGCATGGCGAGGTTTCAAAACCCTGAACTTGGAGACAACAGCTTGATTTAGAACGTATGTAGTATGTGATGCATACATTTCCAAAGTCTCGCTTGCATTAGATTAAGTACATCTTGACCTGTGCATTAGATTACTATGGCATGCAATACACAGACACCTTTAACCCAATTTCACTTTTCTATCTTTTAGTCACTTTTTTCTTTGCATCTAGTCTTGATTTGTCAAGTTTGGAGATGGCTATTTTTATCAGCCTTGCGTCAGTAGAATTACTGACGTGCCCACTCTTTTAGGTGCTAGATTGCCGATCCGTGGAGCCCAGGAAAGCTCAAGCTAGATGGAGCGTCTGAGTGATAGTATCAAGTGTTCATTATTTACATCTTGTTGTTTTTTGTAAACTCTAATTTAAAATTCCTGGAACATTTTATGTTGTAACACTTGAACTTGTAAACATCATGGAATAAAATTTGTTTAAAGTTTTCCTGTATCTTTCCTGTATTGTGACTGTTTGAAGGAAAGATTCTGGTTTGTGTCATGAATCGCCAGTATTGGAATTCGGAGCGCTACATCTCCTATGGGAAAGTATGTAAACGGGTAAGCTAGTGAGAAACACGGGCCCCCTTCCAAGTACACATTTCTACAATTTTTCCTACTAGATCTTTCCCTTAATCCCAGCTTGATTTCTTCTTATTATTATTAAAGCAAGCATGGACGTGCACAAACAAGGTAAGGAAACATGGAAAGAAACAAGGAAAAAGTTCAAGTTGGATAGAAGACATGAACGGGTGAAAAACAACCTATAATAGTCTAGGGCAACGAGATTTTCAATTCTGGACAGCAAGACACTACTGCACCAAATCTTAGATTCCTGTTGCTACAAGAATGCAAACCTGGATCCGTGAGAAAATCTAGAAACTAGACTCTCAGCCGCATCCGGTGCATATACACAAGTCACATAACAAGTAAAGCAACAAGGTTCAAAATAGCATTTTACACGGAATTCAAGTTCAGCTAGAAATTGCAAAGTTTTATTTATAAGCATGAAAAATGTATTAAAACACCATAATTAAATCTAGAAAAAATCTGAAATGTTCCCTAGCATGTCTAGTCTCAGCACATAAAATTTCATAAAATTCCATTATAGATAGCATAGTCAAATTAATTTGGAAAACAGAATGATACAGTGAACTTATAAATCTGAAATTTTAGACACAACAGTACTGAAACAGTGATCATTCACAAAATACAACTCGGAATCCAAATCTGTCAAAAGGGTTGTAAAATATACATACTAGGCTATATTTCATGTTTATAAAGTTTTAATCAACAGTGACTGGAATCAGGTTGAAAATAGAGTTCCTCACTGAACAACATGCAGTTTGGAAATAAATTGATTGGTTTCATAAGCATGAAATAAGTTATAAGAGTCATTAAACAAGTTTACAAAAATTAAGGGTTGATCCTAGTCATGTCTAGACATACCCAGAAAAATATTGAGTCCAAATTTTACTTTTAACATCAGTTTTAAAATAATAAAACATGCAGCGATCTCAGATTTCAAAATCTGAAAATTACGACACATCTGCAGTAAAACTGTGATAATTCGCACATGAAAAGTCAAAATTGAGATCCGTCGAAATTTCTGAAAAATAGACATCGAGGTCTACGAATCATATTCACAAAATAATTTACTTTACTGACCTTAACAGGGTCTAAAATGCTAAACCAAATCAGGGCAACAGCAAAACGAAATTTCTTTCATGCATTTAATCGAACAACTCATCTACAATAGGTCCAAATTAGAGTATGAAGTAAAATATGATATATTAGATATTCAAATCAACATGGCATGGGTATTAATAAGTCCACTACGAGATAACACATCTAGCACATCAATCGTACGACAAAAATTCACAACATACGATGAATCACGAAAGAGTACATATACATATTAAGAGTCTATCTAGATCTATTCATTTTCAAGTAGTGTGACTACTTATTATGATGGATCATGACTAGAATGGACCAAACGAATGGAATCAAGATTTTTAAGTGATAATCATGGGAATGAACACAAAAACGAGAGCAAGATTACATGCGGTATTTGTACTTGGATACGAAAAAAATAATATATAAGTTACCTGCCTTGGGGTGAAGATGAATCCGACGAGAAAGAATAACGGAAATGGATCCCGGAACACGGGCACGAACACGAAAACACGTGCGAATCCCAATGCACGTGCAACACAACGGCATGAGCTCCAAAGCACGTGCAACAGCAAGGACGACTGCGACAACCGCGGTGATGGTCGATGAAGGTCAACTAGCTTGCGGTGGTTGACTGGAAGAGAGATGGAGGCAGTGTCGAGGACAGTCGACGGGGGAAAGGGTTTCGACTACGGTAGGACGAGGAGGAGGAGGAGGAGGAGGAAGGCTTTGGTGGGGGCTCGGAGTGGCAATGGCGGCACAGAGTGTCGGGGATCAACGGTGAGGGCGGGGACGGCAGGGGGGCTGCTCCGGTCGACGGCTAGGCACCCGGGGGGAGGGTCGGGATGCAGTTAAGGGGAGAGAGAGAGAGAGAGTGATGAGTTGGGGAGAGAGATAATGTTGATTAGGGTTTGTTTAGGAGATAATGACTGCAGGGGAAAGAAACAAATTTGGTTGTGATTATAATGGGATTTTGGTGAGTTTAGATTTTGAGGAATCAAGCGGGAGAAAGATCTGCTTGTTAGACAGATATGGAGAACATGAGGGAGACTGGGTAAAAGAGGGTATTGGGTAGCGGGTTTAGGATCCAATAGGGCGGATTATTGGGTTTTGGGTCTAAATAGGGTAGATTGGGTTAGAAATCGGATCCAAGAGGGTACGAATCAAATAATAGACAATTAGGCCATGGAATAAATAAATTAGAATTAAACAATTCATCAAGAGATTAATAATTGGTAGAAGAATTTGAATCAAGAAGATTAAAATTACAGACGACAAAGAAAATATATGGATTTTATTGAGAACGAAGAAACAATAGCACGGTTCAGAAAGAACAAAAGAATACAATCAGAATAGACCTAGGAAAAATAAATACAGTACAAAATACAAGGAGGGGAATACAGGGGTGACATTTCAAATGCAGCTTGTTTAAAATATGTGGTGATGGTCTCACGATTAAAATCTGGACCGATTTATTGATTTCCAATATCTTGATTGTGTGGAATTTCCCTCATCTTTTTCATCTTTTGACTAATCGGAACGCTTCTGTTGCAGATTATCTTGTTTACAATAACCATGCGAGAAATTGGAATATCACTTTTTGCATCTCTCCCTATTTCTCTGTATCCACATTTTCTTAAGTTACTTATGTTATTAAGAAGCTACCAATGGCATCCTAACGATGATATTTTATGGCGCTGAACTATTTCTGGTTCCTGTATGGTTAAGCCTTGTTATAACTTCCTCAATTTCGGAGGTGTTATCTCTCCTTTATCCAAAATGGTGTGGAAGATTGTTGCCCCCTTTAAAGGCCTGTATTTTCACGTGGCTTACTATCCATAATAAAATCCTCAAAGTAGCCATTCTCAACAAAAAAAATCTTGCCCTTGGTCAAAAATGCATTTTAAGCAGTACGGGGCATGAGACCTCTAAGCACTTATTTATTAAATGCTCTTCCATTCTTCCATTATGGTCCATTTGCAAGAAATCTTGGAATGTGCACGATAAGCCCGGTTTCGTGCATTCTTGGTGTTATAGCTGGCATTTGCACCGTGTCAAACATGCTTTTCGATCATCGTGGGATTTAAGCACGGTGGCTATGATTTGGATCATTCAGAAGGAAAGAAACAATAGAATCTTCTGTCACACTTCCCGCACCATTAATTGCCTTTTGATGACCTCCTTTTCTTCACTAACTTTTGGGCTCAAATTCTACCCCATACCTAATTGGCTAAGCTTCGGTTAACCAGTCTTGAGTTGGCCGTCACCTCTTCTTCTTTTGCGGCTTAACGTCGCTTATTGTTTGTTTGCTTTATTTTTTTATACTTTATTCATTTCATTCTTCTCTCATGTTTTGAGAATTTTCTTTACAAAGCTAGTCATCATGGATAGCCGAGGTGGTCTCCCTGCTTTATTTTATTCTTTTTTACTGCTTTCTATGTAGGTTTTTGGTGGTTTTGAGCCTGGTGTGAGTCATGGTTGTTTAATTTTGTCCCCCTGATTTCTGGTCGCCATCTCTCATTACTCTATTTAGTAATCATATCATACTCTTTTTTTGTTGTTCTGTTTTAATGTTGATGTGACTATGTCACTCTTCTTTTGTTTTCATTGTTTAATTTCATGTCAGCCTCTTTATTTCAGGTTTATTATCAGTGTTATGTTCTTATTATGTTCTGGGTTTATATTGAGTCTTTGGAGATCTGTAGCATCTCTGTTCAATGGATGTTGCGTTGTTGGTTGGCTTGTTTCTTCCTGTTCAGTTTGTGGTGCTGCTATGCCTTTAGTTTTGTTGCCTTTATGCTGTCTGTTGGCTACTCTCTGGCAGGCTGCTGCACTCATTTGATGTGTTGGTGTTTGAGGTCTGTGGGCTGCTATCTAGGTAGATGTTGCCTCTTGCAGTGGTGGATTTTACTTGCGTCCCCGCTGTGCTTGTCGGTTTGCTGCTGTCGAAGGCAGAGTCCCAAATATCTGATAGCTTTCTTATATGCCATTATCAATCTCTGTCTTCATGAGTTGCATTTTTGCATTCCTGAGTTTTACTCCTTGTAAATGCTTGTATTTTATCCTTGTAAATGCTTGTATATTTTATCCTTGTAAATGCTTGTATTGTATGCTATATATATATATATATATATATATATATATATATATATATATATAGAGAGAGAGAGAGAGAGAGAGAGAGAGAGAGAGAGAGAGAGAGAGAGAGAGAGGGGACCTTCTGTTGTGCACAACCCTCCGTGTGCACTCCGTGTGAACTTTTTACACAGAGTGCACATGGATGATCCAAACCGTTCACATTGATTTACACGTCTAAATTAGTCTAAATATGTAAAATCAAATTATTTGAAATTCATTTGCCCATCCATCAAGTCAGTATAAAAATAAAGGATATTCAGCCATACAATTTTGTAACACTTCAATGGATGGACAAATAAATTTCAAATGACTTGATTTTATATATTTAGACTAATTTAGACGAGTAGATCAATGTGAACGGTTCGGATCATCCACGTGCACTCCGTATAAAAAGTTCACACGGAGTGCACATGGAGGGTAGTGCACAACGGAAGGCCCCTATATATATATATATATATATATATATATATATATATATAGAGAGAGAGAGAGAGAGAGAGAGAGTCTTCCGTTGTGCACCACCTATGGTGCACACGCCAGAGAGAGAGAGAGTCTTCCATTGTGCACCACCTATGGTGCACACGGCGTGTGCACTAGGCCTTCGCGCCTTCGTATCGACGATCCGAACCGTTCATATTGATCTACACATCTAAATTATTCTAAATATATAAAATCAAAGCATTTGAATTTCATTTACCCATCTATTGAAGTGTTACAAAATTGTATGGCTGAAAATCATTGTTTTTTATAGTCACATGATGGATGAGCAAATAAATTTCAGATACTTTGATTTTACATATTTATACTAATTTAGATGTGTAGATCAATGTGAACGGTTCAGATCGTCGATACAAGGCGGGAAGGCCGAGTGCACACGGAGGGATGGTGCACAATGGAAGATTTTCCTCTCTCTCTCTCTCTCTCTCTCTCTCTCTCTCTCTCTCTCGTGCACACGGAGGGATGGTGCACAATGGAAGATTTTCCTCTCTCTCTCTCTCTCTCTCTCTCTCTCTCTCTCTCTCTCTCTCTCTCTATATATATATATATATATATATATATATATATATATATATATAAACATTCCAAAAACAGCAATGTTCTTTTATATTAATTAAGTACACCAAGAATTATTTTATTTTTAAAAATCAAAATATTTGTTTAGGATACATACGAAGTAACAACCTTCCACGATAGATCAACAAGACTGCCATGATTTCTATTTCAAGAATTAAAAACTTGTCAATGTTCAATCTGGTGGCACGAATTTGCTATCCAAAAAATCGATGATAGAACTACAAGAAATCAATTGCAATTATTCTTGGGATTGTTAGTGAAGGAGAGATTGAGTCGATTTAAAATAGAGAGAAAATAGAGCTTGTACCAGAAATTCCTAGTGTGAGTACACCATCACCAATCATTGTGCAAGCAACAATATATATACTTTTATATATATATATGTTTTTCTGAAAATGTAGCCACGTGCACACAACATGCACACACACAAACACAAACGCTCACAATATATTTCACAATATAGGGATGATGCAAGTGGGGATTGGATCCTGATCTCTTGCTCACTAGCTGAGAGGCTTAGGCTTACCACTAAACCACAGTGGCGCTTACATGTTAGCTCTATATTGAGAGGCTAATTTAGTGATAAATATTCTAATATCTCGAGAACTAAATACCACCCTATATTATTAGTATTTTTAGTACTAAATACCCAATGTGCAATTTATGTGATAAATAATGACACATTTATCACTCCTTTATAATTTCTTTGGAATACCCAACATATCACTCTCTTTCTTTCCCAAATTTCCAAACCCTAAAATCTTTAACCTTCAAAACATTTTGCCTTTCTAACTCTCAATAAGTTTTCAAGCTTCAAATTTCAAGCTTGATGATTTTTAAGGTTTGAAAATTTTGGGGTAGAAAGAAAGACATAAGGTGAAATAAGAAGTATTCCAAAACTATCTATAACTATTATAATGTGAGAGTTGGAGTGGTCGTTTATAAATCTACCAACTTACGTGTATTGTCCGTGCATAACTAATATAAAAGATGTCTTAGGTTTGAGATCAGACTACGTCGAAATTTTTACTTTAAAAAAATATATTTATTAAGACATGCATCGCACGTCTAAATTATAGATAAAGCAAAAACATCATTATTTATCACGGAATGCCCATGTAGGTATTTAGTTTCAAAGCATTAGTGGTATGAGGTATTTAGTGCTAAACACTAAAACTTGAGGGTAAAAACTTAAATTTGAAGGTTTTTAGTTTCAAAAATCCAAAACTATAGGGTATGAATCGCTGAAGTAGCCTAATTGATGTTGTGCGGAATACGAATCAAACCAACAATCAAACCAACGCGGAAACAAAGAGAGAACCAGCGAGAAAACACAGAAAAGCAAGCAACACAAGAACACAAGATTTACGTGGTTCGGCAAAACGATGCCTACATCCACGGGGCGGTTGGGGTTTCTTTACTATGTTCTTCAATGGGCAAACAAAGCCTTTACAAGAGATGACGGCTGCAAAATCCGAATTAGGTGTTACAATTTACAAAACCCTAACGGGTGTATTTATAGGGAAACTATTGGGCCTTTCGAATTGGGCCGAATCTGGATCCAAAACCCGCCGACAGTCGACTGGTCCAATTACCAGTCGACTGATTCCTTCAGGACGGTCGACTGACTTCCACATACAGTCGACTGCTGCTGCTGTATTCTCAGTCTTCGAAAACTCCTCTCTGGACAGTCGCCTGATCCTCCAACCCAGTCGACTGAAGCTCTGAAACTTTCGAACACTGCAGATACCAAATACCAGAATCGAGCCATTATCCTACAATCTCCACCTTGGCGAGATCTTCCAAGTCAAGTATCCAACAATCTCCACCTTGGTGAAATCTTCCAAGTAGCCCAAGCAATCTCCACAAATACTTCAAAACAATTGCTCATCACCAAATGCAACAAACGAACCCAAACTCCACCTTAGTATGATATCACATACTAAACAAACCAATAGCAAAGTACTATCCCAACTGCCCATGCCAAATTATCAAACATACAAAATATTAGCCAGGTTCATGCAATGCTTGAACTTGGCTGCCCCAACAACTTTGGTCAACATATCCGCAGGATTATCAGCTGTTCCAATCTTCACCAAATGAATATCACCATCCTTTATCAAATCACGCACAAAATGATAACGGACATCAATATGTTTGGTCCTCGAATGATGAACTTGGTTCTTCGCTAAATGAATAGCACTCTGACTGTCACAGTGTACCTCCACCTTCTCCCGATGAATCCCCAAGCCCTTCAAAAGTCCATGTATCCAAATGGCTTCCTTCATGGCTTCAGCAACCGCCATGTATTCAGCCTCAGTAGTAGACAACGCTACAGTGGACTGCAAATTTGACCTCCAACTTATAGGTGCTCTAGACATAGTAAACAAATAGCCTGTAGTAGTGTAACGCCCCGAATCCCAAATACACTGAATTCGAGATGTTCTACAGGATCTTTTCACTTTCTTAGTACACTTTTACAGGGAAATAAAAACTTTTCATCATACTTCAGAGATTACATCATAATTACATCTTTCTTTTGCACAGCGGAAGTAAAATACAACAATTGAATATAAGTACAACAGCTTGATAAAATCTTTAAGCATCCAAATCTTCTTTAATCTTTAGCATGACATTTACCTGCATGTTAGACTGTGGGTACGTCAGTTTATTCAACCGACGATCATTATACACGGCCGTCCTCGCTTGCCGAAAATAGTATAACTTAACATTTCATATTTAGCAAACACAAACTTGTCACATTCAAACTAAAGGGACTACCCTATTGATGTCGTGTGGTGATTGTGCACTTAGTCCTTAATGCAGTTAATTATATGACACTAATGCACACTTGTTCGGATTCTATGCATCCCATACTACATAGGTCCGAGGGCAAGCCCTTATTCGTTCTTCATCTTGTTAGGGTTCAATCCCCCGTTATGTCTTAAACTACTACTGTAACTACGGTAGTGTCTTAGATGTCCTATGATCTATGAGCCCATGTCCAGGCAGCCTGGAGGGGAATCCCACGCACTGTCACGACGCATCGAGCAGGCAACCTATGGACAATTCAGCCTCCGCCATGGAACAATGGCACCACCCATAGCCACTCGAACATCCCACGAGCGTCGCCACCGGGACGATAATTCCGGAGTAGCGCCCACGCACTGTCTTGACGCATCAAGCAGGCAACCTGTGAATCGCTCTCACACCGCTATCCGTTGGCCCTCATACTCATGTTTTTCTTCTACTTTCATCACATCTCCACTATGTACTAGTCCTTAGTTTTATTTAAAAATCATGAACAAAATAATCACTAGAGTTAGCCTCTCCATCAACCGGACTTATTCATTCATTTTACCATGACCAACCTTGGTCTAATTTCAATTCAATTCATCTTTCTCAATGCCGGGGAGACTTAGCTACTCTATTTCAAATTTCATTTCACAATCTTTAAGTCATAACCACTTTCATGTCACAATTTCACATTCTTTCTTATTCATGATTACTCTTTGTTCACAGTCCATAGTGAATACTTATAACTCATAAAAATTCATATTCATGGCCAACAATTTCATCAACATGATTTCTAAATTCCATAATCATACAATAGACTCATGCACTTTATAATTAAACACTCATACTTCACATTTTACACAATATTCTCAAGTGAGAATTTATAACATCAAGTCACACCACAAAATCACTTCCTAATAAGTCCATTTCAATATATCTTTATAATTGGAAATTTCCATAAAAGTGTCGTAGAACCATAGCTTTAATTATACTATTTGTTCACAAACTATATTATATTTTCTTCAAATAATACCCAAACCAATCCCATAAAATTCCTTGTATTTTTATGAAAATTACTATATTTATCTCACATTTTTTGGACATCACAAACTCCCAAAAAAAATGTTTTTATAAAGTGCTAGGGGAAGGATTCGAACCCAGCACGGTAGAGAAAGAGGCCAGAGCACCCGCCAATAGGCCAATCTGTGCTAGCGACTAGAAGAGGGTGGATTAAGTATATGTGCTTCAGTTCGCTGTTCATATATAATTATACACAGTCAAGTAAAAAGATGGTGAGGCCGGGTTTCGAACCACGCCGCTCAGGGAAACCGAACACAGTCACCGACCGCCTGAGCCACTGGCTCAGGTTGTCACAGTATGGGTTAAAACCCATTAGTTTCATATTCACACTGTTTTTTAGAAATCAACTCGATGTTCAAACAATTTGATTCATATTGCCTTTATATAAACCACTGAAAAATTCCAGATTTAATCATCTTTATTCAATCTTCAAAACAGCAAGTGTAAAATAAATTTTTGTACTAAAAACATAATTTTCTCCACCCAAATTAATAATTTGTTTGATTAAAACTAGCAAATCTTTTATTTTCGACATTGAAAAGAATCGATTGATCTTCTAATCTCTCATTGTATCCCCAAATTTTCCATGATAATTTACTGGTTATTAATCTACATTCACAACACAATACAACTTTGGATTTTCCCATACTCATACTAGCAAAAGAATTCATATAGCACATGAATAGGTGAAACTCAACAATTACTAAGTTTGGTACATTTCTAATTTGATGACAACAAGCAATTCTTTGGTTCATTTATGCCACTTCTACACATGAATTCAAAGCATTCAATATACTTTTCTATTCAAATTCCATAGTGTTAATATCTTTATCAATTGTCATGTTTCAACCACACAATTTGCAAGTAATTAATAAAGATTTTCACACATCATGCTAATCACATTGCATCATTATTCAATTAAACTAAATAATCATAGAAAGTGCTTCATATGGTATAATTTCATGCAAGCATTTCACATACACAATTAATCACATCATTCTAAGCCATTCACATACTAACTTTTTAATTAGAGTGGTCTCTTATTAGTATTTTCCATGTATAGTGTTATCAATATACTAGCATGAACCCTATATTAGAAACATGAATTGTTTTACCCACCTTAATGGAGAGAACACAAAAGCAATAAGTCCTAGTAGATGAGAACACCTCCTCCTAGCCAAAGAGTGCACCACTCCAAGCTCCCAAGCCCTAGCCGAATGCTTCTCCAAGCCGATTGCTCCCCTAGCCGAATGCTTCCCTCCTTGGCCGAAAGCTCCAAGCAACCAAAGAACCACACACTCTCTTATCTTTTATAACTCTCACAATATATTACTATAGCTTTAGAAATTACACTTTGCATATCAAAAATTAGCCATGAGAAGGGGGGTATTTATACTAAAAAAATGAGGGGAATGGAGGGCTAAGATCATCTTGGTGGTTGCAAAATGAAAGGCTTAGATTCAAGTAGGAGTTAGGAAAACTACCCACCTCCTTGAAACTACCCCCATGTTCTCCACACCAAAAATTCAATTTCCCTCCAAAGAAGAATGCTACCGGCCCCAAATAGTGAGTGTGCATTGCACGTGTACGTGTAGTGCACGTGCATGCAACTAGGCCAAATTTGTACATTCCAAAATTGTATAAAAAAATAATTTTGTTTAAAAAAGTCTTCTACATGACAAGTTTAATTAAAATAAATTAATTCATGGGCTTTCTTTTTGGGCCAAACTAATTATAAAAATAATTAAAATAAAAATGCTTTTGGGCTTTTTAAGAAAAGGCTTTTTAGTTAGATCAAATAAGGCTTTTAAAGAAGGCTTTTTGTACTAAAATAATTTGAGAAAATTATATTTAAACATACACATCAAAAATAATCCAACAAAAACATTACACGTGCACAACACGTGCAAAATAAATAATTTTTCATTAATTGAAAAATCAGGGTATTACAGCACTCCCTCCTTAGAATAGTTCCGTCCCCGGAACTACAATCAAGAGCGAGGAAAACAAACAAAATACAACACACTCAACAAGAAATAAAGATACAAAAATACAATCAAGCAAAAAGCTCAGGATAGTCCCTCAACATCCTCTCCTCAGATTCCCAAGTAGCCTCTTCAACCAAGTGGTTTCTCCAGACTACCTTGACCATCGGTATCGTCTTATTCCTCAAGACTTTCTCTCGACGATCAACAATCTCAACAGGAGACTCGATGTAATTCAGGTCTAACTGCAAACCTTCCGGCACTTCAGGCAAATGATGACTCGGGTCCGGAATATAACCTCTCAGCATAGACACATGAAAGACATTGTGCACCTGAGACAACTCTTCCAGTAATTCAAGCCGGTAAGCAGTTTTCCCGATCCTTTTCAATATCTTATACGGGCCTATAAACCTCGGGGCTAACTTCCCGCCTTTGCCAAAACGAACCACACCTTTACTGGGTGATACCTTCAGGAAGACGAAGTCACCAACCTCAAACTCAAGGTCCCTTCTCCGGTTGTCTGCATAGCTTTTCTGCCTGCTCTGAGCTTCCACCAACCTTTTCCTGATCAGATCAATCTTCTCAGAAGTCAGTTGTACAAGCTCAGGACCAAACAACTGACGCTCCCCTACTTCATACCAACAAACAGGAGTCCTGCACTTCCTGCCATACAAAGCTTCGTACGGCGCCATCCCAATACTGGCCTGAAAACTGTTGTTGTAGGCAAACTCCACCAAAGGTAAATGCCTTTCCCAACTGCCTCCAAAGTCTAGTATGCAACACCGCAGCATATCCTCAAGAATACGATTGACTCTCTCGGTCTGCCCATCGGTTTGCGGATGAAAAGCAGTGCTGAAATCTGTTTTGGTACCCAAAGCTGCCTGAAGACTCCTCCAGAAATGCGAAGTAAACCGCGCATCTCGATCAGACACAATAGTCGAAGGAACGCCATGAAGTCGGACAATCTCACCAACATACATCTCAGCCAACTTGTCCATCGAAGCAGTGAGTTTCATCGCCAAAAAGTGAGCGGACTTGGTAAGTCGATCGACTATAACCCAAATTGCATCATTGCCTTTAGAACTCTTAGGCAATCCCGTACTGAAATCCATACTGATGTTATCCCACTTCCATTCCGGAATAGGTAACGGCTGTAATAGACCTCCGGGTCTCTGATTTTCGGCTTTGACTTGCTGACAAACCTCACACTTCGCGACAAATTCAGCCACATCCCGCTTCAAACCTGACCACCAGAAATGCTGCTTGATGTCTTTGTACATCTTAGTACTCCCAGGATGTGCCGACAGAAGAGTAGCATGCGCCTCCTGAAGAATACTTTCTTTCAGGTCCGCCTGATTTGGAACGCACAACCTATCTCCGAACCACAGCACTCCATCCCTGATCTGAAAACCGGGCAACCTGCCAGCACCAACCTGCTCCTTCATCTTCAGAATATCAGCATCAACTTCCTGACTTGCAATGATCCTTGCATTCAAAGTAGGCTGAAGCCTCAACTGAGCCAAGGATGCTCCCAATCCTTGCAAGACAACCTCAATACCAGCTCGGTCCAGCTCCTCAATCAGATGCCTCTGAGTCGTAATCAAACAGGCCAAACTGCTTTTGCGACTAAGTGCATCAGCAACAACATTAGCCTTTCCAGGATGATACTTGATCTCAGGTCGCATATCCTCGAGCACTTCCAACCATCTCCGCTGTCTCAGATTGAGATCCCTCTGCTGATATATATACTTCAAGCTCTTGTGATCCGTGTACATATTCAACTTCTCGCCGTACACGTAGTGCCTCCATTGCTTCAAAGCAAAAATAATCGCAGCCAACTCTAGATCATGAGTCGGATAATTTTTCTCATGCGGTCTTAGTTGCCTAGACCCATAAGCGATTACTCTTCCTTATTGCATTAAGACACAACCAAGCCCCCGATGTGAAGCATCGCTATAAACATCATACTCGACACCAGCTCTAGGCAAAGCCAAAATAGGTGCAGTAGTCAGTCTATCTTTCAACTCCTGAAAACTCGCCTCACATTGCTCGGTCCACTTGAAGCTCACATTCTTCTTGGTCAGCCCTGTAAGCGGTACAGCTATCTGAGCATAACCTTGAATGAATCTCCGATAATACCCAGTCATCCCAAGGAAACTTCTGACTTCCTTCACTGTAGTAGGCCTCGCCCAATCTCTCACTGCCTCTATCTTCTGAGGATCAGTTGCCACTCCCTCCTTAGAAAGGATGTGACCTAGGAATGCCACTTCAGATTTCCAGAAATCACACTTGGATAACTTGGCATACAACTGCTGCTCTTCCAGCTTCTGCAACACCGCTGCCATATGCTCAGTGTGCTCCTCCTCAGACTTGGAGTACACGAGAATATCGTCGATAAACACCACGACGAAAGAATCAATAAACGGCCTCAGAACTCTGTTCATCAAGTCCATGAAGATTGCAGGTGCATTCGTCACTCCGAATGGCATAACTAAGAATTCGTAATGCCCATGCCGAGTTCTAAATGCAGTCTTGTGCACATCTTCAGCTTTCACTCGAACTTGGTGGTAACCTGATCGAAGATCTATTTTGGAGAATACAGCTGCTCCTTGCAGACGATCGAACAAGTCATCAATTCGAGGAATCGGATACTTATTATGAACAGTGACCTTATTCAGCTCCCGGTAATCGATGCACATTCTCATCGATCCATCCTTCTTCTTTACCAAAAGCACTGGTGCTCCCCAAGGTGACGCACTAGGTTGAATAAAGCCTTTTCCCAACAGTTCCTCAATCTGCCGTTTCACCTCATCCTGTTCCACTGGAGCCATCCTATAAGGTGCCTTAGAAATGGGTGCACTTCCCGGTTGAACAGTGATGCTGAACTCTACATCACGATGCGGGGGTAACCCAGGAAAATCTTCCAAGAACACAGTCGGATAGTCCCGAACCACAGGAATCCCTTGCACTTCCACAGGAGTCTCTTCCTTGCGGATAGTAGCCACCAGCTTAGAACATTTCCGCTTCCCTTGGAACACGACTTCAGGTCCACCTGGAGCCTTCACTGTCACCGTCTTGGTCTTACACTCGATGCTTGCACTGTACACCGACATCCAGTCAATGCCAATGATAACGTCGACTCCCAAGATAGTCAGCTCGATCAGATCAATGCCAAAGATTCTATCCCCAATCACAATCTCGCAATCAGCATAATACCGATCAGTGGTTAAAGTTTCCCCTGACGGAGTAGCTACTGATAAGATCTTGCCTGGGAAAATCTTCGGTTCAACTCCCAACACTTTAGCAAACTTTGGAGACACAAAAGTATGAGAGGATCCAGTATCAAACAATACGACAGCTTTAATTCCATTAAGATAGAGTTCGCCTGTTACATAATATACACCATTACATAACAGCCTCACTAAACAAAGGGAAAGGAAATGACAAAGACTCTAAACACCAGCCCTCGTACCAGAGATGACCTGATCTGCCTCCTCAGCATCAGCTTCTGTCAAGGCAAATACTCGCCCTTATTGGTACGGCCTCTTCCCAGCCTGCTGCGTTGGTGCGCCGCTATTACTGTGCTGAAGTTTGGGACAATGAGATCGGTAGTGTCCCGCTTCCCCACAGTTAAAGCAAGTCACCGCAGAAGGTCTCGCCACATTGTTTCCGGGTCCTCCAGCTACACTAACAGCGTTTGCCCCTGTCGGTTTGAACCTCTGTGCAGATGGTTGCCCCTTGAAACTCCCCGAATGTGCAGGCCTCTTACCAGACTGCCAGTTGTTCCTCCTGTTCTGAACAACATGGAACTGCTCCATATCCGCCTCCGTCGCTGCCGCCCTCTTGACCAGCTTATCGAACCTCCTGATACCAAGGGGTATCATACGAGATCTCAAGCTAGGCCTCAGACCATGCTCGAACTTGCGAGCTTTCTTGGCCTCATCCGCCACCAGTTCTGGAGCATACCTAGAGAGCTGAGTGAACTTGGTCTCATAGGCTCTCACTGACATGCTGCCTTGCTGAAGCGACAGGAACTCCATCGCCTTCTTCTCCTGGACGTCGGAGGGGAAATAATGGCTGCGGAACTCCTCCAGAAATTCCTCCCAACCAAACAACAGACCTCCCATGGTCCTCTTCACGGATTGCCACCAAACCGCTGCATCCTTCTCCAGCTGCAAGGTTGCCAACTTGACCTTGCTACCCTCCGGTGTCTCCAACACCTCGAAGATTGTCTCCACTTGCCGTATCCAGTTGTCAGCCGCATCTGGGTCTGACTTTCCCTCGAATACGGGTGGTTTCATTCTCTTGAACGATTCCACCAGCTTTATCGCCTCGGGCACTGGATTCGCCGGCCCCCTAGCTTGGTTCTGAGCCACTGCATTCAGCGTCTGGTAGACCCTAGCAAGCTCAGTCTCCAGATCCAAACCTTCCCCATTCCTTGCTCCTCTTCTCGACATATTCTGATGCAAAAGATCCGTCAAATTCGAAGTATAAAACAAGAATTTAAACCAACTTCCATTTCATTGAATTCCAAAAGTTTATACATTCGAATTTAAAAACATCTCTAAACATCAGAATGAAAGAAACAGAAGCTACAACACTCTAACTCCTACGGGTCCTCTTCGCTGCTCGAAGTTCTTCCCGCAGTTCATCAAACTCATCCTTCAGCACATCAGTTAGGTTCTTTTTCTTCTCAAGTTCCCAAATCCGATGGCTAAGAACAGAATAGTCAGCCTTCCGCTTCTCCAGCTGAGCCTCCAACAATCCAACTCTCTCCTTCAGGGTTTCCACTTGCCTCTGAAGAGAAGCCACAAGACCACTGGGAACTGGTACTTCCTCTTCGTCGGAAGAAGAATCATCAGATGAATCCGGAGGTGGGGTGATCTCTCGGGATTCAGGGTACTCCTCATCATCAGAATCAGCTTGTCCAGGGTAGTACTCGTCCTCGGAATCTGCCTGTCCAGGATGGTACTCTTCCTCAATGATGTGCCAGTCGTCGCCTCCAGCAGGGTCGAAGTGATCAGCCATCTTAGAAATAGAGAGAAGAAGCATAAATCTCAGAGCAACACAAATGTAAGTCACTTACATTTAAATCTCTAGATTCAAACACACGCTCTAATGTCCACTTCTAGGGTGTCGTTCCCTATAAATTTGTACAAGTGTGAAAGTGTAGAAAGCCTGGTTCTGATACCACTCTGTAACGCCCCGAATCCCAAATACACTTAATTCGAGATGTTCTACAGGATCTTTTCACTTTCTTAGTACACTTTTACAGGAAAATAAAAACTTTTCATCATACTTCAGAGATTACATCATAATTACATCTTTCTTTTGCACAGCGGAAGTAAAATACAACAATTGAATATAAGTACAACAGCTTGATAAAATCTTTAAGCATCCAAATCTTCTTAAATCTTTAGCATGACATTTACCTGCATGTTAGACTGTGGGTACGTCAGTTTATTCAACCGACGATCATTATACACGGCCGTCCTCGCTTGCCGAAAATAGTATAACTTAACATTTCATATTTAGCAAACACAAACTTGTCACATTCAAACTAAAGGGACTACCCTATTGATGTCGTGTGGTGATTGTGCACTTAGTCCTTAATGCAGTTAATTATATGACACTAATGCACACTTGTTCGGATTCTATGCATCCCATACTACATAGGTCCGAGGGCAAGCCCTTATTCGTTCTTCATCTTGTTAGGGTTCAATCCCCCGTTATGTCTTAAACTACTACTGTAACTACGGTAGTGTCTTAGATGTCCTATGATCTATGAGCCCATGTCCAGGCAGCCTGGAGGGGAATCCCACGCACTGTCACGACGCATCGAGCAGGAAACCTATGGACAATTCAGCCTCCGCCATGGAACAATGGCACCACCCATAGCCACTCGAACATCCCACGAGCGTCGCCACCGGGACGATAATTCCGGAGTAGCGCCCACGCACTGTCTTGACGCATCAAGCAGGCAACCTGTGAATCGCTCTCACACCGCTATCCGTTGGCCCTCATACTCATGTTTTTCTTCTACTTTCATCATATCTCCACTATGTACTAGTCCTTAGTTTTATTTAAAAATCATGAACAAAATAATCACTAGAGTTAGCCTCTCCATCAACCGGACTTATTCATTCATTTTACCATGACCAACCTTGGTCTAATTTCAATTCAATTCATCTTTCTCAATGCCGGGGAGACTTAGCTACTCTATTTCAAATTTCATTTCACAATCTTTAAGTCATAACCACTTTCATGTCACAATTTCACATTCTTTCTTATTCATGATTACTCTTTGTTCACAGTCCATAGTGAATACTTATAACTCATAAAAATTCATATTCATGGCCAACAATTTCATCAACATGATTTCTAAATTCCATAATCATACAATAGACTCATGCACTTTATAATTAAACACTCATACTTCACATTTTACACAATATTCTCAAGTGAGAATTTATAACATCAAGTCACACCACAAAATCACTTCCTAATAAGTCCATTTCAATATATCTTTATAATTGGAAATTTCCATAAAAGTGTCGTAGAACCATAGCTTTAATTATACTATTTGTTCACAAACTATATTATATTTTCTTCAAATAATACCCAAACCAATCCCATAAAATTCCTTGTATTTTTATGAAAATTACTATATTTATCTCACATTTTTTGGACATCACAAACTCCCAAAAAAAATGTTTTTATAAAGTGCTAGGGGAAGGATTCGAACCCAGCACGGTAGAGAAAGAGGCCAGAGCACCCGCCAATAGGCCAATCTGTGCTAGCGACTAGAAGAGGATGGATTAAGTATATGTGCTTCAGTTCGCTGTTCATATATAATTATACACAGTCAAGTAAAAAGATGGTGAGGCCGGGTTTCGAACCACGCCGCTCAGGGAAACCGAACACAGTCACCGACCGCCTGAGCCACTGGCTCAGGTTGTCACAGTATGGGTTAAAACCCATTAGTTTCATATTCACACTGTTTTTTAGAAATCAACTCGATGTTCAAACAATTTGATTCATATTGCCTTTATATAAACCACTGAAAAATTCCAGATTTAATCATCTTTATTCAATCTTCAAAACAGCAAGTGAAAAATAAATTTTTGTACTAAAAACATAATTTTCTCCACCCAAATTAATAATTTGTTTGATTAAAACTAGCAAATCTTTTATTTTCGACATTGAAAAGAATCGATTGATCTTCTAATCTCTCATTGTATCCCCAAATTTTCCATGATAATTTACTGGTTATTAATCTACATTCACAACACAATACAACTTTGGATTTTCCCATACTCATACTAGCAAAAGAATTCATATAGCACATGAATAGGTGAAACTCAACAATTACTAAGTTTGGTACATTTCTAATTTGATGACAACAAGCAATTCTTTGGTTCATTTATGCCACTTCTACACATGAATTCAAAGCATTCAATATACTTTTCTATTCAAATTCCATAGTGTTAATATCTTTATCAATTGTCATGTTTCAACCACACAATTTGCAAGTAATTAATAAAGATTTTCACACATCATGCTAATCACATTGCATCATTATTCAATTAAACTAAATAATCATAGAAAGTGCTTCATATGGTATAATTTCATGCAAGCATTTCACATACACAATTAATCACATCATTCTAAGCCATTCACATACTAACTTTTTAATTAGAGTGGTCTCTTATTAGTATTTTCCATGTACAGTGTTATCAATATACTAGCATGAACCCTATATTAGAAACATGAATTGTTTTACCCACCTTAATGGAGAGAACACAAAAGCAATAAGTCCTAGTAGATGAGAACACCTCCTCCTAGCCAAAGAGTGCACCACTCCAAGCTCCCAAGCCCTAGCCGAATGCTTCTCCAAGCCGATTGCTCCCCTAGCCGAATGCTTCCCTCCTTGGCCGAAAGCTCCAAGCAACCAAAGAACCACACACTCTCTTATCTTTTATAACTCTCACAATATATTACTATAGCTTTAGAAATTACACTTTGCATATCAAAAATTAGCCATGAGAAGGGGGGTATTTATACTAAAAAATGAGGGGAATGGAGGGCTAAGATCATCTTGGTGATTGCAAAATGAAAGGCTTAGATTCAAGTAAGAGTTAGGAAAACTACCCACCTCCTTGAAACTACCCCCATGTTCTCCACACCAAAAATTCAATTTCCCTCCAAAGAAGAATGCTACCGGCCCCAAATAGTGAGTGTGCATTGCACGTGTACGTGTAGTGCACGTGCATGCAACTAGGCCAAATTTGTACATTCCAAAATTGTATAAAAAAATAATTTTGTTTAAAAAAGTCTTCTACATGACAAGTTTAATTAAAATAAATTAATTCATGGGCTTTCTTTTTGGGCCAAACTAATTATAAAAATAATTAAAATAAAAATGCTTTTGGGCTTTTTAAGAAAAGGCTTTTTAGTTAGATCAAATAAGGCTTTTAAAGAAGGCTTTTTGTACTAAAATAATTTGAGAAAATTATATTTAAACATACACATCAAAAATAATCCAACAAAAACATTGCACGTGCACAACACGTGCAAAATAAATAATTTTTCATTAATTGAAAAATCAGGGTATTACAAGTAGACCGCCTCTTATCTAGATCACCTGCATAGTCAGAATCAACATATCCAACCAATAACCTGCTAATATTGTCATCCCTTTCAAATTTCAAACCCACATCTGTGGTGCCACTTATGTACCTCAAAATCCATTTAGCCGCTTGCCAATGCTCTTTGCCTGGATCATGCATATATCGACTAACCATACTCACCGCCTGAGAGATGTCTGGTCGAGTACAAACCATGGCATACATCAAACTGCCAACCACACTAGTGTAAGGTACATTTGCCATATACTGTCTCTCCTCATCTGAACTTGGAGACTGAGAAGCACTAATCCTGAAATGAGTGGCTAAGGGTGTACTGACTGGCTTAGTTTTCTCATCTATACCAAACCGTTTCAGCACCTTCAAAAGATATTGCTTCTGTGTCAAACTCACTGTGCCCTTTGCCCTGTCTCTTGCTATCTCCATCCCAAGTATCTTCTTGGCTTCACCAAGATCCTTCATCTCGAACTCAGAACTCAACTGATTCTTCAAATTTTGAATCACCTTAGCATTTTTAGAGGCAATCAACATGTCATCCACATATAATAACAGATATATGAAAGAACCATCCTGCAATTTCCTGAAGTAGACACAATGATCAAACTCACTTCTGGAATATCTCTGCACCTTCATAAACTGGTCAAACCTCAAATACCACTGCCTTGGAGATTGCTTCAACCCATAGAGAGACTTCTTCAACCTGCAAACACAATTTTCCTTCCCAGCAATTTTGAACCCATCTGGCTGCGACATATAAATTTCTTCATCTAGATCCCCATGTAAGAACGCAGTCTTCACATCCATCTGTGTCAATTCAAGATCAAACTGTGCTACCAAAGCTAACAAAATCCGAATAGAAGGATGCTTCACAACCGGAGAGAACACTTCATTATAGTCAATTCCTTCCTTTTGAGCATACCCCTTTGCAACTAGTCTAGCCTTGAACCGAACACTGCCTTTTGGACCTTCTTTCTTCGTATACACCCACTTGCAACCAATTGCTTTCTTCCCCTTTGGTAGTTGCACTAGATCCCAAGTCTTATTCTTATGAAGAGAGTTCATCTCTTCATCCATAGCAACTTTCCAATCTGCATTTTCAGAACTTCTAGTAGCTTCTTTGAAGTTGGAGGGAACTTCATCATCCACAATGGGAAGAGCAAATGCAACTGTATCTGTAAAACGAGACGGTCGTTTGATATCTCTTCTTTGCCTTCTTACTGCAATTGATTCTTCCTGCTGGATAGGAACTTCTTCATCATTCTCAGTATCAACCACATCATCTTCATCTTGGACAGGAACAGGATTTTCAACTGACAAATTTTCTAACTCCACCTGTTGGAAAACTCTCCTACCAGTCGACTGGTTATTGCCAACAGTCGACTATCCCGAGCTCCCACAATTCTGCTGTTCTGGACCACCAGTCGACTGCTCCTGTACACCAGTCGACTGTCCCGAGCTTCTTCTACTCACCTGTTGAAGAACTGTCCCACTCTTCTGCTGCTCACCAGTCGACTGTCCTATACCACCAGTCGACTGTCCCGAGCTAATCATGCTGGTCTCATCAAAAGTCACATCTCTGCTGATTACTAACTTCTTCTGTTCTGGACACCACAACCTCTAACCTTTGACACCAGTACTAAAACCAACAAATATAGCCTTTTTGGCTCTTGCATCAAGTTTAGTTTCAGTTACATGAAAATAAGCAGTACAACCAAATATATGCAAAAAACTATAATCAGATGCAGGTTTACCACTCCATACCTCAATAGGCGTTTTGCCTTCAAGTGCTGCTGATGGTAAACGGTTGACAATGTGGCTTGCATATATAACAGCTTCTGCCCAAAATGTCTTCTTCAATCCAGACTGTGCTAACATACATCTTACCTTCTCCAATAAGGTTCTATTCATCCTTTCTGCAACCCCATTTTGCTGTGGAGTCTTCCTAACTGTGAAGTGCCTCTGGATCCCTTCATCTTCACACAACTTCAGAAACGGATCATTCTTATATTCCCCTCCATTATCTGACCTTAGAACCTTAATCTTCCTACCAGTCTGATTTTCAACTTTCTTCTTCCAACTTGTGAACAATGTCAAAACTTCATCTTTGTGCTTCATGGTATATACCCAAACTCGTCTGGAGTAATCATCCACAAAAGTAACAAACCAGTGTCTACCACTCATAGAAGGTGTCTGAGTAGGGCCCCAAACATCTGTGTGCACATAATCGAGGATACCCTTTGTCTGATGTACAGCTGTACCAAATTTCACCCTAGTTTGCTTACCCAAAACACAATGTTCACAAAATTCCAACTTGCACCCTTTAGCATCTTTAAGCAACCCTTGCTTCACAAGCCCCTGCAAGGCCTTTTCTCCTGCATGCCCGAGTCGCATATGCCACAACCTAGTAGAGTCGGGAACAACCTGTTTAGGCCTTTCAGTTACACTGGCAGCCTGACCCAAATATGTTTTTCCCTGCAAGAAAAACAAGTTCCTCTTTCTTTGCCCTTTCATCACCACGAGTGATCCGCTAGTCACCTTCAGAATGCCACCTTCACTAGCAAATTTCAATCCACTGGCCTCCAAAGCACCTAGTGAAATCAGATTCTTTTTCAAATCTGGAACATACCATACATCTGAAAGCTCCCTAATAAGACCATCGTGCATTAGCAATTCAATCTTCCCGATTCCTACCTTCTTACAAGGTGCATCATTTTCCATCAAAACTACACCACCATCCATATACTCCAAAGAAGTAAACCACTCCTTTTTCCAAGACATATGATAGGAGGCTGCTGTATCAAGAAACCATACTTCTTGATAAAGTGAGGGACTAGAAGCCAGTGCAAAAGAAAAGTCCTCGCCACTTTCTAAATTATCAACAGTCACATTTGCAGTCGAATTTCCCTTATTTCGTAGCTTTGGACAATCCTTTTTCCAATGCCCCCTTTCATGACAGAAAGCACATTCATCTTTGGCCGGTATTTTCCTGTCCTTCGAAACTCCTCTCGATTTGGAACGAGATTTGTTTCCCTTTTTCCCAAGTTTGGACTCAGATCTGGTCTCAGTCCTGCCCCTTACAATCAAAGCTTCAGAAGTTTCTCTATCAACCATTTTATCCCTTCTCCTAGTTTCATTATTCAACAAAGCATTTGCAACATCTTCATATTTCACAGTATCTTTTCCATATAATAAAGTAGTTGCTAAATGATCATAACTTTCAGGTAATGAATTCAACAGAATTAGGGCTTTATCCTCATCCTTAATTTGCTCATCTAAATTTAACAAATCAGCCAATAATTTATTAAATGATTCAACATGAGCATTCATAGACATACCTTCCGTATAGGTGAAGCGAAAAAGTCTCTTCTTCAAATACAGCCGATTCTCCAAACTTTTCCTCATGTATTTGTCTTCGAGTTTCTTCCACAACACCGCAGCAACGGTATCCCTCATCAAATCATACTTCTCAGCCTTCTCAATAAAGAGCCGAATAGTCCCACACGCAACTCGATTCAACTTCTTCCAATCTGCTTCGGACATATCCTTAGGTTTTTCTACTTCCAAAGCAACATCTTGTTCTTGTTGAACAAGAACATCCAACACCTCACATTGCCACATCCCGAAATTGTTTGTCCCATCAAATTTTTCAACTTCAAATTTTGCGTTGTGAATCGTTGTTCTGGACGAACTTGATCCCACAACATCCTTGGTTGCATCTGCATCACCCGCCATCTCCCTCTAGGTCGAACCAACAGCTCTGATACCACTTGTTGTGCGGAATACGAATCAAACCAACAATCAAACCAACGCGGAAACAAAGAGAGAACCAGCGAGAAAACACAGAAAAGCAAGCAACACAAGAACACAAGATTTACGTGGTTCGGCAAAACGATGCCTACATCCACGGGGCGGTTGGGGTTTCTTTACTATGTTCTTCAATGGGCAAACAAAGCCTTTACAAGAGATGACGGCTGCAAAATCCGAATTAGGTGTTACAATTTACAAAACCCTAACGGGTGTATTTATAGGGAAACTATTGGGCCTTTCGAATTGGGCCGAATCTGGATCCAAAACCCGCCGACAGTCGACTGGTCCAATTACCAGTCGACTGATTCCTTCAGGACGGTCGACTGACTTCCACATACAGTCGACTGCTGCTGCTGTATTCTCAGTCTTCGAAAACTCCTCTCTGGACAGTCGCCTGATCCTCCAACCCAGTCGACTGAAGCTCTGAAACTTTCGAACACTGCAGATACCAAATACCAGAATCGAGCCATTATCCTACAATTGAGATATAACTCAAGTTAAATTGTGGAGACTTGTCTATTTACAACAGGTGACAGAGAAAGTTAACCGAAGGTGCAGGGCTGGTCCTACCCTAGAGGCGGGTAAGGCGACCGCCTTAGGCCCCCAGAGATTTCGTGATTTTAGGGGCCTCAAATTTAAACTTCCCTTATAAATATAGGAACGTATTTTGCGCGTAAAATATACATATATATGCTATTAGGGACCCCATTTCGAAAGTTTGCCTAGGGCCTTCGGGAACTCAGGGCCGGGCCTGGGAAGGTGTGTGAATGATTAATATTCTAAAGGTCAAGGGGTTTATCAATCGAGAACAAAAATGGGGGGTTGCCTAATAAAAATGAAAACTCGGAAGGGTTAAATAAAAGTTTGCTTTGTATTTTCTAATTTTTAATATTTTATATTTTTAGTTTTTTGTCCACTTGGAAGGAAGTGTGTTCTCTACCGGGTGGTTTGGAAGGCTGAAAAATAAATTCAACAAAGGAAGTGAACTGCTGAGAAACGAAATCCTTCAAAATAGTTTCAAATATCTTGATTTGGTTGGTAGTAAAAATATTGTGGAGGCAACAGTAACACTACCAATTTCGAACTGTATGCTTCCCATTTATGGAGACCATCTCCTCCTCTGATTCGCCCATTTCTATTTCTTTACATTTCTTCTTCTTCTACTTCGCCCATTTCTATTTCTTTACGTTGTTTCTTCTTCTTCTTCTTCTTCTTCTTCTTCTTCTTCTTGATGTTGTTATATGGTGACAGTGGTCATCTATCGATATCTATTGCTAACTAAAGACTAAAGCTCCACTCCTTTTCTGTTCCCATACTGCCCCCTCTTATTAATCATGATTTAGCCCAATTTTATTAATCATGATTTAGCCCAATCACTAAACGGGTTTTTTACGTTGAAAGAAGAATGACGATAATTATGGATTATGACCAAATTTGTCTACTATGGATTATAACCAAATTTGTCTACTTTGTGAGAAATGTGGTAGAATTAACATTTTACTTAATTATAGATATGAAATGTTGGTATAAATAGAAAAATTATATAGTAAGGGCAAAAATGTCTAAAAGTAGAAAAAATGCTCTTGTAAGAGGTGAAAAAAGAACAAAAATCTCTTATAAGAGGTTCTTATAAGAGGTTATTTTTATATAAAAGAACACCTCAAAAAGAAGCTCTTACTGTAAATCTCTTCTAAGAGGTAAGATGCAAAAAAAAGAACAATACCTTAGTGAACTTACCACCACCTTGTTTTGCTTGAACATTTTCTGCACCATAACCCCTTACTCTCCATGTTGACTCTTAGTTTGGTGTGCACAAAACGTGTCTATAAATACTAATAAGTTTAAATTGAGTTGTTCAGATTTTTAGGATCAAATAACATCCATAAGAGATCCAAGAGAGATTCAAGAATATTCAAAGAAGGAAAGTAATAAAGAAAGAATGAGAAATCAAACAAAAGAAGAAGATATTCAAAAAGAGCAGTTGATTGATTAGTGTCCAAAAAAGCTATCAAAGACCAGTTGCTATCATTCTATACTAGTGTTACCCTGTGCAAATTGCACAAACTAAAATACTTTTAACAGACTCATAAAATTAGATGGAATTTAAACAATACAATGATGATATGCACTGTGTCTTTTTTTTTCCTTCCAGTTTATCTTATTTATAACATGTGCTACTCTTGTCTGGAAAACCCAAATATGATATTTTTATTTATTTCGGTCATATTCTTTGAAACCACTAAGTGAGATTTCATTAGTTCATATTGTTTTATTATCATGTACATGCACATTAACTTTAGTTCTTAAACAAAAACATAAAAGTCATTAAAGGACGAAGGTGACCCTATTCAACACCGATACAACACTAAGACATAGTTAAACCCTAGATCCTTAAATTTAGAGATGTCCCTTAACTATTTCGATCACAATATAGTTAAAAGATGACAAATCTACAAATTAACAAATTCACATTTTTCAAATCAACCAATATCATTCTATATTTCTAAAGCAAAGAAAAAAAGTCGAATAATTACCGAAGTTGAGCTTACAATGCAGTAAAAGGTGGGGATGTGGCTCTTCTTGGACTCCTCGTTTTAAAAAATAATTAATTTTAACAATACTTGATCGGATGATTATATATATCTTCATAGTTTATCAAGTAAGAATCTGTTGCCGCTAAATTTGGTGTGGGGGCAAACAGATAGAACTTGTGGGTTCTTAGGGAAACTGAATAGAAAACCTGTGTACCTGTTCCGTCGGGCGTCGATCGTCGTTCCCGCCGTGCACCTGCAAAAAGTGCGAGACACCGGGGTTGTTCCCGGCGACGCACCCTCTGACGCTCAAGTCAGTAATCTAGGGAGACTATGAATGAGCATAAAAACTGGTGAAAGATTGATTACCTCTTAATGGAGATGGATGGGGGGTATTTATAGGCGTCTTAGAGAACAGTTTAGGGATGTAATCCGCGTGGCCTGATGTAGAATAATCTCCTTGTAAACAGATTAGGAATGTAATCTGATAAGGTATATTCTTGTAATCAGATAAGGAATTTAATCCCTAAATCCTAGTGAGAAGATTGACATGTATCAGGACCGTTGATCAAGATTGATCAGGGATCCTGACTTTATCTGGCTGGATTAGGTGGGCAGCGGGTTAGAACCCGCACCCTCTTGCTAGTGGATCCGCTCCCGGGTTATTGGGTTCCTGGGGAGAAGACCCAATAGCCATTTTGGACCCTCTTGTAGAGAAATTACCACTTTACCACTGGGCTTCAAGATCCGTACCTGATTTGGACGGTTCTGATTAAACCCCATTTTTAGCCATATCACGAGCCCCCCACTCCTAAAGACTGAGTGCGATCAGACTTTAAGGAGTAGTCTAACTGTTTTAGTGGCTAGTGGAGTTGGATCGGAGTCCAATTACAGGATCTTGAATCTCGAAAAGGGGACAGTGAGGTAATCCCTTTTGATCGGGTGGCGTTCTTGTATGAACGTCTTCTTAGCTTTGTAATCTCTCGGTGAACGGCACGGTCGCTTCACTCTGTTGAGGGTCGCGTCTTTCCGGCGCTGCGACTCCGATCCCTCCCAGAGCGGTTCGGCGATTCTTTCCGAGGGGAAGAGGGACCTCGGCATGGTTGCGAGTCTGGAGAGGGGGCTCGTCGAAGTCTGAGGGCCAGATCTCCCACGTACGGGGGGTCGGAACCAAGGGCGTTTGGCGGTCAATGCCGACCTTAGGCTTATAACAAGGTCGGTGGCTAGAGCGCTCGGCAGCTGACGCCGAAGCTCGAGACGAATTTTTAGAGGTCTTGACTTCCGAACTCAAGCGTGTAAAACGGTTGGTGTCAAGAACGCTCGGAGCGGGTGCCGAGGCTTGAGACTTGGAAATTTTTAGAGGTCTTGACTTGCCGAACTCACGCGTGTAAAACGGTCGGTGTCAAGAACGCTCGGAGCGGGTGCCGAGGCTTAAGACTTGGAAATTTTTAGAGGCCTTGACTTGCCGAACTCACGCGTGTAAAACGGTCAGTGTCAAGAACGCTCGGAGCGGGTGCTGAGGCTTAAGACTTGGAAATTTTTAGAGGCCTTGACTTGCCGAACTCACGCGTGTAAAACGGTCGGTGTCAAGAACGCTCGGAGCGGGTGCCGAGGCTTAAGACTTGGAAATTTTTAGAGGCCTTGACTTGCCGAACTCACGGGTGTAAAACGGTCGGTGTCAAGAACGCTCGGAGCGGGTGCCGAGGCTTGAGACTTGGGAAATTTTTAGAGGCCTTGACTTGCCGAACTCACGCGTGTAAAACGGTCGGTGTCAAGAATGCTCGGAGCGGGTGCCGAGGCTTGAGACTTGGAAATTTTTAGAGGCCTTGACTTGCCGAACTCACGCGTGTAAAACGGTCGGTGTCAAGAACGCTCGGAGCGGGTGCCGAGGCTTAAGACTTGGAAATTTTTAGAGGCCTTGACTTGCCAAACTCACGCGTGTAAAACGGTCGTGTGTCAAGAACGCTCGGAGCGGGTGCCGAGGTTTGAGACTTAGAAATTTTTAGAGGCCTTGACTTGCCGAACTCACGCGTGTAAAACGATCGGTGTCAAGAACGCTCGGAGCGGGTGCCGAGGCTTAAGACTTGGAAATTTTTAGAGGCCTTGACTTGCCGAACTCACGCGTGTAAAACGGTCGGTGTCAAGAACGCTCGGAGCGGGTGCCGAGGCTTAAGACTTGGAAATTTTTATAGGCCTTGACTTGCCGAACTCATGCGTGTAAAACGGTCGGTGTCAAGAATGCTCGGCAGCCTGTGCCGAGGCTTGGGACTTGGAGGGTTATGACGGATGTGACGGCCTCTGGGCTTCCGACAGATGTGATGGCCTCTGGGTTTCTGACAGATGTGACGTTCATTAATGCTGCGTCCCCTGGGCTTCTGCTGACGTGACTGTCATTAATGAGCCGTTTGGCTAGGCGCGGCGAACAAGGCGACGTTTGGAGTCGCCTTTTGTCGTTTTGCGGGAGTGGGCCTGCAGTAAAGGCCCATTAACCTCGATTTGCGTGCTGGCTCTTCTATAAAACCCCCACCCCCTCTTCATTTTTCACTTTTCATCACTTCGCTCTGGTGTTTTGGTTTGTTCTTGCTTGAGCTCCAGGTGATCGCTGATCTTTTTCCGGCGAACTTTCTGACGACATCTCCGTTAAGGTAACTTATATTTTTAGTTTCTGAACATGTCTGTCTCCGTCTCCTCTTCTTCATCCGAGCCCTCCCTTGAAGTCGCCGAAGCTCCGACCTCTAGCCGGCCTCATAAAAGCAAGAAGGTGTTCGGCAAGGATTCCGTCGTAGAGGAGCCGAAGCGCATGCCGGAGTTCGGCAGACTACCAGGGCCGTTGACTGGGCTTCACAGGGTTCGGGAACTTCCAGAGGAGGACGCCGAGCGCATTGTATACGGGAGGGCCCGGACATTCGAGGAGAATCCGGCGAGGGAGATGACAGAGGCTGACGAGACAGCATCGATCCTTCGCGAAGAGGATTTGGGAGTGATCCGGGACTGCTTTCAGATCCCGGAGGAGTACGAGCTTATATTGCCGGGTCCCGGCATTAGGGCCAACTCGCCGCTGCCGGTGACTGTGTGTTACTGGCCGGTCGACGCCTTCATAGCCGGGGCTCGGCTGCCTCTCCATCCGTTCGCGGTTGCAGTATTAAGATGGGTTGGGGTCAGCCCCATCCAACTTATGCCGAACGCATGGAGAGTGATAAACGGCTTCGTACTTCACTGCCAAGCCGCAGGGATTCAGCCAGAGCTGAACGTGCTTCGGACCATCTACCAGCCTCATCAGGGGAACAGGTCGGCGTACCGGTACTATTTGACCCCGAGGCACGGAGGTCGGCTCGTCGTCTGCCCTGATTCTATCAAGTACTGGCGGAGAAGTACCTTCTGATACGTAGTCCGGAGGCCTGGCCCATTCCAGTTAGCTGGGTGGAGGGTGTGCCGAAGAAGGTGAAGGCGCTACCGACACTTCGACCCGAAGAAGAGGAGGCTGTACGGGTACTCCTGGGTCGGCCAAAGCTAGATTGGAAGGACCTGACCGAGGACGTCCTGTTCAAGGGAGGGCTCGTTCATGCCGATCCCAGTACGCTGCTTTCTTTATTTATTATCGTTGTTTTACTTCTTGCGCTTTTATTTTTCATAGCTTGTTCCGAACTAACAGACTTATCTTATGGTGCAGAGTCCATGGATTATCAGGCGGTGCTGGCGCTGAGGGCAGGCCTCGCCAACAAGGCGCCGAAGAAGAGGAAGAGGGTGGCCTCGAAGTTGCCGACGTCAAAGGCTCCGAAGGTTGCCGAGGCAGCCGACGAGGTGGAGATCTTGGAGAACCCGGCTTCCGATGCCGTGGTTGCTTCGTCGTTGACCAAGGTCGGCGAATTTCCCGTCGCCGCCGCCCTCAACATGCCTACGCCACCGCTGTCGAAGGTGGCGGAGGAGCTCTTGACCGAGGCCCACAAAAGGATCCACGTCCCGGACTGGCAGGTTCGGAAGCACGATGGGTTCCTCAGCAATTCTCTGGCGAGCATGGAGGCCATCAAGCACCTCGCCACGCCGAAGGATCGGGCGGCCATGGAGGCCGGACGGGAGGGAGACGACGTTATCGAGATAGCGCGCTCGGCGGTATCGGTAAGCGTCGGATCTACCCCCTCTTTTTTATGCCGACCTTCTCAAGTTGAAATTTTCATGACTCCCTTGATTTTTAATTGTAGATCGTCGTACACTTCGGGCACCTCACCGAGAGGATGGCGGCCCAGGAGAAGGAGATGAAGAAGGAATCCGACCAAGCTCGGAAGGAGAAGGCCCGGATTCAGACCGAGCTCGACAAGCTCGAGCTGAACTTCGAGGCCAAGTCGGCGAGGGTCGACTACCTCGAGGACATGGTCACGACGCTGGAGGGCCAACTCTGTCAGCAAAAGGAGGAGGCGGCCAAGCAGTTGGCGGAGGCGGCCGATGCCCAAGCGGCAGTGGTGAAGAAGGCGGAGGACGCGACCATGGAGAAGGCACAGAGCTTCCTCGCCCAGAACATGGCCAAGGCCTTCGCCGACGCTCTCGCCCGGGTGAAGGAGGCCTATCCCTCCGTGGACTGCTCGGGTTGGAGGTTGTTCCCGGGGTACGTTGAGGGCTTCGACCCCGAATCGGAGGGAGAAGAAGAAGAAGAGGAGGAGAGGGGCGACGACGAGCCTTTGGTCGATCCCCCCGTCGGAGCTCAGGGGTCGGTGGTCACCCCCTTGGCGACGGTGGCCCCTTCGGAGCCGTCATCCCCGACCCCCTCTCGCCGCCCCGGGAAAGAGGTCGTGCCCTGACTCCGTTTGTTCTTTTTTCCTTCTGTTTTTTGTTGTTTTTGACGTGTAATGCCTAATAGCGGACTGGCCACCGCTACCTTTTTGAAATGAATGAAAAACATTAACTTTTTGGGCTCGATTTCGTGTCTTTGTCCGTTGATTGTTGAGTGCTCGAGCGGTTTGTTTGAGAGAAACCCCCGAAGTCTGGGACTTCGACAATGCCTGAATTTCTGTTGCTTGCTTGTGTTTCTTTTCAGCTCGTTGTGGTAGCCCAAGGGGTCGAGCACGCAGGGTCGGATGACAAGGTTCGCGCCGAGGCGGGCCTCGGGGCGACGAGGCTAAGTCTGGCGAGGTGCAGGGAGCGACTTTACGAAGTCGAGCTAGGACTGCGCCGAGCTGAAAGCGAGTGAAGCCAGCTTCAACTCATCTTAGGTCAGCGGGACAGCGACATTCGGCGTCTGGAAGGAAGGATCGCGGAGATGACCACCTCGGGTAAGGACGAGGGTTCGCCGGCCGCCTTCACCAGCAGTCTTCGGACCAAGTGCTTTCGCCACACCTTGTCAAAGGTAACGGCGGAGAGGGACAATCTGCTTTCGGAGATTCAGCATTTGCAAACTGTGGAGTCTGAGCTTCGGACGGAGGGAGAGGTGCTGACGACTAAGGTGGTCAAGCTTACAGCTGAACGGGATGAATTGGCGGCCGAAGTCGATGTGATGAAGAGAGCCACTGTTGATAGGAGCATCGAAGTCACTCATCTTCGTCATCTCATCGCGAGCCACGCAGGCGTTCCGAGCTCGGGAGTACCGGCCTGCTTCGAGGTCGAGGCGCAAGATGGCTCACTGAGGAGTCGGATCTCCGAACTGGAAGCAGAGGTGGCTCGCCTCAGACCGCGTTCTGGGCCAATCAATGTGAGGAGCACTTCATGTACCCGAGCGGAGAGCGAGCGTGGCATCACTTTTTACGAGATGGCGACCCGTGCGCGCCTCGGTTATCCGAGCCCGGGGGACGCGCAGAGTTCAGTGGCAATTTCGTCGAGCGGCGCTTCCGTCGGCATAGCTGCCAGAAGCAGTGCCGAGGACACGTCCCAACTTGCTGGCCTGGGATCAGGTTCCGGAGGCAAACGTCGTCGACCTCAAGTGTCCTTGAAGAGGAGCATCCCTGCGCCTCGAAGGCGTTGATGGCTCCGAGTTTAGTGTCTTGTAATTTGCGCTTTTCAGCTCCTTGTAATCTTTAGTACCTTGTAATCTTGATGTATGTAAGGGTTGCTTTTAATAAAATTGGAATCGATTTAATCGTCGTCGTATCGTAGTTGCCCAATTTTTTCTCTAGTCGTGGAGTTGTGGAACCGAGGTTTGAGACTTGGTGTTTTTGACTGGTCTTGACTGCCGAACTTAAGCCCGTAATACGGTCGGTGGTAAGAACGCTCGGAACGGGTGCCGAACTCAAGCCCGTTATACAGTCGGTGGCAAGAATGCTCGGAGCTGGTGCCGAGGCTTCAGACTTGGGAATACTTTGGAGATCTTGACTGCCGAACTCAAGCGTGTAATACGGTTGACGGCGAGAACGCTCGGCAACCAAGTGTTGGAGTCCGAACCATTCAACGGCTGTGGGAGCAATTCCGAATGGCGAGCTACTTTTAGATCGCTTGGAAGCGAACTTGCAAAGTAGAATCGAGCCAAGTGTTGGACTCCGGAACCATTGTAAGACTAAGGGCGTGGGAGCAATTCCGAATGGTGAACTACCCCTAGCTCGCTTAGGAGCGAACTTGCGGAGTAGAGTCGAACCAAGTGTTGGACTCCGTACCATTCAACGGCTGTGGGAGCAATTCCGAATGGCGAGCTACTTCTAGATCGCTTGGAAGCGAACTTGCGAAGTAGAATCGAACCAAGTGTTGGACTCCGGAACCATTGTAAGACTAAGGGCGTGGGAGCAATTCCGAATGGTGAACTACCCCTAGCTCGCTTAGGAGCGAACTTGCGGAGTAGAGTCGAACCAAGTGTTGGACTCCGTACCATTCAACGGCTGTGGGAGCAATTCCGAATGGCGAGCTACTTCTAGATCGCTTGGAAGCGAACTTGCGAAGTAGAATCGAACCAAGTGTTGGACTCCGAAACCATTGTAAGACTAAGGGCGTGGGATCAATTCCGAATGGCGAACTACCCCTAGCTCGCTTAGGAGCGAACTTGCGGAGTAGAGTCGAACCAAGTGTTGGACTCCGTACCATTCAACGGCTGTGGGAGCAATTCCGAATGGCGAGCTACTTCTAGATCGCTTGGAAGCGAACTTGCAAAGTAGAATCGAGCCAAGTGTTGGACTCCGGAACCATCGTAAGATTAAGGGCGTGGGAGCAATTCTGAATGGCGAACTACCCCTAGCTCGCTTAGGAGCGAACTTGCGGAGTAGAGTCGAACCAAGTGTTGGACTCCGTACCATTCAACGGCTGTGGGAGCAATTCCGAATGGCGAGCTACTTCTAGATCGCTTGGAAGCGAACTTGCAAAGTAGAATCGAGCCAAGTGTTGGACTCCGGAACCATCATAAGATTAAGAAATTAAAAGCAAAGAGATGTAGTAGCAAATACGAAAGAACTTTATTTATTAATATCTAATGATCGGCCGCTTCTAAAGTTGCTAGCCGTTATTACAATGAAAAAATAAAAGGAAAAATCACTACTAGTAAAGGGAAGGGAATGGTTCGACATCCTGAGTTACTTAGAGGGGCGTGGTTGCCTTCTCTTGGTATTTCAGAAGATGGTCGGCATTCCAAGTCCTGGGAATCTCCCTGCCTTCGAGATCTTCTAGCTTGTATGCACCCGAGCGGATCACTTTTGAGATTTTGTACGGTCCCTCCCAATTCGGGGCCAGTTTGCTTTTCTGTCCGGGGAACGAGATGGCCAATTTTCGAAGGACCAGGTCCCCTTCTTTGAGGTCCGTTGGTCGGACCCTTTTGTTGTATGCCAGTTCGATCCTCCTTCGGTAAGCTTGCTGGCGTATGGCCGCCCTCTCTCGGATTTCATCTATCAGATCTAAGCTTGCTCTGAGTTCTCTAGCGTTCTTCTCTTCTTGATAAGCTATCAAACGAGGAGAGGGTATGTCGACTTCTAGGGGGATGATGGCTTCGGCCCCATAGGTGAGATTAAATGGGCTCTCGCCCGTTGGGGTCCGCTTAGTGGTGCGGTGATTCCAGAGTACGTTCGGCAACTGATCGACCCACAGTCCTTTGGAACACTTGTCTAATCTTTTCTTGATGCCCGAGAGAATCTGTCGGTTGGCATTCTCTGCTTGGCCATTCGACTGTGGATGGGAGACGGAGGAGAATCGGTGTTGTATGGAGAGGTCCTCACATAAGGCTCGGAAGGCGGCCCCAGTAAATTGTGTTCCATTATCCGTGACTATGACTCGGGGAACGCCGAACCGGCAAATCACATTTTTCCAGAAGAATTGAACGACCCTATGCTCGGTGATTGTAGCCAGGGGCTCGGCTTCTATCCATTTAGAGAAATAGTCGACTGCCACGACTAGGAACTTTAGCTGCCCGGGGGCTGGAGGAAACGGTCCTAGTAAATCCATCCCCCACATAGCAAAGGGGATCGGACTTGATAGGGAGGTTAGCGGTGCTTGCGGAAGGCGTCGGATGTCTGCATACTTTTGACAGGAGCTGCACTGCCGAACGTGTCGTTCCGCGTCCCGTAGGAGAGTGGGCCAGTAATATCCATAGTTCAACACTTTGCGCGCTAGAGCCCTGGACCCAGAATGAGCTCCGCCGATGCCCTCATGGAGTTCTTGCAGGGCGTAGTCGGCTTGCCTGGGGGAAAGGCACCTTAGGTAAGGTCGACCATCCACCTGGGTGAAGGAGCGTTTATATAAGATGCCTTCGATTAAAGTAAAATGCTCGGCTCGGGTCCTGATTCTTCGTGCTTCCCTTGGATCTTCAGGGAGGAGTCCGTCCTTTAAGAATTCGACAATGGGCTTCATCCAGTTGTCTTCGAGGAGGATGTGCAATGTCTCAACGGAGTCTGGTACTTCGTCCTCTATGCTCGGCTTCAGGAGGACTTCTATCAATACGGTCCGTTCCAGACCTTGAAGGGAAGAGGAGGCTAACTTAGATAAGGCATCGTCCTGAGCATTTTCTTCTCGGGGGATCCTTTGGATGAGAGCCTCGTCAAACAGTGCCATGAGGGTCTTTACTATGGCCAAGTATTTAATCATTCTATCATCGCGGGCTTCATACTCACCGAGGACTTGGTTGACGATCAACTGAGAGTCACTGAAGATCTGTAGCCATTGTGCCCCTGCATTCCGGGCCATTCGAAGTCCAGCTATTAGTGCCTCGTATTCGGCTTCGTTGTTCGAGGCTTTGAAGTTTATACGGAGGGAATATTGGAGGACAAAGTCATCTGGGCCTGCCAGGATGACCCCCGCTCCGCTTCCTTCGTCGCAAGAGGATCCGTCGACATAAACCGTCCATACGGGTGGTCCCTTTATCGCTTGTTCGGAGTCGGGGATAGTTGTTTCCACTATGAATTCGGCTAGTGCCTGAGCCTTGATCGCGGTCCGAGGCTGATAGGTTATATCATGTTGGCTCAGCTCGATCGACCACTTCATGAGGCGGCCGGAAGTCTCAGGCTTGTGAAGGACTTGTTTCAGCGGCTGGTCGGTAAGGACGATTACCGAATGGGACTGGAAGTAGGGTCGGAGTTTTCTCGCGGCCATTACTAGGGCATAGGCTATTTTTTCAATCTTCGGGTACCGGAGCTCGGCGTCCCAGAGCACTTTGCTGACATAGTAAATGGGCCTCTGAGCCCTTTCTTCTTCTCTGACTAAAACTGCGCTGAGCGTCTGTTCGGAAGCTGCAAGGTAGAGGTAGAGTGGTTCGCCGGGTATTGGTTTGCTGAGGAGAGGTGGGTTGACGAGGTAAGCTTTAAGCTGGTCGAAGGAGTCTTGTTGCTGCTGCCCCCACTCGAATCCTTTAGCCCCCCTGAGGGCTTTGAAGAACGGGAGGCACTTTTCCCCGGACTTCGACAGAAAGTGCCCTATGGCGGCTATGCGACCAGTCAATCTCTGAACTTCTTTAACATTTCTGGGAGGGGCCATGTCCAATATGGCCTTGATCTTCTCCGGATTCACTTCAATTCCTCGTTGGCTAACCATGAAGCCGAGGAACTTGCCTGATGAGACGCCGAACGCACACTTGTTCGGGTTGAGTCTCATATTGTGCTTCCTCAAGACATCAAACGCTTCTTGGAGGTCAGCCACATGATCAATGCCTCGGATGCTTTTCACCAGCATATCATCGACGTACACTTCCATGTTCCGGCCAATCTGGGCTTGGAAAACCTTGTTGACGAGGCGTTGGTATGTTGCCCCTGCGTTCTTTAGGCCGAATGGCATGACTCTGTAGCAATAAAGGCCTTGGTCGGTCACAAAAGATGTCTTAGGGATATCCGGCGGGAACATCCTTATCTGGTTGTAGCCCGAGAAAGCGTCCATGAAGCTTAGGAGCTCATGTCCCGAGGTTGCGTCAATCAGAGTGTCGATGCTCGGCAGAGGGAAGGGATCTTTGGGACAGGCCTTGTTGAGGTCGGTGAAATCAATGCAAATTCTCCAAGTCCCATTGGACTTCTTCACCATTACTACGTTTGACAACCATTCAGGATAGTTTACTTCCTGTATGAATCGGGCCTTTAACAATTTGTCTACTTCTTCTTTGATAGCGAGCTGACGCTCAGGGGCGAACTTGCGCCTCTTTTGCTGGACTGGTTTGGACCCCGGATCGACGCTCAGGCGGTGGACTAAGAGTTCTTCGGAAATACCAGGCATATCTGCTGCGGACCACGCGAAGAGGTCTTGATTGGTTCGGATACATTTCACAATATCTGAGTATAGAGCGGACGGAAGGGTCTTGCTTACGAAGAACTTGCGGGTTGGCTCTTGTTCAGAGAAGAGCACTTCTTCCAGTTCATCCACCGGCTCGGAGGTCGGTTTTGCAGAGTCTTGAGGAATCTCCAGAGTCTCTAAGGAGAGGACGGGTCCGAGGGTTGAAGTCATGTAGCATTTCCGGGCCTGCTCCTGATTTCCCCTTACTTCCCCGACCCCGGACCGGGTGGGAAATTTCATCTTAAGATGGTATGCTGAGGGGACAGCTTCCAGTGCTGCGAGGCCAGGCCGACCCAAAATGACGTTGTAGGCGGCGGGAACATCCACCACCATGAAGTCCATCGACTCTGTTCGGGTGGTAGGAGTTTGGCCGGCAGTTACATCGAGGGTGATTACCCCTTCAATAGTTACCGGTACCCCCGTGAACCCATGGAGAGTGTAGCCGGCGGGCTTGAGTCTGTCTCTGGAGAGCTTTAGGCCTTTAAAAGCGGAGAGGAAGAGGATGTTGACGGAGCTGCCGTTATCTACTAAGATCCTTTCCACCTTGAAATTTGCCATGTGGAGGCTAATGACGAGTGCGTCACAATGCGGGGTGCGGATTCCTTCTAGATCTTCGTCTGAGAACGTGACAGGCACGCCGAGGCCCTTGGGAGGAGGTGTGGCTCGGACTGAATTGACTTCCCTGATAAATGCTTTCCGAGAGGAGTTCGAGGAGCCCCCCATTGGACCCCCATGGATGAGGTGGAGGACTCGCTCTTCCTCGAAGTCTGGCGTCTCTTCTCGTTCCGGACGCTTGTTAGCCCCCCGAGGCGGGGGAGGAGTTCGGTTTGGTCTTTTCTTACGAACCTAGTCAGCTGCCCTCTCTGGATAAGGGCTTCGATCTCGTTCTTCAGAGCACGGCAATCGCGGGTGTCGTGCCCATGGTCCCGGTGATAACGACACCATTTTTCTTTATCTCTTTTTTTGGAGGGAGTGTTCATCCTTGGAGCAGGGGGAATAATACCTTCCTTCTCGACTTCCATCAAAATGGTTGAGACGTCAGTGGTGAGGGGAGTGAATTTTTCGAACCTGGGGGGAGCTCGGCGCTGGCCGGCATTGTCTTTCTGGAGTTTCTTGGCCCCTTCTTCTTCCGCCCCCTTCCTCTTAAACCCGGAGGTAGACCCCTCCCAGTTGGGTTGTTGCTCGGCCTCTTCGGCCCGGATATACTTCTCAGTGCGAAGGAGGAGGTCGGAAAAGTCATGTGGTGGTTTCTTGGCGAGGGAGGAGCGGAGGTTGGAATTGAGGACATTGGATTGGAATGCCACCGTGGCGACCGACTGGTCGAGGGACGCTATGGTCCGGGCTTCAGCTGTGAACCTCTTCACGTAATCTCTCAGTTTTTCCCCCTTCTTCTAGTGGAGGTGCAACAGGGAGATGCTGGTCTTCTCAGCCCTTCGGCTGCTTACAAAATGGGTGATGAAAAGGGTTTCGAACTGCTCGAAGGAGAATATTGAGGCAGGGGTAAGGCGCGAGTACCATTCTCGAGCTGGACCCTTAAGAGTTGCAGGGAAGGTTTTGCAGAGGAGGGCATCGGAAGCTTGATGAAGAAGCATTAGAGTCTTAAAGCTTTCAATGTGGTCAACGGGATCGGTTTCCCCGGTGTAAATCTCAAATTGCGGAGGTTTGAAGCCGAACGGGACTGGCGCATCCACAATGGTTCGGGAGAACGGGGGTCGGTTAGGACGTAGGGTCCTTCCCCTGAGCTCCTCTTCTCGGTTTATCTGACCCAGGCGTCTTTCTACTTCGTGAAGGCGGCGGTTCATGGCGTCATCTCCCCGACGGTAATCTGCCGAGCCTCGAGACTCGTCTTCGTATGAGGGGGAGCGAGGACTGCGGCGATAGTAACTTCGGGAGCGGCGAGGACTTGGGGTACGCCGGGAGTTGGTAGGAGCGGGCCGAGGAGAGGGGGACCGTCGGCGAGGGCTTCGGACCGGAGGAGAGGATGGGAGCTTCTGCTCAATAGGATTCTGACGGTGGTTGAGAGCTTGCAGGACGGTCGCTTGGAACTGCTGGAACTCGGCACGGGTGATCGGTGCCTCATTGTTCCTGGGCTGTTGCCGTCTTGCGGGAGAGTGCCTTCTTCGGTAGTGATCGGGGGACTCCTGCCTCCCTCTTCGGATGGGGGACCTCTTGTACTCTCGGCGACGGGGGGATCGCTCATGCTGGCGGGAGGCTTCCTCCCGTGCCCGCTTTTCGTCCAGATGGCGACGGAGGTCATCATCTTTCCGGCGTTTGTGGGTTGCATTGTGGCGACCAGAGGCTCGGGGATGATGGGAGGCCATAGAGTCAGTGGAGGCGTTGTGGATGGAGAGGTTCTCTTGGTGAAGAGGCTGTTTCTGAGGGTTGGGACCCTTTGGATCAGGAGGGGGAAGGTTCTGTTGGAGCGGCTCTTCCACGGTAGGGGGAAGTTGCCCTTGTTGCTGAGCGGGATCAGGAAGGACTTCTTGCTGGTCAGGGTTGGGTATTCGGTTAGACCCCCTTGACCTGACTTTGCGAGGCGGCATGGCTGGCGAAGACCTGTTCTCGGGGAAGAGGAGAGGTCTCTATTCGTTAGTTTCCCACAGACGGCGCCAATCTGTTGCCGCTAAATTTGGTGTGGGGGCAAACAGATAGAACTTGTGGATTCTTTGGGAAACTGAATAGAAAACCTGTGTACCTGTTCCGTCGGGCGTCGATCGTCGTTCCCGCCGTGCACCTGCAAAAAGTGCGAGACACCGGGGTTGTTCCCGGCGACGCACCCTCCGACGCTCAAGTCAGTAATCTAGGGAGACTATGAATGAGCATAAAAACTGGTGAAAGATTGATTACCTCTTAATGGAGATGGATGGGGGGTATTTATAGGCGTCTTAGAGAACAGTTTAGGGATGTAATCCGCGTGGCCTGATGTAGAAAATCTACTTGTAAACAGATTAGGAATGTAATCTGATAAGGTATATTCTTGTAATCAGATAAGGAATTTAATCCCTAAATCCTAGTGAGAAGATTGACATGTATCAGGACCGTTGATCAAGATTGATCAGGGATCCTGACTTTATCTGGCTGGATTAGGTGGGCAGCGGGTTAGAACCCGCACCCTCTTGTTAGTGGATCCGCTCCCGGGTTATTGGGTTCCTGGGGAGAAGACCCAATAGCCATTTTGGACCCTCTTGTAGAGAAATTACCACTTTACCCCTGGGCTTCAAGATCCGTACCTGATTTGGACGGTTCTGATTAAACCCCATTTTTAGCCATATCAGAATCCAATACAGTAATTATGTTATGGATCAATGTTGATTAGAAAAATTATTGAGATTGCAGCAAAAGGAAGTAACTTTAACCAAAATTGAAGTAAAACAGTGAAGTAACTTTAATCAAGATATATGTTTCCTTTTCAGAAACACCCTCAATAAACTTTGGTAAGGTGCTAATGCTAGTCAGAAAAAGTATAAACATATCTATTGTTTTGAGCTTAGAAGACTTACATCAATCCTTTTAATACAATGCACATGACGAAGCAACCCCTTTCTGCACGCCTACATGATGGCAACAGATGCTCGCCATAAAAATGGAGCATGGATCAAAAGATATAGTTTAGGACAAAGTTCATCAGCATTGAGAAACCACTACAAAGGAAACCATCGAACACAAATAACGTAATTGCTAAGTAGTAGACTTTTACCTTCTATATCTACATTCGTCAGCCATCCAAAATCCATCGACAAGATAACACCTGAAAGAATGTAATTTGAATGACTAAATTGAATCTAAATAATTCCAAATAATTATAAAGGTCTTTTGAGCATTTTCATAAACACCTCGTGTAATCGAATTTGGGTTCAGCAAGATGCTTATAGATAATCCCGAACCCAAATTTGAACCTTCCCACATCTATAAGCATCTCACTGAACCCTATATTTCAAAGATTGGTGTATAAATACCAAATCAAATTAAAAAATTAAAATCCATCCACTTGAGTTCCTTATGCCCCCACCATACAGCAGGCTCCTACAACTAACATATTTTCAGTTCATTCATGCATTTTATCAAACAGGATGAGCGCATATAGTAAATAGAGATAAGATTGAAGAATTTAACATGTGAAGATGAAGCCGCACATAATAAAACCAAAGGATCTTTAGATATTACTCTTAGATTCATCAATATTTTAATCTATTTAGCAAATAATTATACTATATATACAATCCAAAATAAGAGAGGGTGTTACAACTTGATCAATACCTTAATCTCATATTCTCAATATTCTAAAAAATAATAAATATATAATCCAAAATAAGGGAGGATCTTACAACTTCCTGAATACCTTAATCTCGGCTAGGATTTGGGGTATGGCGTACGGCTGCTGTTTGGATTTGGGTGGACTGGCGAACAGCGAACCATTATGGTTGAGTTTTCGTTAGGGACGAAGACGAGGATAGGCGAACGGGGATGACTTGTATTTGGGTGGACTGGTGGACGGCAAACGGCGAACGGCGAACGGCGACAGCTTGGATTGGGGCGGATTTGCGAACGATGAGCGGTGACGGGTGGGTTTTGGGCGAGGATGGGTTGGGGGAATATGGGGAGAGGAAGAGTTTTTGTGTTTTGTATATTTTTTAATTTTGTTTTGTTAAGTTAAATGTGTGACTAACATATTTTCAGTTCATTCATGCATTTTATCAAACAGGATGAGCGCATATAGTAAATAGAGATAAGATTGAAGAATTTAACATGGGAAGACGAAGCCGCACATAATAAACCAAAGGATCTTTAGACATTACTCTTAGATTCATCAAATATTTTAATCTATTTAGCAAATAATTATAGTATATATACAATCCAAAATAAGAGAGGGTGTTACAACTTGATCAATACCTTAATCTCATATTCTCAATATTCTAAAAAATAATAAATATATAATCCAAAATAAGAGAGGATCTTACAACTTTCTGAATACCTTAATCTCGGCTAGGATTTGGGGTATGGCATACAGCTGCTATTTGAATTTGGGTGGACTGGCGAACAGCGAAAGATTAGGTTGAGTTTTGGGTTAGGGACAACGGCAAGGATAGGCGAACGAGGATGACTTGTATTTGGGTGGACTGGTGGACGGCGAACGGCGACAGTTTGGATTGGGGCAGATTTGCGAACGGCGAACTGTGACGGGTGGGTTTTGAGCAAGGATGGGTTGGGGGAATTTGGGGAGAGGAAGAGTTTTTTTTGTTTTGTATATTTTTTAATTTTGTTTTGTTAAGTTAAAGGTGTGGTTTGCACATGGTAAGATAAGTTTGAACTCCTACTTTTGCTCTCCTTTCTCTATTTCAAAATAGAGAAAGGAGGGAGGGGGTAGTCCTATTAGCTTAAGATATAATATAATTTGTGAGATTTAATCTGTATAAAATTGATTGACTGATTGATTAGTTTTTTGTAAGAATATAGAGTGGATTCGAATGAACAGCACAATACCGGTCGACCGTACCTCATGATGGTCGACCTCATCGCAGTCGACTGTAACTCACGTTACGTAAGAAGCAGTCGACCCTTCATCTTTCTACTTTACGTCAGAGATAGCATTGGTATAAATACCCGAAACCCGGATCCGACCGGGACCCGACTCGGATCCGGCATTGGACCGGAACCAACCCGGCCTATCCGGGTCCGGGTCCTAAAATGGGACCCGTTGTAGTTTTGGGTCCGGATTCGGGTTCGCTCAAAAGAGACCCGACCTGGACCCGGAAACGGACCCGTTAAAAAAATCCCAAAAAATCGAACATAAAAATAAATATTCTATCCTCATCCCTCCCCTCCTTTCTCCTCAATTCTAAAACTTTCTCTTCTAAAATCAAAACTCATACCTTTTTCTTCTCTCCTCTATTCTAAATCCTCCACCTGCCGCCTCCGCTCGCCGTTCATACTCCCACTACTACCCGAACGGGTAGGAATATTTTAATAGGACCCGGAACCGGACCCGGTCCTCACGGGTCCGGGTCCGGGTCCAATTTTTGGACCCGTAGGGGATCGAGTCTGGGTCCGGGTAGTGAAGGACCCAACCCGACCCGACCCGATACCAATGCTAGTCAGAGGGATGAACGGTCAACTACACTGAGATTGTGGTCGACCGTACTTTGCGCTATTCACATTTTTAGAATGTATCGTTTCTAATTTTGAGCGATACACTCCCCAGTCTATTTAATTAGACAAACCCACTGTGTATTCTTCACCTATCACTTCTGAGAAAAAATTTCTGAACTAATCTTTCAACAATCAATCCGAGTGTGTGTGATAACTATTTTATATTATTCAGTTAGGATCATAAAAGATCTTGAGCCTTTTCTTTTTCTTCCACTTCGGTGAGATTGACGGGACTTGTGTTAGAAGTCCTGTGGGTGTAATAGGTCTCTCGGCATGAATCCGAGAATCACTGTACAAGGATTTTGAGTATAGTGGAACGCTTGTGACGGAGAATTGCTACAAGTAGGAGGTGTGGACGTAAACCTGGAGGTCGAACCACGTTATATCGCTGCGTCACTTGTGTTATCTGCGTTTGCTCTTCTTAACTCTTTTTATTTACTCTGTATTCTATTTTAGTTTTTTTTAATTTCGCACAATCATCTTATTCACCCCCAGGATGATTTATACTCCAATGATCCATATTATTCAAATTATTTCTACAACTACAATGAAAAAGACGAAAGCAAATTTTGAATAGCACGATTAAAGTAATTTCAAGTTCAAAGTTACAAATCCAACAAAAAAAATCAAAGATTGTCAGTCGTCAAAGAATCTGCTTGGAGCCAAACTTTTCAAATAATAACCTGAAATCAAAATTAGGCTTTAAAACAATGGGAGTTATGTACCATTTGTTTTTTAGGCTTAATTTGGAAAACAAAATGCCTATGACATCAACTTTTTAACGAGCGTATTGGTTTTTTTCTACGATATGTCTACCATTTTGTGGAACCATTTGAATTTGGTGCAGAAGTTGGTTCTAACTTGATGTTGAGGATGTTATATTACTATCTAATAAGAAAGGGCTGCAAGCACTATTAAAATGTGTGCGGTCAGAATACTCATACCCCCTATTTTCCAAAACACCTCCTTTACTCTCTTCTCACACCTCCTTTACTCTCTATTCAGAATATTATTATTATTATTATTATTATTATTATTATTATTATTATTATTATTATTATTATTATTATATATTATTATTATTATTATTATTATTATTATTATTATTATTATTATTATTATTATTATTATTATTATTATTATTATTATTATTATATATATTATATATATTATTATTATTATTATTATTATTATTATTATATATATTATATATATTATATATATTATATATATTATATATATTATATATTATTATTATTATTATTATTATTATTATTATTATTATTATTATTATTATTATTATTATTATTATTATTATTATTATTATTATATATATTATTATATATATTATTATTATATATTATTATTATTATTATTATTATTATTATTATATATATTATTATTATATATTATTATTATTATTATTATTATTATTATTATTATATATATTATTATTATATATTATTATTATTATTATTATTATTATTATTATTATTATATATATTATTATTATATATATTATATATATTATTATTATTATTATATATATTATTATTATTATATATATATATTATTATTATTATTATATATATTATTATTATTATATATATTATTATTATTATTATTATTATTATTATTATTATTATTATTATTATTATTATTATTATTATTATTATTATTATTATTATTATTATTATTATTATTATTATTATTATTATTATTATTATATATTATTATATATATTATTATATATATTATTATATATATTATTATTATTATTATTATTATTATTATTATTATTATTATTATTATTATATATTATTATATATATTATTATTATTATTATTATTATTATTATTATTATTATTATTATTATTATTATTATTATTATATATTATTATTATTATTATTATTATTATTATTATTATTATTATTATTATTATTATTATTATTATTATTATTATTATTATTATTATTATTATTATTATTATTATTATTATTATATTATTATTATTATTATTATTATATATATTATATATATTATATATATTATATATATTATATATATTATATATATTATTATTATTATTATTATTATTATTATTATATATTATTATTATTATTATTATTATATATATTATATATATTATATATATTATTATTATTATTATATATATTATATATATTATAGATATTATATATAGTATTATTATTATTATATATATTATATATATTATATATATTATTATTATTATATATATTATATATATATTATTATTATTATTATTATTATTATTATTATTATTATTATCATTCAAAATTGATATTCAAATTGATATTCAAAATTGTCAGAAATATAGCAGAACAGCTTTTAAACTCTCTTTTTCCACTACAAAAGAAAGTAGCTTTCCCGGCGGTTTTTTCCCGGCGTTTTACTAGTAGCGCCGGGGTAGGGAGCCAGTAGGAATTGGGCGCCAGATGGGATGGTCATACACCGGCGGTCTATTTAAAACGCCGGTGAATGTTAGAATTCACCGGCGTTTTAGCTGAACACGCCGGTGAAGTTTATTATTCACCGGCGTTTTTTATTATAAACGCCGGCGAATATACTGGCACATTCACCGGCGTTTCCAATTAAAACGCCGGTGAATAACTGGGAATAAAACCCGCGAACCCTAATCGTTCGCTCGCCATTTACCTATTACCCCCCCCCCCCAAAAAAAAGGGAAAAAAGGCGCTTCCTTTCCCTCCTTCCCCGCTCTATTTTCCGCGCGTTTGCCTCCGCCGCTTCGTCCTCTTCGACGGCCTTCAACCATTCGAAATCGTCCCTTATTCCCTTCGTCCTTTTCGATTTCGTTCTTCCCTCTTCGATCTGGAGGTGAATCGGCGGTCGCCCCCTCTCTCTCTCTCCTACGCCCCCGCCCTCGTCGCCCCGCTCCCTCCCTCTCTCTTCGGTATGATCTCTTGATTTCCCTTATTTTCCAAAAAAGGCAGCTTTTTTCAGTTTGGCATGAAAAATATATGCTTAGATAATGAAAAATATATGCCTGTTACGTGTTCGATTTCCTTAGCATGAACGGTTTAGTTGAGATGAAGAATTAATAGAAAAATATATGCTTAGATAATGGAAATTTTCATCTTCTTTTACTGTTAATGAAGCTGATTTCATGCATCTGATTGTCTTCATGGCATGTTTGTTTTTTACCCAAAATGGGTTCACTGTGAACTGAGGATATTGTATAGGTACGTATGCCAAAATTCTCTGGCCGGATATGCACCACACTTGGGTTTTAGATTTAGTTGGGCACAGTGAATTAGTAGAGCAACATATAAGCTCAGTTAATGGGAAATTTTCATTTTCAGATACTATTAAAGTAACCTGATTGCAATCTTTGGCATGGTTTTTTAACACAAAATGGTTTCACTTCCAAACTAAGTATGCTGCATAGCATACCCGTTTTCTTTCACTGTTAATGAAGCTGATTTCATGCATCTGATTGTCTTCTTGGCATGATTGTTTTTTACCCAAAATGGGTTCACTGTGAACTGAGGATGCTATAGGTACGTATGTCAAAATCCTGCGGCCGGATACGCACAACAATTGGATTTTAGATTTAGTTGGGCTAAAGAAGTAGTAGAGCAACATATAAGCTCAGATAATGGGAGATTTTCATTTTCAGATACCGTTAAAGTAACCTGATTGCAATCTTTGGCATGGTTTTTTTACACAAAATGGGTTCACTTCCAAAATGAGTATGCTGCATGCATAGCATCCCCAGTTTGTATAGGTTCACTTCCAGACTAAGTGAACTGAGGATGCTATAGGTACGTATGCCAAAATCCTTCGGATACGCACAACAATTGGGTTTTAGATTTAGTTGGGTTGAAGAAGTAGTATAGCAACATATAAGCTCTGATAATGAAAAATTTATCATTTTCAAATACTGTTAAAGTAACCTGATTGTCAATCTTTGGCATGGTTTTTTATACGAAAATGGGTTAACTTCCAATCTAAGTATGCTGCTAGCATCCCCATTTTCTTTTTTTGTTGTTAGTGAAGCTTATTTTCATGCATCTGATTGTCATCTTGGCATGTTTTTTTTACCAAAATCGGTTCACTGTGAACTGAGGATGGTATAGGTACGTATGCCAAAATCCTCCGACCGGATATGCGGCTACAATTGGGTTTTAGATTTAGTTGGGATGAAGAAGTAGTAGAGCAACATATAAGCTCAGATAATGGGAAATTTTTCATTTTCAGATACTGTTAAAGTAACCTGACTGGAATCCTTGGCATGGTTTTTTAACAAAATGGGTTCACTTCGTAACTAAGTATGCTGCATAGCATCTCCAGTTTCTTTCACTGTTAATTAATTGAAGCTTATCCCCTGCATCTGATTGTCATTTTGGCATGTTTTTTTGACCAAACTGGGTTCACTGTGAACTGAGGATGCTATAGCTCTATGCCAAAATTCTCCGGCTATGTACAACAATTGGTTCAGCGTGCAAAATATATGCTTACATACTAGACATTTTAATTTTTCTTTTACTGTTTCTTTTGTTTAGTAGTAGTAGTATTATTATTATTATTATTATTATTATGAGATAAGTGATTATTAGTAGTCATGAACAGAATAGTTCATGAGTCATCAGATCTTCTTGTTACCGTAGTTACAACAGGACGCACTCATTATTCGGCCGATTCCTCTTCATCAGCAAAATACCCTTTACCATCATCATCTCCTTGAACGGAAAGCCAAATACAGGGGAGACTATAGTCGATTTTTTTTTATGCTCGAACACAGGGTGTGTGATAAAATACCGTCTAAGGTGGTTGTGATCATTTCCACAAAAGGTCGTTTAGGGTTTGGTGAATAGAGTAGATTGTATTAAGAAGTAGTTTTTTTTTGTACATTTTTTGGAGCCACAATTTCTTTATTTTACAGTTAGAGATTATATCGTTCATTTATTTGCAGCTAGGGTTGATTTTCAAATAGGTGAAATTTAATATACAAAATGCCTTTTACTGTTATTACTATTTAATATATAAAATTTTAATTTCAGACTGTGTGCTATTGATATAATGGATAGAAGTTGGATTAGTAAACCACGATTATCCAAGGAGTACCGTGATGGTATTAAAGATTTTATTATCTTTGCCAAACGACATTCCCGTGATCCCAACCTAATCCTTTGTCCATGCCTTCGCTGTACAAATTGTATGCTGAGGACATGTGACGTAGTACATACACACTTGGCTGTCAACGGTTTTCTTCAAGGGTACACAAGGTGGTTTTGTCATGGAGAGGATCATACGGCAGCTCCTATTCGTCCGGTTGTATTAGAAAATGAGGCTGAGCCCTTGGTGAACGAAGACTTAAGCGTTCCCGATGAGATGCATGCTTTGTTACAAGATGCCATGGGGAATCATAATGTTCCTTTCCACACCAATGACCCAACAACCGAAGTTCACAATGAGTCAATAGAAACAAACCAGATTGGTGGTGGGGTGGACGAGGAAATGTCTGGCCCCACCCATGAAAATAATAAGCAGCAAGAATCCTTCGCTAAGTTACTTGAAGATGCTAGTATCCCGTTGTACCGCGACTGCACCAAATTTTCTAAGTTCTCATTCATTGTCAGACTATTTCAGATTAAATGTTTAAACGGGTGGTCTGCTAAGTCCTTCACTATGCTACTTGAATTGTTGAATGAAGCATTTCCTGAAATCTGTATTCCAAACTCAGCCTATAAAATCAAAAAATTCCTAAGTTCTCTCGATCTAGGATATGAGAAGATAGCAGCATGTCCAAATGACTGTATGCTTTTCACGAGTGGTAAGGAAAGTCTGGATAATTGCGAAGTGTGTGGTTCTTCGAAATGGAAAGAAAGACCAAATCAAGACGAGGGAGCCAGCGGATCTACTAAGCGAAGTAGGAAAAAGAAGCCTGCCAAAACATTGCGTTACTTTCCTCTGATCCCTAGGTTACAAAGGTTGTTTATGTCCACGAAAACTTCTTCTGATATGAAATGGCATGCTGAAGGCCGCACTAATGATGGGATTCTTAGACATCCTGCTGATTCTCAATCTTGGAAAAGATTTGATGAAAGATATCCTGATTTTGCGGAAGATCCTCGAAATGTGAGACTTGGACTAGCTAGTGATGGCTTCAACCCTTTCAGGCAAATGAGTAGTACATACAGCATATGGCCGGTTGTGTTGATACCATACAATTTGCCGCCTTGGAAATGCATGAAGCAGTCCTCATTTATTTTGTCCATGATAGTTCCTGGACCGAAAGGTCCTGGAAATGATATAGATGTGTACCTACAACCGTTAATAGATGAACTTCAGAAGTTGTGGGTGGGTGTTCCAACCTATGATGCTGTGGCTAAAGAAACATTTTCTCTTCGTGCCGTGTTGTCTTGGACCATCAATGATTTTCCAGCATATGCAAATTTATCTGGATATAGTACTAAAGAACGTTATGCATGTCCATGTTGTGCTGACCAAACTAGTTCAAGGTGGTTGTACAATGACAGAAAGTTTTGCTATATGGGTCATAGGAGATGGTTGCCTGACACACATATATTTCGGGCAGAGGCAGTGACATTTGATGGCACCGACGAGTGGGAACATGCTCCTGGGTCTTCCTCTGGTTCAGATATTTTGAGGCGGGTAGATGGTCATCAATTCAAATATGGAAAGGAACCAGAAGTCAGGACAAAGGGCAAGAAAAGGGCAAGGCCGGAGCAAGATGAGGAGACCGATCTATATGGCGAGGATGAGGATCAAAACTTGACGAGTTTAGGTGCATGGAAGAAGAAGAGTATTTTCTTCAAGTTGCCGTATTGGGAATTCAACTTACTGAGACATAATTTAGATGTGATGCATATCGGCAAAAATATAGGTGAGAATTGTATAGGAACAGTTATGGGAGATGATCAGAAGACAAAGGACAATCTGAAGAGCCGACTTGATTTGAAGTCAATGGGCATCCGACATGAGTTGCACCCAGAAGAATTGCCGAACGGGAAAGTGCTCCTACCTCCTGCAATCTATTCAATGTCAAAATCGGAGTTGGAGTTGTTTTGCAAAGTACTACTTGAACTGAAAGTCCCCGATAGCTATTCTTCTAACATGGCAAAATGTGTCAACTTTAAAGAGAAGAGGCTTCAGGGGCTAAAGTCACACGACTACCACATCCTAATGCAGGATCTCCTTCCTGTGGCCCTAAGGTCTTCATTGTGTGAGCAAGTCACTACTGTCCTGAAAGATCTTTGTAGCATATATAAAGGTATTTGCTCAAGAATGCTTCGTGTTGAAGATCTGGACCAATTGGAGCAGCAGGCGGCATTGACACTTAGTAAAATGGAGATGATATTTCCTCCATCGTTTTTCACTATTATGATTCACTTGATAATCCACCTTGCTGGTGAAGCCACAATCGGTGGTCCTGTTCACTATCGGTGGATGTACCCCATTGAGAGGTAAAATAATTCGTTCATCTTACGAAATTGAATTTTCAAAAGCTCATTTCTTTTAATCCCCTAATCCGCTCTAGTTTATTAATTGTACATGTTCAGGTACCTATACCGGCTAAAGGGTTATGTGAAAAATAGAGCATATCCTGAAGGGTCAATAGCCCAGGGATATCTATCAGAGGAGTGCTCACATTTTTTTTCCAGGTATTTGCCTGGTGTGGAGACATCTTCCAGTAGACCACGTAGAAATCCAGATATTTCCAACCTTGATGGTGCACAATATCTTTTTGATACCGCTGGCACCACTGTTGGTAAAGTTGATGCATTTGAGCTCGATAGCTTAGCGTGGGAACAGGCACATCGATATGTGCTAGACCATCATGCATCAGTGGAACCATTTCGAAAGTAAGTTGCTTTTAAATGTAAATCGAATACAGTGAAAACCGCGGAGTTCGATATTTTTGATACTTTTGTTATTCCTAATTTCAATTGCTTGTTTTTTAGCGAATTTGTCAGGGACATCAAACGAAGGGCTAGACCAAGAAGACTACCACCACGTGAACAAAACAAGCTGATGAATGAAAAATTTCATAAGTGGTTTGAATCTCATGTAGGTGAATTACAGTTATGCAAGTTAATCTTTATTATATCTATATTTTCTATGGTGTTGATACGATTTGCGCAAAATTAATAGGTACATTCTTTGGGTCCTGAAGGTGCGTCATCTGAAATACAAGTACTTGCCAAAGGTCCCTATCAGATGGCCAAAAGATACGGAGGATACATATTCAATGGTTTTAGATTTCGTACTAAGGATCGTGAATCTAATTTGAAGTCTCAAAATAGTGGAATGGTAGTGACGTCTAAGACTAGAAGTTATGCTTCCAAATCGGACACGAGGCCTGTAGATGGGGATCTCGACTACTATGGAGTGCTCACGGATATCATTGAGTTGAATTATTTTGGCCATTTCCGTGTTGTCTTATTTCGTGGGGATTGGGCTGAGTTTGATAGGAATTTTGCTAACAACAAGGACAAGCTTGGCTTCACAGTTGTGAACTTCTCAAAATTGATTCACATCGGTACACACATTAGCCATGAGCCATTTGTGTTTCCATCCCAAGTCCAACAAGTGTTCTACATTGCAGATCCAACCCTGCCAAAATCGTATGTGGCTATCCCTATGCAACCAAGAGATGTATTCCAACTGGGCGATACTTCAGACGATGAAGACGGTGAAGACATGAACAGTTACATTGCTTCTGAGTTTCCTGTGTTTGATGTAAACACAACCGATCTTGGAATTTGCGGGACTTGGCTCCGCAAGGATGGAGAAGAGGGCGATGTACTGGAAGATGTCGTATTGTAGTTTACATGATTTTTTATGCAAGTTTATTATATGTCTGTAATTTTATGTCTTAAATCTTGTTGTAATATTATGTCTGTAATTTCGAATATGTTCATTATGAATTTAATACACTGGTTTAATTGTCTTTCTATTTTCTACTGCTTGGTATTATTTACATTAAACTATGCTTAGTGTCATTTGAACCAAACTATCATTTGAACCAAGTTATCGGATCCTTGACAGGTACAACATGCCGAGGCGTGGAAAGAGGGTAAATATAAATGATGGCAACGAGAGCCATGGGGATGAGCAGCCACTAAATAATAGTGGCAGGCAAACATATGAGAGTGAGGGTGGCACGCCGCCCACTGTCAAAAAACATCGGTAAGTCTTGAAATTGGTATTTTTAAAGAGATTATGTTACTTGAATGCATGAAAGACACGTACTAGTGTTTGTGAGTCTGCATTGTGGCTGTCGTCTATGTCGCATTTCGTCTATGTTTCTTAAGTGGGCTGTGATTAGAGAGAAAGGGCTGGAGTGGAGATCTGGAAACCCAAAATAGAGACATCTCGTTTATTATAATCTACACTTATTGTTGGACCAATCCCCTCTTGCTGTTGTTGCTGATGTCTCTTTGTGTGCGTGTGGTGAAGAGAATGAAGGGATGAGAGAGAGATGAGGAAAATGCCGCTATGTTAGCCTGGTGTATCCTCATTCTCTACGATCCCTCTTTCTGGCTCCATATACGGCTTCTATATTAAATTGGTTTCCTTCCACGATAACAGTCCGTAATACTACACTTGATATGAGCCCATGTTCATAGCTGCATCCTACTGCATACTCACAAACAACTAATACTTGTCGGTCTTGCATCGTATGCCCAATCCCATTTTGGCACATAACCTGGTATAGATGACATTGTACTGATTTAGAGGAGGTGAAAATGGGACCATACAATAGCTTAAGAAGACCATCAGGTTTGTGAAATAAGCTTCACTAACAGTGAGAGAAACTGGGGATGCTATGCAGCATACTCATTTTGGAAGTGACCCCATTTTGTGTTAAAAAAACCATGCCAAAGATTGCAATCAGATGCATGAAATCAGCTTCTTTAACAGTATCTGAAAATGAAAACTTTTCATAATCTGAGCATATATGTTTCTTTAACAGTGACTGTGAACAATTGTTCTTAATTGGGCTGTGATTAGAAAGAGACGAGTTGGAGTGGAGATCTGGAAACCCATATAGAGACATCTTGTTCATAATAATTTATTATGGTTATTGTTCTTGTCGCTCTTGCTGTTGTTGCTGATGTCTCTATGTGTTCGTGTGCTGAAGGGAAAGAAGGGGTGAGAGAGAGATGAGGAAAATGCCGCTATGTTAGCCTGGTGTATCCTCATTCTCTACCATTCCTCTTTCTGGCTTCTATATTTGGTTTCCTTCCACGATGACAATTCCAGTTAAAACTACACTTGCTATGAGCCCTATTCGTATTTTTATTCCATCAAGAATTGATCTATGACTACAATCTCCATTCAAAACCCAATTGTTCACTCAAACATGCTCCTTGTATCTGAACTCAAACATCACATTAATAAACATCTTTTCTGATAATGGCTACAATTGTGGAAGCTCTCTCTAAGTCTCAATTCATCAAGGTTTTGTTGCCTACTTCTTTACAGAAGCTGGTACTCTATTCTTCTTTAAAGAGAGGAGAATGGAGTACCAACTTCTGTAAAGAAGTAGGCAACAAAACCTTGAAGAATTGAGGCTTAGAGAGAGCTTCCACAAGTGTAGCCATTATTTGAAAAGATGTTTATTAATGTCATGTTTGAGTTCAGAAACAAGGGGCATGTTTGAGTGAACAATTTTCCAAACAAGCTTCACTAACAGTGAAGGAAACTGGGGATGCTATGCAGCCTACTTAGTTTCTTTAACAGTGACTGAAAATTTCCATAATCTGAGCATATAAATTTTTCATAATCTGAGCATATATGTTTCTTTAGCAGTGACTGTGAACAATTGTTCTTAATTGGGCAGTGATTAGAAAGAGACGAGTTGGAGTGGAGAAGGGAAAGAAGGGGTGAGAGAGAGATGAGGAAAATGCCGCTATGTTAGCCTGGTGTATCCTCATTCTCTACCATTCCTCTTTCTGGCTTCTATATTTGGTTTCCTTCCACAATGACAATTCCAGTTAAAACTACACTTGCTATGAGCCCTATTCGTATTTTTCTTCCATGAACTGAGGATGGTGCATAGGCTGGTGCCTGGTGTATCCTCATTCTCTAGCATCCCCAGTTTCTTTCACTGTGAGTGAAGCTTATTTCACAAACCTGATGGTCTTCTTAAGCTATTGTATGGTCCCATTTTCACTAACTGTTAGTGAAGCTCATTTCAAGCACCTGATTGTCTTCTTGGCATGTATGTTTTTAAACCAAAAATGGGTTCACTGTGGTCATCAGATGATGGAGAAATTTTCATTTTCAAATACTGTCAATGTAACCGGTTTTTTTTAACACCAAATGGGTTCACTTCCAAAATGAGTATGCTGCATAGCATCCCCAGTTTCTATCACTGTTAGTGAAGCTTACTTCACATATCCTGATGGTCTTCTTAAGCTATTTTATGGTCCCATTTTCACTAACTGTGAGTGAAGCTCATTTCAAGCACCTGATTGTCTTCTTGGCATGTATGTTTTTATACCGAAAATGGGTTCACTGTGAACTGAGGATATTGTATAGGTACGTATGCCAAAATTCTCCGGCCGGATATGCACCACACTTGGGTTTTGCGATATAGTTGGGCTAAAAAAGTAGTAGAGCAACATATAAGCTGAGATAATGAAGAAATTTTCATTTTCGGGCACTGTCAATGTAACCTGATTGCAATCTTTGGCATGGTTTTTTTAACACAAAATGGGTTCACTTCCAAAATGAGTATGCTGCATAGCATCCCCAGTTTCTTTCACTGTTAGTGGAGATTATTTCACAAACCTGATGGTCTTCTTAAGCTATTGTATGGTCCCATTTTCACTAACTGTTAGTGAAGCTGATTTCAAGCACCTGATTGTCTTCTTGGCATGTATGTTTTTAAACCAAAAATGGGTTCACTGTGGTCATCAGATGATGGAGAAATTTTCATTTTCAAATACTGTCAATGTAACCGGTTTTTTTAACACCAAATGGGTTCACTTCCAAAATGAGTATGCTGCATAGCATCCCCAGTTTCTATCACTGTTAGTGAAGCTTACTTCACAAACCTGATGGTCTTCTTAAGCTATTTTATGGTCCCATTTTCACTAACTGTTAGTGAAGCTCATTTCAAGCACCTGATTGTCTTCTTGGCATGTATGTTTTTATACCGAAAATGGGTTCACTGTGAACTGAGGATATTGTATAGGTACGTATGCCAAAATTCTCCGGCCGGATATGCACCACACTTGGGTTTTGCGATATAGTTGGGCTAAAAAAGTAGTAGAGCAACATATAAGTTGAGATAATGAAGAAATTTTCATTTTCGGGCACTGTCAATGTAACCTGATTGCAATCTTTGGCATGGTTTTTTTAACACAAAATGGGTTCACTTCCAAAATGAGTATGCTGCATAGCATCCCCAGTTTCTTTCACTGTTAGTGAAGATTATTTCACAAACCTGATGGTCTTCTTAAGCTATTGTATGGTCCCATTTTCACTAACTGTTAGTGAAGCTCATTTCAAGCACCTGATTGTCTTCTTGGCATGTATGTTTTTAAACCAAAAATGGGTTCACTGTGGTCATCAGATGATGGAGAAATTTTCATTTTCAAATACTGTCAATGTAACCGTTTTTTTTAACACCAAATGGGTTCACTTCCAAAATGAGTATGCTGCATAGCATCCCCAGTTTCTATCACTGTTAGTGAAGCTTACTTCACAAACCTGATGGTCTTCTTAAGCTATTCTATGGTCCCATTTTCACTAACTGTTAGTGAAGCTGATTTCAGGCACCTGATTGTCTTCTTGGCATGTATGTTTTTATACCAAAAAATGGGTTCACTGTGAACTGAGGATATTGTATAGGTACGCATGCCAAAATTATCCGGCCGGATATGCACCACACTTGGGTTTTGCGATATAGTTGGTGCTGAAAAAGTAGTAGAGCAGCATATAAGCTCAGATAATGGAGAAATTTTCATTTTCGGATACTGTCAATGTAACCTTATTGTTTAACACAAAATGGGTTCACTTCCAAACTAAGTATGCTGCATAGCATTCTCAGTTCTTCTTTTGTTGATAGTGAAGCTTATTTTCATGCATCTGATTGTGATCTTGGCATGTTTTTTTGAGCAAAACGGGTTTACTGTGAACTGAGGATGCTATAGGTACGTATGCCAAAATCCTCCGGATACGCACAACAATTGGGTTTTAGATTTAGTTGGGCACAGTGAATTAGTAGAGCAACATATAAGCTCAGTTAATGGAAATTTTCATTTTCAGATACTGTTAATGAAGCTGATTGCCATCTTTGGCATGATTTTTGAACAAAAATGGGTTCACTTCCAAACTAAGTATGCTGCTAGCATCCTCACTTTCTTTCACTGTTAATGAAGCGTATTTCATTAAGATCCAGGATGGCAAATTTTGACTGGGCTATGATTGGATTGTTTAGTGGATGTGGTCTATGTTCTTAATTGGGCTGTGATTAGAAAGAGTGGGCTCGAGTGGAGAACTGGAAACCCATATAGAGACATCTTGTTCATAATAATTTATTATTATTGTTGTTCTTGTCGCTCTTAAGGTGGTTGCTGATGTCTCTTTCTGTTCGTGTGCTGAAGGGAAATAAGGGATGAGAGAGAGATGAGGAAAATGCCGCTATGGTAGCCTGGTGTATCCAAAGTCTTTACCTTTCTTCTTTCTGTTTCCATTTCTGGCTTCTATATATATTTGGTTTCCTTCCACGATGACAGTTTTCTAAAAATACACTTGATATGAGTCCTATCTTATTTTTTCTTATTTTTCTTATATTTGGTTTCCGTCCACGATGACAGTTTCATGGATTGTCTGAACAATCCATGAAGGACATGCTTAGATACTGAATTTTCATTTATTTTATTGTTTTAGATAGTTGATATTCCCAATCAGAGGAGAATATAAAGGTTTCAAGTTAGATACTGAATTTTCATTTGTTTTGTTATTTTAGATATATTTAAAAACAAAATTAAGTACGAAATTTTTAGCATTGCAATGTAATTATTTTACCTCTGTATATAGCATTAACAATTCCATTTGCAGTTGGCACTTTCATCTTATAATTCGAGACACAGGTAGTTCTTTTTGCAAGTTCAAAAAATATGTATATTCTGTATTGTGATCTACTGTTCAATTAAACTATTATTTTTTATTCACAGAGTGGTCGTCAAGATGAAGGAAATGCAGATGATCAGAGCTGAAGCTACTCGAGGGGTATGAATCTGCGGTCCTCCTTGCTGTTCTTATGTCCTCCTTGCTGTATGGTTGTTGTTCTTATGTCCTCCTCCTTGCCGTTGTTATGTCAGACTGGTTTTTTTTATGAGAGTTATGTCATACTTTGAATTTGGGATATTTTGGATATTTGTCAGACTGGTTTGTTTGGATATTTTGGATGTTAGTCTCTATATTAATTTGTTAATTATGACATTGTTAATTAATCAATGAATTTGGACGTTGATATGACACGTGTGAAACTTGATTATCTTTAATTATTCTTGTGTTTGGCTGTGGTTTGCGCAGTAGTATGCAACGAAATTGATCGAATCAGTTGTGAGAATTAGTTTACAGGTTATGTAAATGAAACTGTGAATTGAAATCGAACGGAAAAGCGGAGTATCGAAAATAAACGGGCATAACCAGAACGGCGTTTTAAAAAACGGCGGTGTATATAATTTAATTGTTGGAGTGTATGATACACCGGCGTTTCAACGTACGCCGGTGAAAGTTTTCAGCTGTAACGGCACAGGTATATACCGGCGTTTTATAAACGCCGGTGTATATAACTACACCGGCGTTTTTAGTCGCGCCGGTGTTCGTAAACAGGGAAAAACAGGCGCTTACAAACGGACATACACCGGCGTTTCCTGACCGCCGGTATACTTTCGATATACACCGGCGTTTTTATTTACGCCAGTGAATGGATAAATACCGGCGGTTTACAACCGCCGGTGTATGTATATAGGCACACAAACACGGCACCCAGAAACGGACATACACCGGCGTTTTATGACCGCCGGTATACTTTCCATATACACCGGCGTTTTTATTTACGCCGGTGAATGGATAAATACCGGCGGTTTACGACCGCCGGTGTATGTATATAGGCACACAAACACGGCACCCAGAAATGGACATACACCGGCGTTTTATGACCGCCGGTGTAGTCCTAGTATTTACCGGCGTCCCCCAAAAACGCCGGTGTAGGACCCTTCGTTTCAGCGACGCCCGCTTCGGCGGCAGTTGGACCGGCGTTATTGTAAACGCCGGTGAAAGTTTCCCCGGCGTAAAAAAACGCCGGTATAGACGGAAAAAACCGCCGGGAAAGCTACTTTCTTTTGTAGTGTTCAGAAAAACAGCTTTCAGATAATAGTTTTCAGCTAAAAATATAACCGAACTGCTTTTAAACACTCTTTTTCAGAAAAACAGCTTTCAGATAATAGTTTTCAGCTAAAAATATAACCGAACAGCTTTTAAACACTATTTTTCAGAAAAACAGCTTTCAGATAACAGTTTTCAGCTAGAAATATAACCGAACAGCTTTTAAACACTCTTTTTAAGAAAAACAGCTTTCAGATAACAGTTTTCAGCTAAAAATATAACCGAACAGCTTTTAAACACTCTTTTTCAGAAAAACAGCTTTTAGATAACAGTTTTCAGCTAGAATTATAACCGAACAGCTTTTAAACACTCTTTTTCAGAAAAACAGCTTTCAGATAATAGTTTTCAGCTAAAAATATAACCGAACAGCTTTTAAACACTCTTTTTCAGAAAAACAGCTTTCAGATATTAGTTTTTAGCTAGAAATATAACCGAACAGCTTTTAAACTCTCTTTTTCAGAAAAACAGCTTTCAGATAACAGTTTTCAGCTAGAAATATAACCGAACAGCTTTTAAACACTCTTTTTCAGAAAAAACAGATTTCAGATAACAGTTTTCAGCTAGAAATATAACCGAACATCTTTTAAACACTCATTTTCAGAAAAACAGCTTTCAGAATATAGTTTTCAGCTAGAAATATAACCGAACAGCTTCTAAACTCTCTTTTTCAGATAAACAGCTTTCAGAATATCAATATTCAGAATACAACATAAACAAACAGCTTTTCAACTCATATTCAGAATAACTCTATTCAGAATACTCAATTCAGAATACTCTATTCAAAATATCAAAACAAACGCACCCTAATTTTTTTTTCATTTATTCAATTGGGGATTGTTATGGGTTAGGAACGACGTGGCCCATCCTGGACCACAGGATCCCTTCAGGATGCGCGCACCTTCTGATCCGCCAGATCCTCCACGTCAGCGCCGGAAAACCATCCGGACTACTGCCACGTCAGCCCGGGGAACCACCCGGGCATCTGCCACGTCAGCCCTAAACCGCTCGGGTTTCCACCGCTTCAGCCACACGGGCAACCGGGTCCAGACCCGGCCCCAAACGGGTCCAGACCCGGTTGGCATCTTCTATAAATACCAGACCCCTACTCCTTCTCCAGGTAATCAATTTTTCCCCCACTCAAACCTTAGTTACTGTTACTCTCACTTAGTGACTGACTAGATCGTCGGAGGGTCTGCCACCGGGGCCAACCCCGGTGTTTCGAGACCATCTACAGGTACACGAGAGCCGCAGATCCGAGCCTCAACGATCCGAGCCGAGCATCAGCCTCCACATCAATACCGCCTACCTCAGTACCGTTCGTCCAGCCAAGGATCGTTTGCATAGGTGTCTCCTCCTTCAATACAAATTCAGTAAGAACTCACGCCTAGTGCATCCACACGTTCCCCAAAAACAAACCGCATTAGGATGGCGCCGTCTGTGGGAAACTACCTATCGTAGACGCCGATCCAAGCCTCGCTTCCAACGGTACCCTCGTAGACGCCGACCCGAGTTCCATCCCGTCGGCATCCCCGTCGACCCGAGCTCACATGGCGCCCAATGCCGTAAAAGCAGTTACCTCCGCACACCGACACGACATGCCTCCGCAAGGCATCGATGCCGATGCTCAGGGACCAAACAACAAAAGGGTCAGCCAAGGGCCCCAACCGAACGCCTCCCGACCGATCCAGGTCGACCTACGGGGGGTAATCTCAAACCGCCAGGCCAGCCGTGGCAGGGGAGGAGCCGCTTCCAACTCGGCTCCGAACCATCCCAGACCCCCGTCCAGAGGGGCTCCGAACCATCCAAGACCCCCGTCCCAAGGGCGGGAGCCTGCACTCAGCCGGGTTGGTCGGCAACTGTCTGCCCAACCGAACCGGGCCGAAGGAGTCCCGGTTACCCACCAGGAATTTCAAGACTTCCGAAGTAAAATCTTGGGTGCCCTCCGAGGAGTCCCCGTCAACGAGAACGCCCGCCGTTCCCACACACGGTCGCAGGCCGAGGCTACCGTGTCTCGCCACTCAACAATCCCCCCAGAGTATGATGGTGACGTTTTGAAGTGCCTCCAAGATATGGAGGAGCGCCTCGACCAAGTTGGTAATGGCGACCCTAGAGCAGCTCAGGGGTACAGGCCGGTTCGTCCTCCTTTCTCTGCCCTCATCCTGCAGGCGGAGATACCCCGCCACATTCGTCTGCCTCAATTCGAAACATATGACGGCGAGGGCGATCCTGCTGATCACATGGAGGGCTTCAAAATCCTTATGATGATTCACAGCGCATCGGATCCCCTCCTATGCCGAGTCTTCCCCGCAACACTCTGGGGTCCGGCTCAGGAATGGTTCTCTAAACTCACCCCCGGCTCCATCTATTCTTTCGACCAGCTAGAGGGCAGTTTTCTTGCCCACTTCGTAACCAGCCAAAAGGCCGAAAGAACGAGTGCGTCACTACTCGGGCTCCGGCAAAAGGAAGGGGAGCCCCTCCGAGTGTTTGTCCGAAGGTTCATCGCCGAGGCGAGGTCAGTCTCATCCCTCGACCCCGGCGTTGCCTCGGCAGCCTTCCGGCACAACGTCTGACATGGACAGCTGAAGGCCTCCCTGGCAAAGAAGCCGCCGATAGACTTCCCCGACCTCCTCAACCGGGGCGAAAAATATATCCGAGCCGAGGAGGCCCTCAATCCCGAGGACCAGAAAGGAAGCTCCTGGGAAGGTGAAGCGCAAGGCCGACGAGATTGAGCCAGCGAAAAAAGCTCCAAGAGACGGGGGCTCCACAAAGAATGTTCCGCCGATCCCCCGCTCCGAGAGGTACACTCCACTGACGCAGAGCGTGTCGACAATCCTCTTAGCGATTGAAGACAGCGACCTCATCCAATACCCCCTCGACCGTCCAACAACACCAGCAAGAAGAGGGATTAGCGGTGCTATTACCGTTTTCACCGGGACAACGGGCACGACACAGATCACTGCCGCGCCCTGAAGGACGAAATTGAGGCCCTCATCCTACGAGGGTACCTCCGTGAGTTCAGACGAGAAGGCACCCGGGAACCGAGGGACAACAGGAACAGGAGGAATTCCCCTCCTCCTCGAGGGCACCGGCAGCGTCCCGAGCGGGATCCGGATCCCGAGGAGCCTGAGGGTCAAATGATCCTGCATTGCATCCACGGAGGGCCTATGGGAGGCGAATCTAACACTTCCCGCAAGGCCTTCATCCGGGATGTCAATACCGTCCAGGGCCCTCTCTCCCCACCGGTCCAACAACTCCTTGTCTCCTTCTTAGGAGAGGATCTAGAGGGGGTCTGGCTCCCTCACTGTGACGCCCTCGTCATTAACCTCAGCATGACGAACTTCGATGACCGGAGAATCTTCGTAAACAACGAGAGCTCGGTCAACATTCTGTTCCTCGAAGCATTCGAGAACCTAAAGCTTTCCCATGAGAAACTAAAACCTGCCGGGTATACCCTACACGGATTCTCCGGTGTTCTCGTGACTATAGAGGGGATAGTCACCCTAGACGTCACGGCAGGCACGACCCCGAACAGAAGGACCGAGTCCATGGATTTCATGGTTGTGAATGTAAAGGCAGCCTATAATGCCATCCTCGGCCGTCCCGGGCTCTGCTCCCTCCAGGCGGTCCCCTCGGCCTACCATCAGAAAATGAAGTTCCCTACCAACACTGGCGTCGGAGTTGTCCGAGGGAATCAGGAAGCGGCACGTTCGTGCTACATAACGACGATCGGAATCGGGGTGTTTCCCCTCGATGCCATCGAGCTGGAGCCCGAAAGAACCCAGCCAGAGCTGGAGACAGCGGACGAGCTGCTGGATGTCTCGTTCGAGACAGGGGATGCGTCGAAGCACTTATCATAAATATAATCGGCACGTCGTGCCTAGTCTTTTGTAAAGTTTAAGTATATTGTAAATATGTCAGCTTTCTTAAAAACAAGCCCACGGCTACGTATTTTGTAACATATAAAGAGCATATCTCGAGCTCGGCGCTCGGATAAACAGCGCGAGCCTAAAAAGCTTCTTCTACAGGCTTGGGGCTCGGCGCTCGGATAACAGCGCGAGCCCAAAAAGCTTCTCTTACAAGCTTGCGGCTCGACACTCGGATAACAGCGCGAGCCCAAAAAGCTTCTCCTACAAGCTTGGGGCTCGGCGCTCGGATAACATAGCCGGCCCAGAAAAGCTTCTCGTACAAGCTTGGGGGTCAGTACTCGGGCGGCTCGGCCTGATTGGTTTTTTAGTAACGTGCATCCAATCAAACAACTCTTCTTCCTCCACGCAAGCACCGTCTCTCCCTGAGAACATGTGCTGGAGCTCGGCGTCGGCCTCGAGCAAGGCAGGTACCTTCTTCAAGGCACCGCGACCGTGACGCTCGGCGCCGACCCTCTGCTACGCCAGCAATTGTCTTTCTCACCGGTATGGGGGCTCGGCATCCGTCCCTCGCTCGGTTTGGGCTTCTTCAAGCTCATCAACTGTAATGCCCTGATTTTTTTCAATTAATGAAAAAATTATTTTATTTTGCACGTAGTGTGCACGTGCAATATTTTGGTTGAATTAAATCTTATGATTATTTTTTGTATAAATATTTAAATATGTGTTTTCAAATTATTTTATACAAAAGCCTTATTTTAATTAGATTAAAAGGCCTTTTTCTTTAAGCCCAAAATGTAATTTATTTATTTTATTTTAAAATAACTATTTTGGCCCAAAACTAAAGCCCATGGATTAATCTATTTTTTTTATTTAACTTGGCATGTAGAAGACAATTTTAATACTATTTTATTTTTGTACAAAATTTAATGTACAACTTTTTTGGATCAAATGGCATGCACGTGTATTGCACGTACACGTGCAACATGCACAAAAGTGCTAGGCTGGTAGTGATCTTTGGAGGAAAAACTCAAAATTTGAGTGGTAGTCATGGCATGGTGGTTATTTGGTTGTGGGTAGTTTTTATAACTCCTACTCTCATCCTAGCCTTCCATCCTACAACCAACTAGTTAATCCTAGCCCTCCATTCTATTTGATTTTTAGTATAAATACCCCCTCCCATGGCTAGTATTCTTATGCAAATTATATCCTTCCAAACCTATAGTCTAATAGCATTATTTAGTAGTAAGTTGTGAGTTAAAAAGATTGAGAGATTGTGTGGGATTGTGTTGCATTCAAACAAGGAGAAGAAGGCCGGCATCAACCAAGGAGAGAGCTCTCGCTTTTTTTGGTGGCTTGGAGGTGTGCGCATCATCTAGGAGGAGGTGCATCTCGTCGCAAAGGACTTTTTGTTGCTAATTGTGTTTGTTCTCTCCATACAAGGTGGGTAACTTTTCCTATTTCTAATATAGGGATCCATGCTAGATTTAATTATCAAAATGATGCATGAAAAATATTAATGAGAATACACTTTAATTGGGAAGTTAGCCTATGAATTGATCGGAATGTTATGATTAACTTGTATGTGGTTTTATTATTAATTTGAGTTGTGGGTTAATTCTCCTTATTTCTAATTAGGAATATGCTAGTATTATACTGAACAATAAAGCATGAAAATGACTAATAAGAATGCACATTAAAATTGGGAAATGATCCCTAATTGATTGAATTGTTGACATGAAAATAGTATGTAGTTCTATCGTTAAAATTATAAGTTGCATGTGTAATTGATTATGATCATAGATTGATTGAAGGAAATACAGTTATTACCATCACAAATTATATGTAAAAGTTAGTACCTTGTTAATGCTATTTTATGTGTTGAAGAGATCTTTTTGAGTTAATGTGGGAATGGATAAACTCAAATATAGATTTGTATGTTGAATAAAAGATTAATAACAGAAAATTAATGTACAAATTGTGGATAACAGATTAGAAGGCCAATTGCTAAGAAATGTCAAAAATGAGAAATATAGTAGTTATAATGTAAAATTCATTGAATTGTGTGAAAAAAATATATTTTTATTGGTACAAAAATTATTTATGCATACTGGTATGAAAATCATGTGAGGGAAAGTCAATCTGGAATTTTTCAGTAACTTCTATAAAAGCAATATGAAATAAAGATTAATTGAACATCGAGACGTTTTTAACAGCAGTGGCAATTGGTTCAAAAAAGATTTTGAATTGTACTGTGACAACCTGAGCATGTAGCTCAAGTGGTCACTGTGTGCGGCTGTGTTCTCGGGGGTGACTAGTTCGAATCCTGTGTGCAACATTACTTTTGTTTGTTTTTTATAAAACAATTAAACAGTAGGCCGAGAGCATTTAATGTTCTCAGCCGTAATTATACCGATTAGCACATTCGGCCTAGTGGCTTGTGCTCTGGGCTGTGTTCTTGGGGTTGCTGGGTTCGAATCTTGCTATCGGCAAGAATGAAAAAAAAATATTTTTTTTGGGTTTTTAAGTGTCCAAAAATTATGAAAAAAAATATGGTTATTCTCCTAAAAATGTAAGGGACTTTATAAAAATGATTTGGGGATTATTTGAATGAAATAAACTATGATTTGGAGATAAAATGCATAAATGGAACTATGGTTCTATATGTTTATTGATGTGAAATTATAACTTAAAAGAATAAGTTGAAATGAAGGATTAGAAGATGATTTGGCAAAAAGAAACTTTGTTTTGTGACATAATGCAATTTATTCTCATTTGAGAATAATGTGGAACAATATGAAGTGTGTACATTTGTTAGTCATGTGAAATTTGATATGATGTGATAATTGATAAAGTATATGAAATTCATGTACAGTTATGGACTTTTTGAACAAATTAGAAATCATGAATTGAAAAGAGAATATACATGTGAGTATGAGAACTCAACATGGGGAATTTATGAGTTGGAAATTGTGAAATGAAAATTGAAATAAAAGAGTAGCTAAGTCTCCCCCGGCATTTGGAAATAAAATGAAATGAAATTAGACCAAGGTTGGTCATGTTGAAATGAATGAATAAGTCTGGTTTAGTGGAGAGGCTAACTCTAGAGATTTGATTTTTGTTCATGATTTTGATAACAACTAAGGATTAGCACATAGTGGAGACGTGATGAAAGTAGAAGAAAAATACGAGTATGGGGGCCATCGGATTAGCGGTGTGAGAGCGATCCACAGGCTGCCTGCTTGATGCGTCAAGACATGGCGTGGGCGCTACTCCAGAATTATCGTCCCGGTGGCGACGCTCGTGGGACGTTTGAGTGGCTATGGGTGGTGCCATTGTTCCATGGCGGAGGCTGAATTGTCCATAGGTTTCCTGCTCGATGCGTCGTGTCAGTGCGTGGGATTCCCCTCCAGGCTGCCTGGACATGGGCTCGTAGATCATAGGACATCTAAGACACTACCGTAGTTACAGTAGTAGATTAAGTCATAACAAGGGATTGAACCCTACAAAGATGAAGAACGATTAAGGGCTTGCCCTCGGACCTATGTAGTATGGGATGCATAGAATCCGAACAAGTGCGCATTAGTGTCATGTAACATAAATAAATGCATTAAGGACTAAGTGCACAATCACAACACGACATCAATAGGGTAGTCCCTTTAATTGAAATGTGACAAGTTTGTGTTTGCTAAATATAGAAAATTGAGTTATACTATTTCCGGCATAGAGAGGATGGTCGTGTATAATGTTCGTCGGTTGAATAAACTGACGTACCCACAGTCTTATATGCAGGTAAATGGCTTGATAAAGATTAAAGAGGAATTAATGCTTAAAGATTACTTCATGATTGTTGTATATTTATTTCATTGTTGTAAATTTTACTTCCGCTGTGCGATGTAAAATGTAATATTGATGTAAACTCTGATGTAAAGTGAAAAGTTTAAATTTCCTTGTAAAATTGTACTAAAGGAAGCGGAAAGATCCTGTAGAACATCTCGAATTCAGTGTATTTGGAATCCGGGGCGTTACATCAACCTATGTACGGGGTGACATCCGCCAGCCACGCCCGCACCGTCTCTCCCTGAGAACATGTGCTGGAGCTCGGCGTCGGCCCCGAGCAAGGCGGGTACCTTCTTCAAGGCACTGCGACCTTGACGCTCGGTGCCTTCCCTCTGCTACGCCAGCAATTGTCTTTCTCACTGGTATGGGGGCTCGGCATCCGTCCCTCGCTCGGTTTGGGCTTCTTCAAGCTCATCAACTATGTACAAGGCGACATCCGCCAGCCACGCCCGCACCGTCTCTCCCTGAGAACATGTGCTGGAGTTCGGCGTCGGCCCCGAGCAAGGCGGGTACCTTCTTCAAGGCACCGCGACCTTGACGCTTGGCGCCTTCCCTCTGCTACTCCAGCAATTGTCTTTCTCACCGGTATGGGGGCTCGGCATCCGTCCCTCGCTCGGTTTGGGCTTCTTCAAGCTCATCAACCTATGTACGAGGCGACATCTGCCAGCCACGCCCGTACCGTCTCTCCCTGAGAACATGTGCTGGAGCTCGGCGTCGGCACCGAGCAAGGCGGGTACCTTCTTCAAGGCACCGTGACCTTGACGCTCGGCGCCGACCCTCTGCTACGCCAGCAATTGTCTTCCTCACCGGTATGGGGGCTCGGCATCCGTCCCTCGCTCGGTTTGGGCTTCTTCAAGCTCATCAACCTATGTACGAGGCAACATCCGCCAGCCACGCCCGCACCGTCTCTTCCTGAGAACATGTGCTGGAGCTCGACGTCGGCACCGAGCAAGGCGGGTACCTTCTTCAAGGCACCGCGACCTTGATGCTCGGTGCCGACCCTCTGCTACGCCAGTAATTGTCTTTCTCACCGGTATGGGGGCTCGGCATCCGTCCCTCGCTCGGTTTGGGCTTCTTCAAGCTCATCAACCTATGTACAAGGCGACATCCGCCAGCCACGCCCGCACCGTCTCTCCCTGAGAACATGTGCTGGAGCTCGGCGTCGGCACCGAGCAAGGCGGGTACCTTCTTCAAGGCACCGTGACCTTGACGCTCGGCGTCGACCCTCTGCTACGCCAGCAATTGTCTTTCTCACCGGTATGGGGGCTCGGCATCCGTCCCTCGCTCGGTTTGGGCTTCTTCAAGCTCATCAACCTATGTACGAGGCGACATCCGCCATCCACGTTCGCACCGTCTCTCCCTGAGAACAAGTGTGCGAGCTCGGCGTCGACCCCGAGCAAGGCGGGTGCCTCCACCGAGGCACCGCGACCTTGACGCTCGGCGGCGACCCCCTGCTATGCCTGCAACTGCCTTTCTCACCGGTATGGGGGCTCGGCAACCGTCCCTCGCTCGGTTTGGGCTTCTCCAAGCTCATAAACCTATGTACGAGGTGACATCCGCCTGCCACGCCCACACCGTCTCTCCCTGAGAACAAGTGTGGGAGCTCGGCGTCGACCCCGAGCAAGGTGGGTGCCTCCTCCAAGGCACCACGACCTTGACGCTCGGCGGCGACCCCCTGCTACGCCTGCAACTGCCTCTCACCCGCATGGGGGCTCGGTTACGACCTACTACCATGTGCTGACCAAAATTTTATTAAGGTTTAGAGCGTCCACCTTCGGCAGATGCCCCGAGCCTCGAGTCGAATTGTTGACGACCCTCTCACCCGCGAACAACTCGAGGTTTATGGCTCTTACAAGCCTAAACCCCGAACTGTTCGAGGATGGCAGGGGGGCCATCGACACGCTGCTCTCTCCGTTACGGAACAAACGCTCCGAGCCTAAGAGCCGTTCAGCTAACCCTTCTCCCGCCCCCGAACAACTCGGGGTTTACGGCCCTTACGAGCCCTAAAACCCCGAACTGTTTGAGGACGGCAGAAGAGCCAACACGCCTCGGCTCTCTCCGAACCCCCGAACCGATCGGTCGGCCCACCGCTCAGCAACGAACAACCCGGGGTCTCACGGCTCTAACAGCCTGAACCCCGAATAGTCCGATAGTGATCAATGTGCCTCCGATCCGGAGTACTCGGAAATATTATATTCTCTGGGTGCCCGCCTTTGGCAGGCACCCGAGTCAGACGGCTCACTGCCTGACAACCAACAAAGGGAGTGGGGGATTATATAGCCCCCTGAGGCCCTCATTTATTGCGTCTGGGAATGCGAAACGGCGGAAGGCGAAACATCACCATAAATGCTCATGGGAATGCGAAACGTCGACAGTTATTGCTTATCGAAAAGCTAACCGCCACCACCGTCGCGCCCGTTGCAATAGGCCACCTTAGAGCCGACCCCTGCGCAACCAGCCCGACAACCATCCCTAACAACCAAGGTGATCAGAGCGTGGAAAATCAAAGGTTCTTATTCATTACTCATTGCTTACAACTCAATGAACGCCGGCAGAAATACAATGAAAAAGCTCACAACTCACTCACTCGGCCGCGAACTCGAATTCGGGACTTCCATCACGCCCGACCAGACCGACCCGGGAAGACAAGCCTGCCACCGAGTTTCCCGCATCTTCGGGCTGCACTCCATCTGATAGAAATATCGGAGACCGCCCCGGGGTCGCGTTGCTGGCCCGTTCTATCAAACCAGCGCCTAACACCAGCTTTAGTCTGCGGATCTCCAGCTCCTTCTCGACTACGGCCTACGAAGTAATGACTCCGAAGCCGACCCCGCGCTCGAAACATCCGAGAGGGACCAGCCTATCTCGATAACCCACCAGTCCCGGTCGGCTACGGCCTTCTTCAGGCGTGCCAACTCCAAGCCGAGCTCCCTGGACTTGTTCAGAAAATAGTTAAAGGAGGCGGCTCGGTCCCGAGCTTGCTTCTGTTGACAAAGCAAAACTGCCTCTGTGGCCTTCTCCCCCGCTCGATCTAGGGGTACCTCGGCACAAATGGGGGGGGGGGGGGGGGGGGGGGGGGGGCGACACTGGTCCCGTGCGTCTATCAAAAGATGAGAACAAAAATCACAAAAAACACAAGTCTGAAAGGATCGGCCCAAAAAAGTAAATTTCCTTGCTTTCAAAAAGTTTGATACAAAAGCCGCGGTGGCCAGTTCGCCCAAGGCATTTACATCAAAACAAGAAAAGAAAAAGAAAAAGATCTATTCTTGAGGGGGGGGGGGTGGCACCTCTTCATCGACTTGATTGCCCCCCGTATCTTCGCCCCCCGGGGTGAGAGGAAGGTTCGGCGTCCACCCATAGTGGAGATGGTCCACGCGCTGCTCGGGGTATATCTGTTTAAAATGGGACTTGGCTTGTTCGTACGCCTCATCCTGCGCCACTATGATGGTATCCCCCAAGACCGACTCCATCTCCTGGATTGCCTTCTTCCCCTTCGCTGCCTCGGCCGCGATCTTCGCCTCAAGGTCTGCCCGGTCCTGCTTGTGGATCTTGCAGAGCGACTCAATCTGGGCCTCATGGATGGCCACCATCCCCCGGGCCTCTTTCAGCTTGTCCGTGGCCTTGTTCAGCTCACGGAGGTACTTCTCCGCATTTCGCCTCTCAATGAGTATCTCCTTCTCCAAGCACTTGTGGAAGTGCTAACCATGGAGCATCGCCTGTCCGGAGAAAGAGAGATCAGAAAAACTCCAAGTCACTGAGTAAAAAATAAAGCCAAGCCAACTTACCGAGAGGGTCGCCTGAGACCACCGCATGTAGGCCTGGTCCGCCGTCTGCACTGCTAGGGCCATCCGATCGCGCTTAGTGGCGCACTTCGAGACAAACTCGACCGCCACAGTCCCGTCGAGCAGAGAATCGCCCCGCACGATGGACCAATCGGGGGCAAATGGCAGCGTGCCCTGCTTGCTCACCATCTCCGCGGCGCTCGGCCGGAGAGGGGGGAGCCCTTTTTTCGGGGCATCCACGGTCGTGCCCGAACCTCTAGCCACGTCCCTATCCCCCCTCGACGAATAGGAGGACTGGGAGTGTGGCCTCTTAGCCTTCTTTGCCGGGGAAGGCTCCTCGGCCGCCGATGCCTGTACCTGGGAGGAAGCGCCAGTCTGCGCGGCAAGTTTCTGCTTCTCGGCTGCTATCCTCTTCTGTTTGGCCTTCTTCCTCTTCTCTACCCTCGCCTTCTCGGCGACAGCGAGCAACAACTTCTTCGCGTCCGCCTGTTGGGTCGTCATCCCTACAAAAAACACAGAAGAAAAGCTAACGTTAATACGAAGGTAGGAAATGAACATATTCGGAAAGAGACATACTGGGGTCGGCAGGACTCAGTCCGGCCCGGGCAAGGTGTATCTCGGTCACTCGAGGCTACGCTATACTGTGCCCCCAGTGATCTTCTCCACCCTTTTCCATTCCTTGGCCGTAAAGTCGCTCTTCCTGGGAGGCTTGTGCTTCGGCTTGACGAAGTTCCATCTGGTTGGGATTCCCCAAGACCCCTCAGTCCGAACTACAAAATACTTTTCTTTCCATGCCTTAATTGAGTCCGGGTGACCGTGCATAACCTTCTTATGCGGCCTCGGCAAAAAGTAAAATATCCCCTCCTGATCTCCGAGCGAACCAATTCCAAAAATAGCTCGGAAGTAGGTCGGCCTCGGCCTCACTCCTTTCTCTTGACACTTCAGCATATAGCAGACTAAATGTTTCCAGGAGTTCGGACCGTACTGCATGGGACACAGCTTTGCTCAGTTCAAAACTCTCTTCACGAAGGGATGGAGGGGCAGCCTTAGCCCTGAGAGGAAGGCATCCTTAGGAAACATACAATACCCCGGCGCCAGAGCCGTGGTTGGCCGAATACCCGGGCTCGGAAGGCAGAGCTCGAACTCCCGCGGAATGTAGTAGGCAGCCCTGATAATGTTGAGGTACTCCGCCTTAAGAATGCTCGGGATGCTATCTGCGCGGATCTTCACCCGAGTGTCTTCGTCCGGCACGGGAGGGATCGGTTGGATGTCCTTAATGTCGTCAGGATACATACGAATCGACCCTGGATTCCTGAAGGTGACCGGGGGAACATCGAGACCCGATCTCGGCGCGTACTCGTCGGGCGAGGAAGGACTGTGGGGAATTGTCATGGCTTTCTTCTTCCGACGAGGGCGAGCCTTACGCTCGAAGGACGACGTCGACAAAGGGGGTAGTGGAGGAAGATCTTCTTCGACCACAGTCGGCTCCCCAGCCGTGCTCTGACCAGCCTCCTATTCGTCGACCTCCTCCTCCTTGTCTTCCTCGTCTTCTTCGTCACCCTCGGCGACCTGCTCATCTTCGTCCCCCTCTTCATCATCATCTAACTCCTAATCCGGTTCCTCCTCGTCCTCGTCCTCGCCGTCCCCCTCATCCTCTTCCTCCTTGTCACCCTCTTCCATGGGCTCCTTCCCCGGTCTCCTGGACCTCAACGGGGACACCACAAACACAACATCGTCACCACCGTCTGAACCAGGATCAGTAAGAACCTCCTCCTTCACCTTGTACTTACTCAAGGACGAGGACGTTTCCTGCTCCGATTCCTCCGCAGAACGACCTGACGAGCTAGTCTCGGATCCGGACTGAGTTCGCGACATTACTAAAAGAAAAATACTAACCTGGAGCGTAGAAAGTTACGATCACCGGAAAATCTGCCGACGGCAAGTAAGATTCCCGCTCTTGTTGAAAATTGGAAAGTGAGTAATAAAATGAAGATGAAGAAATGAGGGAGGGGGATGGGGTTTTAAAGAGGAAAACGACTCCTCGATTTTCGTAAAAAAAGATTTGGCCGTTGGATCTTAACTGAAAAGATCCAACGGCTACCAAGATATGGAAGCGCTTTGATCTTTGCGCCCATGACGTCAGCAATAAGCATGAAATTACCCCACTACCTTCCACCTTTTTCTCTCCAAAAATGCTTTTTTCGACAAGTCAGAAGGGTCGACGCTCGGATCGTATCGCGAGCCAATAATTCCCCTTCTATTTTCACAGAAAGGTCGACGCTCGGATGGAAGCGCGAGCCAATAATTCCCCTTCTATTTTCACAGAAGGGTCGACGCTCGGATGGAAGTGCGAACCAATAATTCCCCTTCAATTTTCACAGAAGGGTCAACGCTCGGATGGAAGCGCGAGCCAATAATTCTCCTTCTATTTTCACAGAAGGGTCGACGCTCGGATGGAAGCGCGAGCCAATAATTCCCCTTCTATTCTCACAGGAGGGTCGACGCTCGGATAGTATCTCGAGCCAATAATTCCCCATCTATTTTTCACAGATGGGTTGACGTTCGAAGGGGCTCGGCCCTCGGATAGCACCGCGAGCCCCAACTGCCTACCTTTTTCCGTGGGACTCGGCGTTCGGATAGCACCGCGAGCCCCAGCTGACGACCTTTTTACTTCGGAGGGGCTCGGCGTTCGGATAGAACCGCGAGCCGCAACTGCCTCCCTCTTTACTTCGGAGAGGCTCGGCGTTCGGATAGAACCGCGAGCCGCAACTACCTCCCTTTTTACTTCGGAGGGGCTCGGCGCTCGGATAGCGCCGCGAGCCCAAACTGCCTCCCTTCTTCGAAAGGGCTCGGAGCTCGGATAGCACCACGAGCCCCAAAACATCCTCCTTGAGCAGAAGGGCTCGGAGCTCGGATAGCACCGCGAGCCCCATGAGCCCTCTTTTCGCGAGGGACTCATCAGCCGACCCCTAGTTCTCGACAAACCGAGCCCCAGAAGAAGACCTCGCCTCCCCTCGCTCTTCCAACTAGTAAGGGGACCGTCTACCAACCCTTGGAGCTCGTCTACTGAACCTTAGAGCTCGTCCGCTGCCCCCCAGGCACTTTAAAAAAACCAATCTCCTACAAAGTCGACCTCAGCGTCCCCTCGCTCTTCCAACTAGCGAGGGGACCATCTGCCGACCCTTGGGGCTCGTCCACCGACCCTATGCTCTCGTTTGCCGACCCTTGGGGCTCGTCTGCCGACCCCTTGGGGCTCGTCAGCCGACCCCTAGTCCTCGACAAACCGAGCCCCAGAAGAAGACCTCGCCTCCCCTCGCTCTTCCAATTAGCAAGGAGATCGTCTACCGAACCTTAGAGCTCGTCCGCCGACCCCCAAGCACTTTAAAAAAACCAATCTCCTACAAAGTCGACCTCAGCATCCCCTCGCTCTTCCAACTAGCGAGGGGACCTGTCTGCCGACCCTTGGGGCTCGTCCGCCGACCCTATGCTCTCGTCTGCCGACCCCTTGGGGCTCGTCTGCCGACCCCTTGGGGCTCGTCAGCCGACCCCTAGTCCTCGACAAACCGAGCCCCAGAAGAAGACCTCGCCTCCCCTCGCTCTTCCAATTAGCAAGGAGATCGTCTACCGACCCTTGGAGCTCGTCTACTGAACCTTCGAGTTCGTCCGCCGACCCCCAAGCACTTTAAAAAGCCAATCTCCTACAAAGTCGACCTCAGCGTCCCCTCGCACTTCCAACTAGCTAGGGGACCATCTGCCGACCCTTGGGGCTCGTCTGCCGACCCTATGGGCTCGTTTACCGACCCTTGGGGCTCGTCTGCCGACCCCTTGGGCTCATTTTTCCGACCCCCAAGCCTCAGCAAGCATCGCTCTGGCTCTCCTTCTCCTCTACACAGCCTCCCGCGCAAACTCCAATGAGGGATCCATTCCTCCTACCCCCTGGCCTCTTCGGAAGATAGCGGATCCTACTTTCTCACCCCAACATCCCCCCTGCTCTTCCTACGGAGGCGAAGAATCACTCCTACAGAGCTGGTTCACCCGGCCCTACAGGAGTGTGGGGCTTGTGATATGGGTTAGGAACGACGTGGCCCATCCTGGGCCACAGGATCCCCTCAGGATGCGCGCACCTCCTGATCCGCCAGACCCTCCACGCCAGCGCCGGAAAATCGCCCGGACTACTGCCACGTCAGCCCGGGGAACCACCCGGGCATCTGCCACGTCAGCCCTAAACCGCTCGGGTTTCCACCGCTTCAGCCACACGGGCAACTGGGTCCAGACCCGGCCCCAAACGGGTCCAGACCCGGTTGGCATCTTATATAAATACCAGACCCCTACTCCTTCTCCAGGTAATCAATTTTTCCCCCACTCAAACCCTAGTTACTGTTACTCTCACTTAGTGACTGACTAGATCGTCGGAGGGTCTGCCACCGGGACCAACCCCAGTGTTTCGAGACCATCTGTAGGTACACGAGAGCCGTGGATCCGAGCCTCAACGATCCAAGCCGAGCATCAGCCTCCACATCAATACCGCCTACCTCAGTACCATTCGTCCAGCCAAGGATCGTCTGCATAGGTGTCTCCTCCTTCAATACAAATTGAGTAAGAACTCACACCTGGTGCATCTACACGTTTCCCAAAAACAAACTGCATCAGGGATCATCCTTAACTTCCTATTTAGGACATATCAAGGTGAGCCAAACTTTGTTTAACTTTTCAGCCGAACATAATCATTTTCCCCTTCTGGCTTTCTCATGGCCTTCTTTAATTCTCTCAGCATTTCTTGCCTATAGGGTCACTCATGATTATTAAGAAATTCTTAAAATTTAGCTATGCTATAATGATATGCATAAAGAAGGAAATTAAAGATGACTTCTAGTGTTTTAATTCATACTATACAGAAACAACAAAATGAAATATTTTCTTAGTTCTATTATACATTATAGGGACATAAAACATACATAACTAAGGGTTTTCCCTTTCGGAAATCTCTTAAAGGAAAGAAAGACTTAGAGAGAAATCTTACAAGCCAAACTTACACACCTTGGATCTTTAGTATTTTACAAAATGTTTACAAGAGGAATATTTGTGAAAGAGGAATGTTTACTCTAATTGATTTAGTTATCAATCTAGGAAGAGATTTAGCTAATAAACAAACTACATATAGTACCTTTTTAAATACTTTAGTAGATTCTACTAAAGAAAAGAATAAGATATTAAGAGAGATTTCAGAAAAATTAGATTATATTAAAAATTAGAATCTCACCAAGCTTGAGAAACTAGCTAAATTAGAATATTTGCTTAGTCAAACGGATATTCTAGACTTAAGAAAATCCAAAGACCATAATAAACCTAAAGATATAGAACTAGAGACTAGGAAATTATTAGAAGTTAAATATTATATATAATCTTTGCAAGAGATTACTGGAGTAAATAAAAGAATTATCCAAGAAACAAAACAAATTTCTCTAGGTTAATGACAGATCCTTATAACGAAGCACTAGAATAAACAAAAACTCTCCAGGATTCAGAAGGTTATAGTGCATATGTTCCGCAATCCCAGTCTAATATAATTATAATTAGACAAAATAATATAATAATAAGACTTCTTGTTAAGCTTCACGAGAAAATACATAACCAGTTACTAACTTCAACTCCTAATATTCAAAGAGATCTTAACAAACTTACTGAGAACTAATCTAAAATATCTTTAGAACCCACATGAAAAGAAACTGTAATGCCCCAGATCTCTATTACCAGATATCCGTGACGCAATCAGAATCTTTGTCTTCAAATTTATCTCAACACAGTAATAACACGGAAATTTAAAAAAAAATTATTGCCAAATAAGGTCATTACATCATTGCTTACAACCAATGTCTTGTTCTTAAACAAGAATACAAATTACATTAACTCATTACATCTTATTACAGAATATATATCAACTCCTCTTGTAAGTTAACAGCTGTCTCCTGGAATGGCAGTCGACGGATCACTGCCGAACTCCGCTGAATGGTCAATCTGCTTCCGTGGGGCTTGCTCCTCGGCTTGAGTCTTCTGCTGTGCGACTCTGATATCTCTGCACCTGCTCGAAAGGTAGGACCGGTACCTAAAAAGTGGGGAACGTCAGTACTTCGACTAATGCAATGCTGATAATAATAGCAATCTCCAAACTGGCAACCATAAACTATCTTGAATGGAAAAAAAAACATGCATCCTAATTCCCTAGTGCTCATGTATGTCATGATCTAACTAAATGCACTAATCACAAGCCTATTCTAAAGCAAGCAGGGCTTTGGGACTCTGGATCCGCATGCATCCCATACTACATGCGTTCCAGACCAAAGCATGGCCTAATCTAATGCACAAAATCAAGAATGCACACGATGTACCTACTCTAATGTAATTTATTTAGAAACGTATGCATCCCATACTACATACTTCTCCAAAATCAACTTCGATGGAAACGTATGCATCCTATACTACATAGTTTCCAAAGAGTTCGCTTCTCTTGATTGTAGGGTTCAATCCCTCGCCATGCATCCTACCCTTGTCCTTAACCTATTCCCAATAGATTTTTTGTGTCCCATGAGGTTGCAGTGCCTGAGTGGTGGTCGCGTTTTCCACTAAATACCCGCGAACGGACCTCACTCAGAAAGCCGTGACAATTTTCGGTAACAAGACCATGTACCTCTCCGGTACCAAATTGACGTCATAATATAAAATAAACCACGTGCATAGGGACCTGCCGTACTCGAGGGTCAAATCCCCCTACCCGACAGGAGTGCTTTCTCCGTCCTTTCCACGGCATCCTTGAGAATTAACAGATCGAGATACGAGACCGTGAACTCAACCCTGAGAACCGAAAACGTATCCCTACGACAGAAAAGTACAACACCCGAGTATGGTCTGCTAGTACTAATGCAAGTTACAAACCCCTAATACACCACTCTAATCCACGGCTCATTCTAATCACTTTGGGTAATAATATAATTGCCTCCAAAAATTCTGCCTATCGACCTCTGACCAAGGGGACACAGTCCGGCACGCCACTTCCCCTAGCTTGGAATTGTCCAGCACCATGGCCTGCATTCAGCCCCAACCGGGCAATGAACTTATGTATTCAACCCTAACCGGGCAATGAACTTATGTGTTCACCCCCAACCGGGCAACAAACTTAATTGACGTCACCGGCTTGGACGTCCTATGCCTTGGTGGAAGATTACGATTTGGGTCGACAGACGTAGGGCATCACCCTACCCTAGTGACTGACTCGAGTCACCAAATCCACCATGGGAGTCAACCAGACCAGCAATAGTCCCCAAAACATCCCCAATAATGAGTTATCAACCCTTAGGGTACACAAGGGGAAAGGTCCTCTCAACACTTAGTTAAAGCCAAGATTAAGCAACTACGATGTTTCTGCCCGAAACTTAAAAATATCATAACTCCCACAATACAATTCAGATATGGGTGTTCAAGCCCAATCTGAAAAGGTAAAGACCTAGGCTACAACTTCCTAGTTGATCAATTTCCCAGATTATATCATCTAGGTCCTCAAAATGGCCTCTCAAGTCTCAGCCTGCGTGTACACTGGCTGCACCTTACCGGTAACATAAATCACTACCTACTCATTAGAATGCTACAAACCAAGGTTCTATGGAAAGGTGTGGGTGTCCTCTACAATTTCCTGGTTGATTACCAACCCAAATTATGCCATTTGATCACCCTAAAACATACATTACTTTCAGGTGTACCAAATCACACACTGAGTCTTACTCAAACAGAGCATTCAACTCAATACCTGGTTTCTGTCCAGTCTTGTAAAAATCATATTAAATCATCCACTCACAGGAATCACCTCAAACAAGGCTTGTTAGAAAGATCTAACTTCAATTCTCTAAGAGAACACTTTCTCAAAATTTACTCTTATAGAGCTTCAAATGTATCATCTTATCAAAGTATCCATTCTGATTGAATTAAGCATAGTACATGCTATAAAATTCATCATAAATCATATACTGATCCAATAGTCACCAAATTTATATTAAAGAAACTAGACATCATAATGAATAACATGCAAAAGGGTTCATGTCCAAATTTCAAGTGTACACTGAGTTCTTCATGTTTCAAACAAACATAAAGATCATACTGTTCTTCAGTCACAGTTCTAACTACGGTTGATAGACTAATTTTGAACATGCATGTAACTTCTTCTAATTAATTTATTGATTTTTCTGTAGAGTCTAGATACATGTGAAAAAACATGGTAAAAATTTCAGAATAATATCATTTGCCAATTAATTATGAGAATTTTTTCAATCTTAGGTGTCACAGTAAACAAATCCTGCTTCTGCCTTACGGTTCTGTTCCAAAAACGGGTTTTATTAAAATACCAAAAAACCTCAGAAAATTCAGAAGTAATTCATACATCATCTAGACACATAAGGGAACAATCTGTGAAAATTTCATCATCAAAATCAATGTAGTTTGTTCTCGGAAAATTCTAGAAATGACATGCAGATCAAGATTTCAGGTTCTAGTTTCAGATTCAACATTCAATCTCTTAAGCAACCATTCTAAACTCCTACCACTACTCATGCATGCAAGAATCAACAAGAAATAACAAGAAAAAGTTTAGAGAAACTCTCCACCCTGATTTGGTTTGAGAGAAGGTGATAGTCTTCCTCCAAGAATGCTATCTCCAAAGCTTGGGATCTTCTCCTCCAAATTGCTCCTTCTTTCTCTCATTCTCTTTTCTTTCTTTTTTGGTGTTCTGAAATTTCAAAACTTGAGAGGGGAAATGAAGTGGGTTTTTAATGAGAAAAGAGTGAGGAAAGAGGAAGGAAGGGGGGGGGGGGGGGGATTTGGGGTAGGATAGGAGGGGTTAGGGTAGTGAGGTGGCAAGTGGTTTTGGAAGAAAACCATGTCTTAGTTCATGTTTTTGGGGTACAATGTTTGGGCTGAACTTTTTAGCTCTTAATCAAGTTCTAAATGAGAGATGAGAGGTTAGGTTGGAGTGTATGCAAGGTATACCCATTGTTGTATCATACTATAATATATTTGCATATGTACTGTACCCAAAACTAGTGTATATACTAGTATCGGTCCTCCTCATTCTCGTGTATCATATAGAATACACCCACCCTCATGGACTGCGCTGCAAACCTAACCGCACTCCAACATTCATATAATCAAACAAAATATTGCAATCATATGCACGCATACAGACATATATAGGGTAAAAGGGATATAAGCAACTTGCACATTTAGTAAATGAGCAATTGATTATGTGGCATGCATGTGATATATTGGACAACTAACCCTTTTAAGGATTTTCCAATCATATTTATGCCACATCATCAATTGCTTATTTACTAAATAAGCAAGTTGCTCATACCCCTTTTTTCCATATATATATTGTACAATCCGGGGTATTACAGAAACTGTAACTAGAAGACCAGTAAGAGAATTTAGATTCCCATCGCAAAAGCCAGCATGAATAATAGACAATCAAATACACAGACCCTCTACAACTATTAGATCATAAGAACATGGATCAACCAGTGATACTAGACTTTTTCTGGCAAGACTATTTAGTAGAAGACCTAGTAATTATGATGTACAATTAGAAGAAATTATAGACCCAGAACATGATTATGATAGATTTCAAAGAGAATGACTAAATATCCTTAACCCAAGAACATTATATCAAACTGGAAGATTTGAAATAGTAACATAACTTTTTGGCATAATAGAGAACAGCAGTTAGTTGTATAGGCAATCAAGCTATTAGTATGCCATTAGCAAGCAAGACTACTGAAAATGAGTTAAAAACTGGATATAAATTTATGCATCTAGGATTAATAATCATAGAAATCAAAGGATTAATGAGAAAAAATTTAGGTTGTAAGGTACTATACTTTATATGATGGTAGATGGAATGACATAGCTAAGGGAATGATAGCTAATATAAAAGTAGATATGAATAGTAATTCAGGTATATTCTATTGTAGTCCAGATTTTATGATGACAATAAACGATTTCAAGAAGCATATCCATATAGGTATACAGACGAAAGGATATGAAGAAGTTAATTCAGGTGATAATTTATTAGTACATATAGCATTTTTAGGAAGATATACTACAAATTTTAAGATAAAATATAAAGTACATATAGATGAAGTAGTAGAACTACTTAGTTGCAAAGGAATTAAAATGATTAAGCCTTTAGAATATAATTCCGAAAGAATTGCAGGCTTAGATTGGAATTAGAAAAATTCATAGAATCTAATAAGACCATAGTTCCATAAGAATCTTTAATCTATAAAGACACCCAAGGACGTACTAGTATAAGATTTACAGATTATACACCACAAGCTAATAGAAATATAGATGACTTAGAAATAGATCTAGAATCAGAATTAGTCCATATAGAATTGAAAATAAAATCTTTATCCAAAAGAATTAGGACTAGTAGAATTAACAAAACAAGAACTATTAGAAATGGAAGAAACACATTATAGAAATCAGTCTATTAAAGAAGATGAATATTTATATTATGATCAAGAAAAGAATATAAGAATAGGTAAACTAATAGAATCTGATGATGATGACATACAAACAATAGCTACAGATATAAAAAAGAATTAGCTGATACTACAGAAACTAGTACCGCTACTTCACCCTCTCCTTTTCATAGAACTGTACCATTACAACCACAAACATATACTGCAGGAAATGCATCAAGACTTCCTTACTCGGAATATAGAGAACTAGAAATTTGTTACAAATGTAAAGGTAAAAGATTACCTTTAGAACAACCCATTAAATTTCAAACAAAAGGAGAACCTCAAATTCTTAACCTAACAGCTCATGGTCCTCAAACATGAGCAAATGTTTTAGATTTCTGGAAGTATACACTAATAGGAGAATACTATAGATCTGCAAAAGATATGCAAGCAGAAGAAATGTATAAATATTTAGAGACATATTTAGGAGAAAGTACTAGAGCAATTTGGGAATCATATAAGACCTATCAGGTAGCAGATTATAATATGCTTTTATCCTTAGGAGCTAATCCATATAATTTTGTTAACAAAATCCAAATTCTAGCAACAAAAGAATATCCTAATTCAGGACATTTGGGAGTACAAAAGGACGCCATTAGAAGCCTAGAACAATTAAGCCTCTATAAATGAAAATATATTTTTAAAAAAATAAATGATTAGTTTTACTAGTATATCTGGAAATGCTTTTAATCAAGAATTAGGAGATAAACTTTTTAGAAAACTTCCTGGTGCTTTAGAAATAAAAATTGCAGAACGATGGAGAAATGAACCAGTATTAAAGAAGAACAAACAAATTCGTGGTCGATAGGACAAAGAATACAACATATCATAAAAATACGAAAAGAAAAGTGTACCAAAATTCAAATACAAAAACAATTAAAACATTCAGATTATGGATTTTGTAGAAAAATCTATACTCCACAAACTTATGGTATTATTGATAAAAAACCTAGAAATCATAAGAACTATGGAAAAGAGCAAAAACATAATAAAAAGAAATACTATTTAAGAAAATCCAATAGGAGAAAGCCCTATTTAGACCCTTAGTGACATGTCAGAAAATTTAAGCCTAACAGATTATACAAAAATAAACTTGAATGTTATATATGTGGTAGTCCAAAACATATGAGTAGAACATGTCCAAAAAAATAAATAAGGATGACAAAAATAGCACTTTAGTAGAATGTACTAATGAAGATTTGATTAATAAAGATGAGACCGTTTCAGACACTGAATCAATTTATTCTATAGTAACTATAGAAGATCAAAATAAGGACGAGGATATAGAAGAATTAGAAAACAATAGATTCATGGATAGTATTTCCCCATTAGAAGATTATATCCGAGACTTCTCTCATCTTGAAGACTTAGATATGATGATTATAGAAAGCTATAGTCAAGATTCCTTCCAACATGACTGGAAAATTAATACAGAAATGGATAATGTACCTTGTTTTTTCTGTAATTGGTATCCTAGTAGAGAAAATAGAACCAAATGTTCCAAATGTTATAGAGAAGGGTGTATGAAGTGTATAGATGAAAAATATAAAATATCATTTAACCCTTTAGTAGCTCATACTCTAATCCAAAACGGATGAATTAAAAATATTGAGGAAAAGAATAGAAAATGTTGAAGATACACAGAAATTAATATATGAGAAATTAGAAATTTTAGAGGCCGGAATTAATAAAGGAAAACAATAATGGAATATCCTATAGAATTCCCAGAACCTGACAAAAAATGAATTAGTAGAAATATGTAATAATGAAGACTTAAAAACACTAAAAGTAAGATGCATAGTTAGAATTAAAGATTATGAAATAAAATGTTTAGCATTACTATATACAGGATGCAGTAATTGCATTATTAATCAAGACTTAATACCCATCTAATATATTGTTAAAACTCAAAATACAATAGAAGCACAACAAATGGATGGACAGACTTATTTGTACGATAGTCTATTAGTACCCAATAGTAAAATAAGATTTGAAACTAATTGTGGAGAAAGCCAAGAATTTACATTACCAAAAGATGGTACATGGCTAAGACCTTTAAACCTAAGAGTAGATTTAATATTAGGACTAAGTTTCTTATTAAAAGATAATGGTGGTATACTTATTAATAAAGACTATTTACAACTACAAAAACATATCTTGTTTACCCCTGTATTTATTCAAGATGAACCTACAATGACTATAGAACTAATAAATTATTTCCAGAAAAAGAATGTAAGTGTAAATATGAGAATGAATGTCAATTAAATGAAATAGAACAAGATACATAAATTGATGACTATAATATAGACATTCCAACAGAATTAATAAACTTAGAACAGTTATATTATACTTTAGTAAGCGAACAATAAATAGAACAATTAATTTCGAAAATAGAAAAAATAAAAATATTACGCGAAGATATAATATGATACTAGTGAAAAAAATAAGATAGTATGCAAACTTAAAATAATAAATCCTGAATATAAGATTAGAACTGCTAAGGTTAATGCAACAAATCAAGACTTCAAAGATTTTAAAACGCATATTACAGGACTCTTAAAATTAGGAGTGATTAGAAGATCTGAAAGTCCAGATAGATCAACAACTTTTATAGTAAGAAATCATAGTGAAATAGTTAAAGGAAAAAGTAGAATGGTTATTAATTACAAGAGATTAAACGATAATACAATAGATGATGGTTATGATATACCAGACCAAACTAGACTAATAAATCAGATTCCAGGTTGTACAATTTTTAGTAAATCTGACTTAAAATCAGGATTTTGACAAATTAGAATGCATCCAGAAAGTGTAGAATGAACAACATTCACTTGCCTAGAAGGTCATTTTGATTGGCTCGTAATGTCATTTTTCCTCAAGAATAAAAAATAGATGATATATTTTCAAAACACAAAAAGTTTGTTGTAGCCTATATAGACGATATTCTAGTTTTTAGCAAAACTAGACAAGAACATCATGGTCATTTACAGATCATTATTTCTAAATTCATTAATCATGGATTGATTGTAAGCAAGAAGAAAATGCAATTATTCAAACCCCAGATAGAATTCTTTGGAGTAATTATAGGCCAAGGAAAAATACAACTTTAGTCGCATATAGCACAAAAGTATCTAGATTTCCCAGATAAATTAGAAGCATTACAACAAATTCAGAAACTTTTAGGACTAGTTAATTATGCCCAAACTTTTCTAAAAGACTTAGGAAATATAATAGGCCCCTTATATGTAAAAACCTCACAAAAAGGCCAAGGACATTTTAATCAAGAAGATATTAAATTAGACTAGCAAATAAAACAACTAACAAAAGATCTTCCTGAATTAAGCCTACCATTGGATATTGACTATCTAATAGTTGAGACAGATGGTTGTAATATAGGGTGGGGAGCCACTCTTATTTCCAAACCAAATAAATATTAGGACCAAGATACAGAAAGATTCTGTAGGTATGCTAGTGGTAAATATAATGAAAAAGGTAATATTAGTAGTATTGATGCAGAACTTCTTGCAATTAATTTCTTATGCATTAGATAGTTTTGAGTTATTTATTATTTCTAAAAAAGAAATTACTCTTAGAACTGATTGTGAAGCAATTGTTTCTTTCGATAATAAGATGAATTTAGACAGTAAACAAAGTTGAAGGCGACGTTGGTTAAATTTTATTGACCGCTGCTCTGCCTTAGGAACACATATCAACTTTGCTCATATCAAAGGAACTACTAATATTATTCCAAACACTTTCAGACGTCTTGTCCATGAGAGTGCGCTTGAAAGAGTGGTGGACCTAGTTCATCCTGAATTTGCTAATTTTCCTAACCCTTTTATTGATTACACAGATTTAGATTTTACTGTATTCCAATTCCGTAAAATTTGCTCTATAGAATCATTTAATAAAAGCATTAATCGTATATATGATAAACATTTTTTGTTCCTACTAAGTAAGAAGCTTATGAAGAAGGATATGAAGGAATAGTTAGACGACAGCTAATTACTTCGAGAATTGCTCATCTTCTTGAATTATCTGCACATTATTCGAACACTGATCTTATGAATATTTTTGGTAATTATGTGTAGATGGAGAGACCTCCTCCCAGGCCAGGTTGGCCATCAAATAATTTTGCATCCAATCAGACCATGTTAGAAAGACCAAGGCAAGCACGCCTTAGATTAGGTAATCAAGAGTTAATCGTTTTTCCAAACAACAATATATCTTTTAAGACTTTTTCTCATATTTTAATTAACAAAGAACAAAAACGCATTTTAGATAATCTTTGGATTGCATTTAATAATTAACACCATGAGTATTTTCTTGCAGCAATAAATGCTTTATCAAAACTCTTTTATGAGACAAAAAGAAAGTTTAAATTCTATGTAGTTTTAAAAGGAAATTTAACAGGAGTCTTCCATTCTTGGAGAGAAGTCTTAGATAGTATTAAATATTTTTTAAATTCATTTTATAAAGGGTTTAATAACCTGTCAGAAGCATTAGATGTAGCTAGAAAGCATCTAGGACTTAACTGTTGAACTACACAGATGCACAGATCACTCTGGATGAGCACAACAGTTAATATTGAAAGGAGGAAAGATTGCTATTTGATTGATGTTTTATTCAACAAAACTAGAAGCCTTATATAGGCAGAACACTACCAATAGAATAGGACTACCAATAGAATAGGTCAGCAGAAAACAACTGATCTGCTGTTTCATAATTCCTAAAGAATAGGACTAAGCACAATAGAATAGGTCAAGAAAAAACTGTGTAACTGACAGTAGAATAGGTAAAAGGAAAGTGACTGAGTAATAGCATAGCTGGTCTTGACCTGTTCAACATTCCCTCTCAATACCAGCTTCAACTCCTTTTACCATGCCTAGCATATGGCAGAAGTTCTCAATCTTATTACAACTCAAGCCTTTTGTAAGTAAGTCTGCGACTTGATTTTCTGTTCCAACATGCTCCAACGTGATTACTTCTTGCAATACCTTCTCTCTAATAAAATGGTAATGCACCTCCACGTGCTTCGTCCTTGCATGAAAGACTGGATTTTCTGCTAACCGTATTGCCGACAAGTTGTCACAATACAGGGGAACACTATACTCTGTTGGCTGATGCAGCTCCTTTAGTAATTGCATGATCCAAGTGACTTCTTGGGCTGCCATTGCTGCTGCCCGGTACTCTGCTTCAGTAGTTGACAAAGATACAGTTGGTTGTCTCTTGCTACACCAAGAAACTGCTCCGGATCCAAGCATAAAAACATACCCAGTAGTTGAGCGTCGAGTGTCATGGTCTCCTGCATAGTCAGCATCACAATAACCTTTTATTTTGCAACTCCACCTTTCTTGAACATAATACCATAGTCAAGTGTGTTGTTCACGTATCGCAGGATTCGCCGAATTGCTTCCAAATGAGGTTTCTTCGGAGTTTGCATGTATCGACTCATGACACCAACTGCAAAAGAGATATCTGGTCTTGTTAAAGTCAAGTAGATTAGACTTCCTACCAATTGTCGATACATCGTGGCATCTTCCAAGTCTTGCCCTTCATGAGCACACATTTTGGCGTGCGGCTCCATCGGCGTCGAGATTGGCTTGCTTTTGAGCATACCAAACTTCTTCACCAGATCTTTAGAGTACTTTTGTTGGTGGAGAAATAGTCCTCCTTGAGTACGATCGACCTCTAGACCAAGGAAGTACTTGAGATGTCCTAGCTCTTTCATCTGAAATCGAACAGACAGATTCTCCTTGGTTTGGAGAATTTCTTCTTCACAATCACCTGTGATGATTAAATCATCCACGTATACTAGCACAACAGCTAGTTTTCCTCCTTTAGCTTTGATGAACAAGCTAGAATCTGCAGATGTTATTGAATAGCCACTATGAGTGAGAAATTCAGCAATCTTACCATACCATGCTCTTGGTGCTTGTTTTAGCTCATAGAGTGCCTTCCGAAGCTTGCATACATACTCAGGATGATCTTGACTCTGAAAACCCATTGGTTGGTTCATGTAGATCTCCCGATCCAGCTCTCCGTGTAGAAATGCATTCTTTACGTCCATTTGCCACAAGTTCCAATTTTTGCTTGCAGCAAGCGCTAGCAGAACTCGTACAGTTGTAAGCTTTGCAACTGGACTAAACGTGTCATCATAGTCTAGTCCATATTGCTGAGAGAACCCTCGAGCTACGAGACGAGCTTTATGTCTCTCTATTGATCCATCTGTGCGGTGCTTTAATTTGTATACCCATTTGCAGGAGATGGGCTTCACATCCTTTGGCTTTGGCGCGAGTTCCCAAGTCTGATTTCGCTCCAATGCAATAATTTCTTCTTCCATAGCTTTCTTCCACTCTATATTCTGATTTGCTTCCTCAAATGTCTCTGGTTCCTTTGCCTCTGCTTCTTGCACAATTGCGGCATTAGCATACTTGGGATTTGGCTTTTTGGTTCTTATTGACCTTCTGAGTGGAGTTTCCGCTTCGCTTGGTTCGCCTTCTTCCCTAGGCCTTTGGTAGACACCTGTTTGCCAAGGATTTTGAGTTGCATTTTCTTCGACGCCTTCTTCATCATTTGCAGCTTCAATTTCATTGCCAAATTGTATTTGACAATTCTCTAATTCCGCCTTAAAAACATTTGAATCTGGTAGTGCTTCTTTGTTAGAGGCCCACCATGAGGAAGCTTCATCGAACACCACATTTCGAGATGTATAGCATTTCCCAGTTGTTGGATCACAACAACGCCATCCTTTTCTTTGATTGTCGTATCCTACAAAGATACACCTAAGAGCCTTTTTCTCCATTTTGCTACGTAAGTGATCAGGAACAAATACATAGCATACACATCCAAATACTCGAAAATGACTAACAGTGGGTTTCATATTCCATATTTTTTCAAATGGGGAGAGAAAAGATAACCTTTGTTGTGGAAGCCTATTGATCACAAAGGCTGCGGTCTTCATTGCTTCTGCCCAAAATTGTCCAGGAACATTCTTTGAATGAAGCATACTTCGACACACTTCTGCCAGATGTCTGTTCTTCCTTTCGGAGATTGGTAGGCGCATACGATGTCTACGCACTGACAATGGGGGCGAATACACCTCACATGAGTTTTCAGATTTTCTTCAGGAGTCCAGAATAAATCACCATAGAGAAATTCTAAGCAGCATGGCTCTGATACCAAATTGTTGAACTACACAGATGCACAGATCACTCTGGATGAGCACAACAGTTAATATTGAAAGGAGGAAAGATTGCTATTTGATTGATGTTTTATTCAACAAAACTAGAAGCCTTATATAGGCAGAACACTACCAATAGAATAGGACTACCAATAGAATAGGTCAGCAGAAAACAACTGATCTGCTGTTTCATAATTCCTAAAGAATAGGACTAAGCACAATAGAATAGGTCAAGAAAAAACTGTGTAACTGACAGTAGAATAGGTAAAAGGAAAGTGACTGAGTAATAGCATAGCTGGTCTTGACCTGTTCAACATTAACTATTTGTTTCTCCCTCATTAGTAACTATTTATGAAGCACCTTTAGACTATTCGGTAGCCAAAGATGAATGAGGAAAAAATTTATTTTGCGATCACTGCGAAGCTATGACAAAAACTGTTAAAAAATTAAATGAGAGTATTAATAGTTTGATCCATAAAAAATAGATTTTGCATTAGAAGATATCTGATTTACGAAAAGATTTATTCCATACCAAGTTTCCTCTAAAGATTGTATGCTCAGTCATAAATCAAAAGGGTGAGACCGGCAAGCATTCCCATCTGAATCCTACAAAAGATATCATTGGTTCTAGAATTCCAATGGTTAGTCTGGAGTAGCCGGCTACTGGTAAAGACTTATCAAATCTGTCAGAAGAAGAGGTTGCAAGAACAAATGATTATTGTAACACCCCGCAAAATAAGATGATTTATTTTGCATTACTAAATAACATTAAATTGGTAAAGTTGACTATTTTGACTATTTTACAAATTTGTCAATTTTACACGTGCAAAACACATGCATATATTTTTGGGTGCAAATCCCCACATTTAAATTTCTGATTGAATTCTCCTATTTATAATTGAGTATATCCTAAATTTTGAGATTTTTCTGAATAAATAAACTATTTTTATAAATACTTCGGAAGAGAGGGACTTTTATGTAAAAAGCCATCTGTATCTCAAACAAATAATGAAAATTCATTTTTACTGATTTTTGGGCTGTCCATGGTCACCATTGAAAATAAAATTTATTTAAATTTTTATTTAGAGTTGATTTGGTAAAGATTTAAACAAATATGGTATTTTTGCAAATATGAAATTTAGGTTGGATCTTGTGCAAATGTTCTTTTGGGAAAGTAAAAGTCAGAAATTTAATATGTAAAATCTATTATTTATTAATAAATATTATTTGTGAAATTTTTGTATTTTTCTGATATTTATTTGACCTATTTGCAAATATTTCAAACAGACGGACTTGCAAAATTACCACTTGGAGTGAAAACTCCAGATTTTCGGATTTTTGGACTGAGCATGATGCCTAGCCAACTCAGAGGTAAAGATTTTACCGTCTGTTTAATAAATTTTGTTTATTTTGCAAGTTTTGTTAAAAAAAGGTCTTTTTGCAAAATTACCACTTAAAGGGCAAAAAGTACAAATCTGTTTTTCTAAGTTTACAAACAATGCCGGCCAAATATTAGGGTGTTTATTTTGTTTTTAAATCTTAATTGAATTGGTTTATCTAATTTCCAAGTATAGAGATTTATATATGTAAAGATATATTCAAAAGGGATATTTTACAAATCTATTCAAAAACCCTAAAACTCTAATTTCCGGCCTATTAAAGGAGTGGTGCAGCCATGTCTTCGCTGCATCACACAAAAGGATTTCTTTATTACTAATTTCTTGGAGTTTCGAAACAATGATCTTGGATTTTTGCGAAAGAAGGGCTTTTTCGTATTCTCTTTATTAATTCGGTCAATTTCTTCAATAAGGTGAGTGACATGTGTTTGTTTTCTTATTATTCTCTACATGTTGCACATGATGATTTGTCTATTAGAAATTATGTTAGGGATTTTATGAAGATATAATGAATTTTGATGAGTGGATAATTTAAAAATTGAATCTTTTCTTGAAACTATGCTATGGATGATTAAAACTCTATATAGATGACTTGTAATTGTTAAAGAACCTAATAGAAACCATGGATAGGTTGCTTTCCCCCATATTCTTGCTGTTTTGAACATATGTTATTGATTTGTATGATGTTTAATGCAAAAGTGAACAAAACCTAATCTTTACTATGTATGAATGCAAATATGATCTGTTGGGGGTATTAGATGAAGTAAACTTGATTATACACTTGTTGTGTGTGTGCATGAATTAACTAATGTGAGTAGTGGGGTATGTGTTTTACCGATTATAGGGGGTTTTGAATTAGAAAGAACAAATTTTGAAAGGGAAAAGGGGTTTGATAATTTCGGGTCTGATGTATGCAGGCCGAAAATTGACTTTTGGTATTTTGTGAAGCTTTCAATTGGGTATTGATTCTATATGATACTGGGATTTATATTGGACAATATAACATCCATATACCTTGATTTCTTGTTAAGTCGACTGATATATATATATATATATATATATATATATATATATATATATATATATATATATATATATATATATAATAAAACACAAAGAAAGCTATCAAGTGGCTCTCCTTCAATCCCTCAAAAATTAAAGGCCCAGATTTAACCTTACAAAACATATTTTCCCTCCAAAAGTTCTCCCCAAAACTCAAATTTAAATCTCCCACCCAAAAAAACTCCTATATTTATTTAATTTTATTTCTCTCCCCCCCCCCCCCCTTCTATTCAAAAAATTAAGAAAATAAAAATTTTAGAAATTTTAGAAAATTTAAAATTTTAAAAATTTAATAACTTTTAAAATAATTTTAAAAAAATCAAAAAAATCATATAATATGTTTTTTGCTCTATGTTTGCTACTTCAATTAATTTGTTGGACCTCCAAAATTATTTTATATGATCAAACAAGGTGCACTGTTCCGAAGACGTGCCGTAGGCACGTGTCAACGGGCAAACCTAGTATATATATATATATATATATATATATATATATATATATATATATATATATATATATACATACATACATTTATCCCTATGTCACTGTTTGAAGAATTGTCAAAATTTGATTTTACGGAGTTTTCAATTGGATCTGGAGTTGTTTGATACTGAGGTGGATTTGAATAATATACTACACTTATACGATGTTTTCTTGATGTTTTACTGAAGATTAAACACATCTATATATATATATATATATATATATATATGTATGTATATAATCATCTCAATGTTTTGAAGATTTTGCGAAAAATTTCTCTTTTATGATCTTGATGTGATTTTGATTTGTTTTATGAACTCCTATATGTTATACAAGTTATATTTAATCATCTCAGGAATTTGGTTTTGCAAATTTAAGATTTTACAAAGAATTATAGAAGTATCAGTAAAATGTGCACGAAATTTAAAGTGGAAGATTTTTTTACTTGACAGTCGACCGACCACTTTTGAACTAAAAGTGGCAGTCGACTAGCAATTCTTGAGTTTCGGATTTTCACAGGACAGTCGACTGTCCATTTTCGACAGTCGACTGTCATTGTTCTGGCTGATGGGTTTTCTTGAGTTTCGGATTTTCGCAGGACAGTCGACCGGCCGTTTTCGACAGTCGACTGTCAATGTTCTGGTTGGTGGGTTTCTTGAGTTTTCTGATGTATTCTTTAAACGATTGGTTCTTCGATATTGTGGACTATTAATCTACTGTTTTAAATGATGTTTTGCTACAGATTACAGTATTTTACGAAGAGTTATATTTTTGTTGTAATGGAATTTAAATTACTTTCCTATGACTTTATAAAAAGAGATATATGTGGATTTCAAACGAATTGATGTTTTGTGATATTCTACGACTTAAAAATAAGATTTTCATTTATTTAATGGATTTAGTATTTCATTCAAATTCTGGAATTTTATGAATACATTATATAAATGGGATTTGATAATTTTTAAGAAGTTTTCTTAAATGTAAAAATATTGATAATGAGATTATGAGTTTTGTTGAAAGTTTTGGTGTTGATGGTTGAGTTGTGAGTCTCTAGAGGGTGAGTGGGACCCTAGTACACCGGCAGTTGAGGTTTTGTGGTTTGGTCAGTTGTAGCCTTATTGTTGATCAGTTGGGTTAAGTCCGGCATGGTACACCAACTCTAGGAGATTTGTAAATAATTAATTAACTTAACAAGATAAGGACATGCACTAGATGGTGATATGATGAAATGAGTGCAAACGTGAGTTATGGATACCAGGATGATCCAAGGAGTGAGATATTCCCCAGTATTCTGGAACGATGTACGTAAGGGCCACACAGAGTGATCCGCGGAGTGGGATTGATCTCCAGTATTTCGAGGACGAGAGCGACGGTGATGGGATGTTTGTGCAATGAGGGTTCCAGGATGACCTGCGGAGTGAGGCAATCCCTAGTTTTTCGGGATGATGGACGTAAGGGCCACAGAATGATCCGCAGTGTGGGATTGGCCTCTAGTATTCCAAAGGCGAGAACCGATACTTGCAGAATATCTAAATCTCGTAGTAGTCATCGTAGTTGGATTAGTTGCATAGCGGGGGATCAAATCCTATCAAGAGGAGAAAGATAAGGGCTTGCACCGGACCTATGTAGAGTGTGATGCATAGAATCCGACAAGTATGCATTAGAGAGTCAACATACAGTATTGGTATTTCTTGACTGGGTTTTATGCATGTTGTTTTCTGTTTTTCTACACTTGACACTTAATCTAGTTTCACTTGATGTTTTCATGTTTTATTTACTGTTATTTCATATTCCATTTTTTATTACTGTTGATATATGTTGTTTATGACTTTATCTTTATATTTTATTCATGTTGTATTTCCTTTGATTTCACTCTCACCGTTATGGCTGACCCTTGTAGTTTTGGGGGTTAGGGTTATCTCTAGCCTCATGTTTTACAGGTAGGTACCTATAGCATTGGGATTTGAATGCATGAGATAGAATGATGTTATGGCTTATGTAAATTGTAAAAGAATGAGTTGTAAAAGAAAGAAATTGCAATTCAAGGTGTTTAATTTTCCGCTGTGCTTTGTAAACAATTGATGTAATAAAAAGTTTTAATTTTTTCCTGTATTTCGTTGCTATGTGTCACACCCCGCTTCCCAAAATACGGAAATACGAGCTCGTGACGAAGCCCAGCGAATGATTTTTACATCATCCATAAGCTGTAGGATCGACTCGGTATCATAACAAGAATATAACCAGATTTATATATGACCAAGCATGCATGAATAATTTATTAAGCAACAGAAAACAATTTAAACAATAATGATATTCAAATAGTTTCCATGTCTCGATCAAGTGCAAACTCGGAGACAAGTCTTAAACAACAGAAGAAATGAATACCTTAAGAAAAGCAATTATTCAAACAAGTCCTTGCTCCAAGCGAATACTGAAATATCTGCTCGCCAATTCCAGCAGGCAGCTCGTCTCCAAAGTCTGTTTAATAAATATAAACAGGGAAAACAAGAGAAAATACCCTTAGTGCAAGCTAGGGCCACAAATAGTGAAAGCAAGTACAAGTATGAGGAACAGGAACTGGAATCAAGAATATAACAGAGTTATAAGAAGTAGTGGACAAATTCAAGGACTGGCTAGCAAGAGGGAACATCTTAATAACTAGGTTGGATAACAACTGCTAGTGGTGAAACACATGTCAGGTGCACCTATAGGGCTATTTAATATCAAGCGCCAAATCTCAAGTCTAGTGTCATGTGTTATTTCAAATGTCAGGTCTCAAATATCAAGTTGTCAAGTCTCAAGTACCAAGTTGTCTAGTAAAAGTTATCAAGTTCAAGTCTAGTTCAAGTTATCAAGTTCAAGTCTAGTTCAAGTTATCAAGTTCAAGTCTAGAGGTGATTACTATCTAGGTAGCACGACATGCATCCATACTTTTACTACATGGTTGCTACAGTCAAAACAATTCCGTTTAGACCTAGTAATGGAGTCTATAGGGCGGCGTACTCAGGTATCAAGTATCAAGCAAGCCATGGTTCATGAATCGGAAATTAAATAACAAGTTCACGAAGCAAGTTCGCGAATCCACAAGCAAGTTCAAGAACCGCACAATGGATTCAAGAATCAAACAAGTTCATGAGCCGAGTAACCGACTCCATGAATCGAACAAGATACAACAAGTTCATGAACCAAGTATTTGGGAAACACGGGCCCCCTTCCGAGTACACTTACCTATATTGTCCACTCTATAGTCTTTCCCATAACCCCGGCTTGTTACTTTTATTAATTCTTACCAAGCAAGTATGCATATGTGAAATGTTGTAATTTAATTCTAAGAAAAATTGGGGATGTCCTATAGGGTGTCCAGCAGCTAAATATAAAATTTCGTGTCAAACGCTCGCTGTTTACACAGCTAAAATAATTGCGCAAGAAATTTTGTACAGCAGTTTTGCAAATCTGCGTCTACTGACACAGCTGCAGTATAACTGCCATAACTCCTAGACCGTAACTCCAAATTCGAAAATTTTGGAGCCTATCGATATCTACACATCCAGATCTACAATTTCTATTCAGGGCTCGGATCCAGATTCAAATGATAAAAGGGTCGAAACCGCAAAAGAATATTCAGACAGCAACACGTAGAATTAACTTGCTAGTATAGATTTCATGGAAAAATGTCATTTGGCGTCTAAGTTATTATGTGGTATCAATATCATGGAGGTCAAAACAGCAAATAATAAATGTTTTTCAAGTTATAGGGTCGCAAGTTCGTCAAAAATTAAATGTGACATTTATCTACAAATTTAGGGCTCCTAAATTCATATGTCTATATTTTCATGTGTCCAAGGGTAAAAGAGTCCAATAATTATAAATTAAATACAAGGAAATTTTGTGACTCTTAGATTTATCAATTTGGAGGTTCAAAATTGATCCACAACGATATTTCAAAGAGGAGTCACAATCTAACTATTTATAGTATTTCAAGGGTGCTTGTACTAGAACAATAAAATGTACAAGGATACTTGCCTTAATTTGACGATGACTATATCCACTTGTAGAAGAATTTGGGTAGAAAAATCCCGGAAGAAGTCCTCAAAAAGTGCATGCAAAAATTGATCGGAGATCGAGTTTTCCCCACACTAGATCAGCCAGAACAGCGTACGGCAAATCTGGATCTAGCGCGCCAAAACACGGAACACCAAAAACAGCGAATCAGGAAGCTTCCTCACACCGGATCAGAGCCGAACAGGAAACAGCGAGTGGGATTCGCTGTGGGCACAACACGGAATAGCGATCTCGATCGCACGGATCTTGAAGCGATCGGATGGTTGAGATCGAATCCCGCCCCAATCGCTGTTCTTCTTCTTCTTCGTTTTCTTCTTCGACGGACAGAGCACGAGAGAGAGGGAAGGTGCGGCAGCGCCGGTGATGGCTGCGGAACTTCGACTGACGACGCGACGACTGGGAAGTCGACGACGGCGACTGGCGGCGAGTTAGCGATGAAAAGGCGTGGCTCTGTTCTTGGGTTCGAACAGGGGAGAGCGGCGACGGGGGTTTCTCGGCACATGGACGGCGACGAGGGTCAGTGGTGGTCGTGGCGATGTGGCGAGGCGGTGCTGCGACATGGCGAGGGCGAAAGGAGGAGACTGGTGATGGGTTGCGAGTTCGAGAGTTGGGTTCGGTGGAGTTGGTTAATGGCGGAGGATGGGTTCGAAGCTGGGTTCGTTGTTGATGATGGTGGATGCAGGCGGTGGTGGTGATGTGGGGTTGACGAGGAGCTGGAGTCGAGTAGGTGGTGGTCGGAGGTGGCGAGGCGATCGGAAATGGATCGAAGGTGGGTTGGTTGGCGAGAAAGATGGAGACGAAGGAGGAAGGGATTAGCGGCGGGTAGTTTTTAGGTTAAAACAGTGAATAGGGTTGGATTAGGGTTAGGGTAGGGTTTAAAAGTAGGGTTTGCGGGTTAGTGGGTTTTGGGGATCCGTTTAAAAAAGAACCCAACAAGAGAAATGGTCAAAATGCACCAAAATGGGTATTAGAGAAATAAAAGAGAAGAATTGGTCCATTTCCCACGAAGAACAATACAAATGGCACACAATTGAATTCGATAAAAGGAACAAAAATTGAGTCGAGGCAAAAATAATGATTTTATTCGAACTGAAATAAAATACAAGATCTCAAATAGATGAAAGAGTACAATTGAGCAAAATACAGTATAAAAGTACAAATACGGGGAAACAGGAGTTACAAATCCTACCCACCTTACACAAAAATTTCGTCCTCGAAATTTGCTTAGGCGGTACATAGGACAGGATAAATGTAAATTAGGGGAGGGTAACAAACAAGGGATCCAAAGAAAAGTCAACTTGGCGGTAACACCAAAATAAGGAGGGAGTGAATAGCAACGATGTCAAAAGGAATGCATAAAAGAGAATGGACGGTAACAAAAGGAAAGAACAACACGAGATAATAAAGCAAGATAAAAGTCGGCAGAACTGAAATCAGAGAGGGAAATGACCGGGAAGAATCAAACCATTCAGAGAATCAACGGATGGGGATGAATACAAGGAACAGAGAGGGAAGCAACAATACAAGGGACTAGTCGTAACAAGGGGATCCCGGGACCTGCGGGTTATGAGCCCACCACGCTTCCGCTGTGACACTCTGATGGTGACGTCCCAAGCTCCAGACATGTCGTTGTAGTCCACGTGACACCAGGCGACGCACCGAGCAGGAAGATAAGACTGAGACACTAGGATCGAGGGGAGTATGGGCTCCAAATAGGGATAGACAATAATGCAAAATGGATATAAGGCTTGAGCTTCAATCTTCAAAATTAAAAGATAGAATACATATCAAAACTAATGGCTTTTAACAGAAATAATAACACAACAAATATCAATAATAATAATATCAATAGTAACAGAATAATAATAACAATAATAAAAATTAAATATAACAATGATAATAATGAAATTAGTAATAATAGTAACAAAATAATAATAATAACAATAATAAAAACAGAAATCAAAATCGTCATAATCATACAGGTAATAATAACATAATAAAAATATCAACAATACTAATTATAACGATAACACATACATGACATAATAGAATTCAACACACTCATGAAAATAATGCAATAATAATAATAATGATAGCATTAAAAATAATATCAATAATGATAATAAATAATATGATAATAGCAATAATAACAATAATATCAATAAGGTAACAGTAATAATAATAAAAATAATAACAGTAATAAAGGTGATGAAAATAATAATAATAACATAAATCGAAACGACAATGATAATAATAATACCAATAATAACGAAAATTATTCCTTTACCATCAGTTTATTTATATAAGTAACGAGTCTTGAAATATCAATTAGTAATAGGTAGAAAATCTTGCCTCCTTAACATCAAGTTGCATATTTGCCTTCACGACATCAGGTTTCAAATTGCCATCCAAATATTCGGCTGCACATTTTGCCTCGCCGATATCCAGTTGCAATTTGCCTCAATTGACATCGAGTTGCATATTTGCCATCTCGACATTAGGTTGCACCGAAGTAGTGAAATGTATATAAATTGAGCATGCTCAGGCTCAAAACAAATTAATAATAATAATAATAGTAATGATAAAAGTAATAGTATCAATAACAATAATAATAATAAAATATCGATACTAATAACAATGAGAATAACAATGATAATAACAATGACCATAACAGTAATAATAACAGAAATCGCAAAAAGAATGATAATAATAATAATAATGATAGCAATGATATTAAAATATCAACAACACTAGTAAAAATAATAATGCAAGACAAGGTATAGTTTGTGCCCAACACTTTGTGGAAGTAATTTATTATTAGAAATAATAATAAAATAATGAAAACAACAACAAGAATATCAATAGTAATAACAATAATAGTAATACTAGTAATGATAACGAAATTAATAGCAATAATAATAATAGTAGTAATAATAGCATGATGCAACAAAATAAGAATTTGTCTTATCAAAATAATCTAGTAGAAACATATAGTCGATCAAAAATGAAAAGTGAAGTTAAAATACATCATTGTTCGAAATAATAAAATCTTTGTTGAGAAACATTTTTATAGAAGATCAAAAATAAATATAATAATTAATCATCGAAGTATAGAAAGTATTCGGAAAAATAATTATAAAGAGAAAAATAAGTAGGAGAAAAATGAAGCGACACCCAATAAGGAGTTAAAAAGAATGATGACTAGAAGGAACGAAAGGAAATTAAGGAATTGAATACGAAGGAAGAGGGACGAGGGGCAAAATCGGAATTGAAGAGAATATAGCGGGAAAGAAATAACCAACATGATACTCAATATGAATCAACAAATGAAAATGAATGCAAGGCAGGGAAAGCAATGAACGACACACGAGCTGAAATAAGAAGGGATCAACGAGGCAAGCAGAAGATAAGAGATTGCTTGCACCGAAATCAAAAGAATATGGGTACGGAAAAATAAACTTGCACCCAATAAGAAATCAACAAATCAGGAGGACTGCAAGAGATGGAAGGAATCAATGAATCAAAGAAGTGAATATGAAGGGATCAAAATGGATGGAATAAGACTTGTGTCCAGATCGAGTTGACTATTAAATTATTCATGTGATTGCATGGCCTGTTTAATGTTGAGTTAATCCTGACTGAGTCAAGCCTGTCTAATGTATTAGTCAAACTAACACATTAGTCAAACCTGAGCTCTGATACCACTAAAAACCTTGTCACGCCCCGCTTCCCAAAATACGGAAATACGAGCGCGTGACGAAGCCCAGCGAATGATTTTTACATCATCCATAAGCTGTAGGATCGACTCGGTATCATAACAAGAATATAACCAGATTTATATATGACCAAGCATGCATGAATAATTTATTAAGCAACAGAAAACAATTTAAACAATAATGACATTCAAATAGTTTCCATGTCTCGATCAAGTGTAAACTCGGAGACAAGTCTTAAACAACAGAAGAAATGAATACCTTAAGAAAAGCAATTATTCAAACAAGTCCTTGCTCCAAGCGAATACTGAAATATCTGCTCGCCAATTCCAGCAGGCAGCTCGTCTCCAAAGTCTGTTTAATAAATATAAACAGGGAAACAAAGGGAAAACAAGAGAAAATGCCCTTAGTGCAAGCTAGGGCTACAAATAGTGAAAGCAAGTACAAGTATAAGGAACAGGAACTGGAATCAAGAATGTAACAGAGTTATAAGAAGTAGTGGACAAATTCAAGGACTGGCTAGCAAGAGGGAACATCTTAATAACTAGGTTGGATAACAACTGCTAGTGGTGAAACACATGTCAGGTGCACCTATAGGGCTATTTAATATCAAGCGCCAAATCTCAAGTCTAGTGTCATGTGTTATTTCAAATGTCAGGTCTCAAATATCAAGTTGTCAAGTCTCAAGTATCAAGTTGTCTAGTTAAAGTTATCAAGTTCAAGTCTAGTTCAAGTTATCAAGTTCAAGTCTAGTACAAGTTATCAAGTTCAAGTCTAGTGGTGATTTCTATCTAGGTAGCACGACATGCATCCATACTTTTACTACATGGTTGCTACAGTCAAAACAATTCCGTTTAGACCTAGTAATGGAGTCTATAGGGCGGCGTACTCAGGTATCAAGTATTAAGCAAGCCATGGTTCATGAATCGGAAATTAAATAACAAGTTCACGAAACAAGTTCGCGAATCCACAAGCAAGTTCAAGAACCGCACAATGGGTTCAAGAATCAAACAAGTTCATGAGCCGAGTAATCGACTCCATGAATCGAACAAGATACAACAAGTTCATGAACCAAGTATTTGGAAAACACGGGCCCCCTTCCGAGTACACTTACCTATATTGTCCACTCTATAGTCTTTCCCATAACCCCGGCTTGTTACTTTTATTAATTCTTACCAAGCAAGTATGCATATGTGAAATGTTGTAATTTAATTCTAAGAAAAATTGGGGATGTCCTATAGGGTGTCCAGCAGCTAAATATAAAATTTCGTGTCAAACGCTCGCTGTTTACACAGCTAAAATAATTGCGCAAGAAATTTTGTACAGCAGTTTTGCAAATCTGCGTCTACTGACACAGCTGCAGTATAACTGCCATAACTCCTAGACCGTAACTCCAAATTCGAAAATTTTGGAGCCTATCGATATCTACACATCCAGATCTACAATTTCTATTCAGGGCTCGGATCCAGATTCAAATGATAAAAGGGTCGAAACCGCAAAAGAATATTCAGACAGCAACACGTAGAATTAACTTGCTAGTATAGATTTCATGGAAAAATGTCATTTGGCGTCTAAGTTATTATGTGGTATCAATATCATGGAGGTCAAAACAGCAAATAATAAATGTTTTTCAAGTTATAGGGTCGCAAGTTCGTCAAAAATTAAATGTGACATGTATCTACAAATTTAGGGCTCCTAAATTCATATGTCTATATTTTCATGTGTCCAAGGGTAAAAGAGTCCAATAATTATAAATTAAATACAAGAAAATTTTGTGACTCTTAGATTTATCAATTTGGAGGTTTAAAATTGATCCACAACGATATTTCAAAGAGGAGTCACAATCTAACTATTTGTAGTATTTCAAGGGTGCTAGTACTAGAACAATAAAATGTACAAGGATACTTGCCTTAATTTGACGATGACTATATCCACTTGTAGAAGAATTTGGGTAGAAAAATCCCGGAAGAAGTCCTCAAAAAGTGCGTGCAAAAATTGATCGGAGATCGATTTTTCCCCACACCAGATCAGCCAGAACAGCGTACGGCAAATCTGGATCTAGCGCGCCAAAACACGGAACACCAAAAACAGCGAATCAGGAAGCTTCCTCACACCGGATCAGAGCCGAACAGGAAACAGCGAGTGGGATTCGCTGTGGGCACAACACGGAATAGCGATCTCGATCGCACGGATCTTGAAGCGATCGGATGGTTGAGATCGAATCCCGCCCCAATCGCTGTTCTTCTTCTTCTTCGTTTTCTTCTTCGACGGACAGAGCACGAGAGAGAGGGAAGGTGCGGCAGCGCCGGTGATGGCTGCGGAACTTCGACTGACGACGCGACGACTGGGAAGTCGACGGCGGCGACTGGCGGCGAGTTAGCGATGAAAAGGCGTGGCTCTGTTCTTGGGTTCGAACAGGGGAGAGCGGCGACGGGGGTTTCTCGGCACATGGACGGCGGCTGAGGGTCAGTGGTGGTCGTGGCGATGTGGCGAGGCGGTGCTGCGACATGGCGAGGGCGAAAGGAGGAGACTGGTGATGGGTTGCGAGTTCGAGAGTTGGGTTCGGTGGAGTTGGTTAATGGCGGAGGATGGGTTCGAAGCTGGGTTCGTTGTTGATGATGGTGGATGCAGGCGGTGGTGGTGATGTGGGGTTGACGAGGAGCTGGAGTCGAGTAGGTGGTGGTCGGAGGTGGCGAGGCGATCGGAAATGGATCGAAGGTGGGTTGGTTGGCGAGAAAGATGGAGACGAAGGAGGAAGGGATTAGCGGCGGGTAGTTTTTAGGTTAAAACAGTGAATAGGGTTGGATTAGGGTTAGGGTAGGGTTTAAATAGTAGGGTTTGCGGGTTAGTGGGTTTTGGGGATCCGTTTAAAAAAGAACCCAACAAGAGAAATGGTCAAAATGCACCAAAATGGGTATTAGAGAAATAAAAGAGAAGAATTGGTCCATTTCCCACGAAGAACGATACAAATGGCACACAATTGAATTCGATAAAAGGAACAAAAATTGAGTCGAGGCAAAAATAATGATTTTATTCGAACTGAAATAAAATACAAGATCTCAAATAGATGAAAGAGTACAATTGAGCAAAATACAGTATAAAAGTACAAATACGGGGAAACAGGAGTTACACTATGTTTATGATTACATTGAAGTTGATTCTGGAAATTGTGCCACGTATTTCTAATTTTATTTATTGAAAATTCGGGATACTACAATTATGCTCAGATTATTCAGATACTTCAACAAATTGAAGAATTTCAGAATATACCAGTATGTCCGAAGCAAAAGAAGAAATTAACAAAGAAAAATAATGAATCCTTAAGAGCTAATTGCAGAATACGTGTCCTACGCACTAAAGAATGCATTATCAAAAGAAGGATGTTCAGATTCAATGACAGAGAATAAAGAAATAGAGATTCGAGAAGATAAGGAAGGAAAAGCAAAAGATAACATGTCAGACGAACACATTGGTGGAGATAATGAACCCATGTCTCCATTATCTCTAGATTCTATAGCCCTGATAATTTAGACACGTAAAAAGAAAGATGAAGGTTCCAGAACGGCAATTACCACAAAAAGAAGACAGGTCAAAAAGAAGGGTCCATTATTTTAGAACCTCCTAGATTAGAAAAGATGCTCCTCCAATTCTCAGACACGTCAAAAGACTTTCATCATCACTGAAGAATCTAGACTCCATCCTTTGCCTATAAAAAGCAAGGACCTCTAACGCTCTAAGGCATCGAACTGAAGAGAACTCAAGCTTCAACTCTCCTCCTCTCCTCTTCCACAAATATTCCTCTTGTAAACATTTTGTAAAATACTAAGGATCCAAGGTGTGTAAGTTTGGCTTGTACAAAGGCTTGAAAGATTTCTCTGTAAGTATTTTTTGGTATCAGAGCAGAATTGATCCTTTCAAAAATCACTTAGAACATAGTATAGATCCAGTAGATTTAATTCATAAACTGACACAAATTTCTCACTGTTTAGAATTAATAGCTACTGCTCTACTGCTCTTAAAGAAAGAACCAATTATTAAAAGAAATATCCAATAAATTAGACTATATTAAACACCAAAATAGTATTAAACTTGAAATACTTAGCAAATTAGAACTAAAAGAACAAATAAATCAGAATAAACCCAAAATACATTGAATTAGAATTAGAAACTCTTTTAGAAAAATCAAAAGAAAAATAGAAAGTTATTAGAATGAATTAAACAAATTGTTCTTAGTTATTGAATGATCTAAATAACGAATATATTGACTATAAAGAAATACTCCAAGAAATAGAAGGTAGAGACACTTATAGCCCACAATCTCAATAAAAAAATATTATTATCAAATTATTTATTAAACTTCAGCAAAAGATAGACAGTATTTAGAAGCCAACTATATCTGGAATTCAAGACGAGATTAGTAAGTTTACACAGAATATATCTAAGATATCCTTAGAACCAACAGGTAAAGAAAGAATAACGAGAAAACATAGACCATCGCTCAGATTCCTACCCAAAAAATCAGAATGAATAGTAGAAATAAATCAAGTGTACAAACCTTTATTGGACCATCAACAACTCTTAGGACTACAGAACAAGGTTCGACTAGTAACCCAAGACCTTTATTAGAAAGATTGTTTAGCATAAGAGCTAATAGTTATGAGGTTCGACTAGAAGAATTAATAGACTCAGAGCAAGATTATGATAGATTCCAAAGAGAATGATTAATTATCCTTAATCCTAGAACGTTATATCAAACCGGGAGATTTGAAATTAGAAATAATTCTTTAGACATAACAGAGAACAAACAATTAGTTGTTTAGGAAATCAATTTGTTAGTTTACCTTTATTCAGTCAAACCGCCGGTAATGAGCTGAGAAAGTCTAGACATAGAATTATGCACATAGGATTGATAATTATAGGCATTAAAGGGTCAATGAGCAAAATTTTAGGTTGCAAAGTTTTAGTAACACTTTATGATGATAGATGGAACGATATAGCAAAAGACATGATAGCAAGTATAGAAGTAGACATGAATAGTAACTCAAGAACTTTCTATTGTAGCCCTGACTTTATAATAACTATAAAATATTTTATTAAACATATGCATATAGGCATACAAACTAAAGGATATGAAGAAGTACATAGTGGTGAAAATTTACGGGTTCATATAGCATTCCTAGAAAGAATTACAACTAATTTTAAAGTAAAATATAAAGTACATATAAAAGAAGTATTAAATTTATTAAGTAGCAAAGGAATTAAAATGATTAAGCCCTTAGAATATGATTCAGCAAGACTAGTAGGATTAGTTTGAATTTTGACAGATTTATTGAACATACTAGAACTATAGTACCACACAACTCTTTAATCTATACTGATACCCAAGGAAGAACTAGTGTTAGGTTTACAAGATACATCCCTCAAGTAAATAGAAATATGAGTGACATAGAAACGGACTTAGGATTATACCTAGTTCATATAGAATGTATGCATACATTAGAAATAGATACTGATAAAATACTGTATCCCAAAGAATTAGAGATAACTTAGTAAAAAAGAATTACTGGAATTAGAAGATATGCATTATAAAAACAAGTCTATTTTAGAAGATGAATATCCTTATTATGGTAATGAAAAAAATATCAGAATAGGAAAATTAGTAGAAGAAAAGGATGAAATAAATGACCAATTAATGCACGTATTCGATATATCTTATCAAAAAGAATTAGCAGGTACAAAAGAAACTAGCACAACAACATCTGCATCTTCATTCCATAGAACTGTAGCACTTGGCACTACAAATTATAAAGGAGGTAACATTCCTAGAATTCCTTACTCATCTTATCAAGAATCAGAATATATATTTAGGACAAAAGGAATAAGACAACCCTTAGAACAGCCTATTAAATTTCAAACCAAGGCAGAACCCCAAATTCAAATTTACCAGCACATGATCCCCATACTTGGTCCAATATATTGGATGTTTGGAAATATACCCTAACAGGAGATTACTATAGATCAACCTTAGACATGGAAGCTCAAGAAATGTATAAATATCTAGAAACATATCTTTGAGAAAGTACAAGACAATTATGGGAATCATATAAGACAGCCCAAGTAACAAAATACAATGAGTTACTTGGCTTAGGAGCTAACCCATATAATTTTGTAAATAAAATACAAAGCTTAGTTACCGGAGAAGATCCAAATTCAGGACACTTAGGAGTACAAAGGGCCATTAGGAATTTAGATCAATTAAGTATATACAAATGGAAGCATATAAAGAAATTTCTCAATGACTATTAGTATTATGTATGTATTTCAGGAAATGCATTTAACCCAGAATTAGGAGATAAGCTATTTAGAAAATTACCAGGAGCTTTAGGAATAGAAATAGTAGAAAGATTGTAGAATTAGCTATGAGTAAAGGTTGAACCTAATAGACCTTGGACAATAGGACACCGTATTCAACATATACTTAAAATCCTAAAAGAAAAATGTACTGAGATACAAATACAAAAAAAGTTAAAACATTCGGATTATAGTTTCTGTCGAGAAATATATACAGCTCAAACATATGGAGTTAATGACAAAGAACCCAGAAAATATAAAAGAACGTATAATAAACATAAATACTATAATAAAAAGAAATATTATTTAAGAAAATCTAGTAGAAGAAAACCTTACCAAGATCCACAAAAACACGTTAGAAAATTTAAACCAAACTGACTATATAAAAATAAATTAGAATGTTTTACATGTGGAAGTCCAGAACATATAAGCAGAACATGTCCTAAACTAATTAATAAGCATAATAAAAACAGTACTTTAGAAGAATGTACTAATGAAGACCTTATTAATATAGATGAAACCATTTCAGACTGAATCTATCTATTCTATTATTACTATATAAGACCCTAGTGAGGATTATATGATTTAGGATGAAGAAGAATCTAATTCATTGAAAATATTGCATCACCCATAGATTTGCCCGAATTAGACTCTTCAGATTTAGATATGATGAATGTAGAATCTACCAGCAAATACGATTCCTGTAAACATGACTGGAAAATCAATATAGGAAGAGACAGTGTACCATGCTCTTTTTGCCTTTGTAACCCTAGTAGAGAAAATAGAACAAAATGTTAAAAATGTTACAAAGAAGGATGTATGAACTGTATAAAAGAAATCTGTAAACAAGAATTTAGTCCAGAAATAGCCCGTACTAAGATACTTACAGATGAGTTAAAAATACAAAGAAAAATATTAGAAAATGTTGAAGATACACAAAAGCTAACATATGAAAGAATAGAAGCATTAGAAAGTAGATTAGATAAAGAAAAAATAATAATAGAACACCCATTAGAATTGCATCCAGAAAGAAATGAATTAGTCCAAATATGTAATAGCGAAAATCTAAAATATTTAAAGGTTAAATGTATAGTAAGAATAAAAAATTACGAAATAAAGTGTTTAGCCTTAATAGATACTGGATGTACTAATTGTATTATTAATAAAGATATAATTCCTCAAGAATACATAGTTAAAGCTTCAAAACCCATAGGAGCCCAACAAATAGATAGGCAAGTATATGTGTATGATAGTCTTTTAGCTCCAAACAATAAAATTAGATTTGAAACAAATTGTGGTGAAATTACAGAGTATACATAACCAAAAGACAACACGTGGGTAAGATCTTTAAATTTAAAAGAAGACCTAATTTTAGGGTTACTCTTTTTACTAAAAGACAATGGTAGTATACTTATAAGTAAAGATTATTTACAACTACAAAAACATACATTATTTACACCAGTATATATACATAATGAACTAACTATGACCATACAAATAACAGAACCAAGGGTAGAAAAAGAATGTCATTGCCCAACAGAAGGACAATGCCAGTTATAAGAAATCACTAATGAAGAAATAGATGAACCGTATGCAATCAAAAATCAGATAGAATTTATAAATTTAGAACAATTATATTATACCTTAATTAGTGAACAAGAAACTGAACAACTAATTTTTAAAATAGAAAAACTAGGAATACTAGGATAAGATATATTAAGATATTGGGAGAAAGATAAGATAGTGTGTAAACTAAATATAATTAATCCTGAATATAAAATCAAAATTGCAAAAATAAATGCAACTAATCAAAACATGGAAGAATTTAAGATGCGTATTGCAAAACTTCTCAAGTTAGGAGTAATCGAAAGATCTGATAGTCCTCATAGATCAACAGCTTTTATAATAAGAAAACATAGTGAAATAATCAGAGGAAAAAGTAGAATGGTAATTAATTAATTATAAAAGATTAAATGATAATACAAGAGATGATGGTTATGATATACCACATAAGACTAGATTAATAAATCAAATTTAGGGTCGTACCATAAGTAAGTTTGATTTAAAATCAGGCTTTTGGCAAATTAAAATGCATCCAGATAGTATAGAATGGACAACATTTGCTTGTCCAAAAGGTCATTTTGAATGGCTTGTAATGTCATTTGGCCTTAAGAACGCGCCATCTGTTTTTCAAAGAAAAATAGATGATATCTTCGTAAAACATAAGAAATTTGTTGTATCCTATATAGATGGTATTTTAGTATTCAGTCAAACTCAACAAGAACACAGAGGACATTTACAAATCATTATTTCAGAATTCATTAATCATGGATTAATTGTTAGTAAGAAGAAAATGCAATTATTCAAACCCCAAATAGAATTTTTAGGAGTAGTGATAGGACAAGGAAAAATAAAACTAAAACCACATATAGCCCAGAAGGCTTTAGATTTCTCAAACAAATTAGAAGATTTAAAACAAATTCAACAGTTTTTCGGCCTAGTAAATTATGCTAGACCATGACCTAGGCAAAATTACAGGCCCCTTATGTGCAAAAACATCCCAAAAGGGCCAAAGACATTTTAATCAAGAAGATATTAAATTAGTACAACAAATAAAACAACTAATAAAACTTCTCCCTGAATTAAATCTACCATTAGACACAGATTATCTAATACTTGAAACAGACGGATGCAATACAAGGTGGGGAGAAACCCTTATTGCTAAACCTAATAAGTATTCAGATAAAGATACAGAACGAATATTTAGATATCCTAGTGGAAAATATAAAGAAAAAGTTAATATTAGTAGTATTGACACAGAACTTTTAGCAATCTCATAATCCCTAGATAGATTTGAACTATTCATAATCTCTAAAAAAGAAATCAGTCTTAGAACAGATTGTGAAGCGATAGTGTCCTTTCACAATAAGATGAATCTTGACAGTAAACGCAATTCACGAAGAAGATGGTTAAATTTTCTTGATCGTTGTTCAGTACTAGGTACCTGTATTAATTTTGCACATATTAAAGAAACCAATAATACTATTCCTGATTACCATAGTAGACTCTTATATCAGAATGTGCTTGAAAGTGTGGTGGACCTTGTACACCTTGCTGGTCCCGATGGTTTCCCTTTTTTGGGTGTAATTCAGAATTTAGTCATTTTCCTTCGTTTGAAGGTTTTTTGTCATTTTCTATATCCATATTCTGGAGGGTATCAAAATTTTCTAATAATGTCTTCAGAATATTTGTTACAGCAAAAATATCCTAATTTTGAATCTTTTTTATGGAATCTTGTTCCATTGAGATATTTGTAACTATCCTAAATCAAATTAATGATACAAATATTCTCTGACGTATTAGAACATTTTTGGGAAGATGACAACCAAGTCAGAGACATGTTTATATGCAGGAGAATAAGAGAAATTTATTATAGAAATGTTTGTACAACCAAGATGGCAGCTAAATGTAGATTTAGACTTACTCCATCCACCCTTTTCTTGATTATACAGACGAAGATTTTACTTCATTCCAGTTTCTACAAATTTGCTCTCTAGAAGCATTTAGCAAAAGCATAGATTGTATATGATAAACATTTTCTTATATCAGTTAGCAAATCAGTTTAATCCTGCGAAAGAAGGATATGAGGGAATAGTTAGAATACAATTAATTAATACAAGAATAGACCATCTTCTTAAATTATCTTCACTTTACTTACATACTGATCTTACTAATATTTTTTATGATAATTTGCAGATGGAAAGACTGCCACCTAGGCCTGGTTTACCAGCATATAATAATTTTCATCCAGTCTTACCATGCTAACAAGACCAAGGCAAGAATGCCTAAGATTTGGTAATCAAGAACTCGCAATCTTTCCAAATAGCAATATATCCTTCAAGAATTTTCCTTATATTTCAGTTAATAAAGAACAAAAATGTATATTAGACAATCTTTGGATTGCTTTTAATAATAAAGACCAGAAGTATTTTTCAGTTGCTATGAACTCTCTTTCAAAACTTTTTAATCAAAATCAAAAGAATTATAAGTTTTATGTAGTATTAAAAGGTAATCTACCATGAGTCTTTCACACATGGATAGAAGTTTTAGTGTAGAACCCCGTATTTTCAAATATTATTTTAATTATTTCAAAATGAATTTAAATTTATTTTGGGAGATTTAATTGGTATTTCCTAAAAGATTTATCTTTTGTACACGTGCAAAACACGTGCAAATGACTTTTTAGGAGTTTGAAAATTTAGATTCCTTTATGAAAAATCATTATTTATTATTTGGGATTTATGTAGTATTTTTCCAGATTTTTCTGAAATTAATTAGTATTATTTGCAATTTTTGAGAAAAGAATGACCTTTTTGTAAAATTTACATTTTTAAGGGCTAAAGTACAAAATTGGCATTCTGGACGTTTTAACAGTATTGGTTAAGATTTAGAAGTATATTTTCTATTAAATCCTAATTTTAATGAATTTTGGATGAGTTTCCAAGAGTAGATAGATATATATATAAAATTGTATTTTGAAGGGATTGTTTTGCAAATGTATTTGGAAACCCTAAAACCTAATTCCCGGCCTATATAAGTAGAGTCGCAGCCGTCATTCGATGCATAACTCAGATTTCATTATATTATTTTCTTGGCGATTTGGAGAAGGAGTTTGGATCTAGCAAAGGAAGGCTTTTGTGGATTCTTCTCGATTCTAAAGGTGAGTGATATGAACTTGTTTTGTTTATGTGTATGATTGCATGCTGTTTTGTTTGATGTTTTTGTATCTTGTATGAAATCGATGCCATGGTAGTTATTCGAAATATGCATGTGAAATCCATGAAAGATTAGTAGATCTCGATTGACAACTCTTGATTGCTTGAAACGTGTTAAGATTTAAGTATGGTTTTGATCGGATGTATGCACATCTGGATCTTGGGTTTATAAACAGATCTTGGTTATTAATGGTGAAAGAATCGAGTATTGAGAAACCCTATTGGGAGATTCAAGAATTGAGAACATGAGATTTTAGTATTGTAACTATGATGCAGATCATCTTGAGATTGTCACTTTTAACTAAATATAAGTTAATTTCCAAAGCAATGAATCTTTAGAGAACATCAGACTTGTTTTCGCATACAGACCTAATTTATGAAAACTGTAGGCCGACAGTCGACTGGTCTACTTATCAGTCGACTGGTACGACCCCATTATTGTATCTTCAGCATCTTGAGAATTCTTCGGGACAGTCGTCTGAGACCCATATTCAGTCGACTGGTCTACGAAATATTTTGTTTGTAAAGTATTGAGTTTCTCGTCTGGACAGTCGACCGATGATTTGTTAAGTCGACTGTTAGCACTTGGAATGTTTCTTGAGAATTATTGATAATTGTCTCGGGTAAGTCGACTGATGGTTTTCTTGAGTCGACTTACTGCACTTGTTATGATCTTGGATATTGGTTCTCGGGGCAGTCGACTTACTGTCGCATAAGTCGACTGATTCTGATGAGTTTTCATAATCTTGAGTGTTCTTTCAGTTCTTAGTTTGTTTGTAGATGGATATGTTCGTCGGTGTAAGAGTCACTATAGTGATTGCATACCGGGTACGTATTCAATCTATACCCTCTTAGTTTGTTTGTAGATGGATATGTTCATCGGTGTAAGAGTCACTATAGTGATTGCATACCGCGTACGTATTCGATCTATACCCTCTTAGTTTGTTTGTAGATGGATATGTTCGTCGGTGTAAGAGTCACTATAGTGATTGCATACCAGGTACGTATTCGATCTATACCCTCTTAGTTTGTTTGTAGATGGATATGTTCGTCGGTGTAAGAGTCACTATTAGTGATTGCATACCGGGTATGTATTCGATCTATATTATCTTTAGTTTTTTTTGTAGATGGATATATGGGTATCCGATCTATGGCATTATTGGTGATCGATTGATTGGACATACATCGTGGTATTGAGATTTATTAATGGTTGGACACATTCTGAGATGTGAGGATTACTGTTAGTTCAGAACAGTCGACTGGTTCGTTAAACAGTCGACTGTACAGTGCAATTAAGCTGTACTATTTTGAGAGTGATTGATTGATGGATACTTGATCGTTGGTATTGTTTCTCGACTTGACCTCACGCTTGTACTGGCCTATCGTTTCTTGTTGCACATTACATGTTCAGTTTATGTATTTTTGTTCAGTACATGTTGTTCGAGAATTTATGTTTATTGTTTATTTATGTTTGTTGTTTATATCACTCACACCATTTATGGCTGACCCCTTTAGTTTGGGGGTTAGGGTTCAACTCTAGCCTCATGTGTTACAGGTAGCTGCTTAGGGTTGGGAGCTTGGATGCTTGGGGTAGCTTTGGATTTTATGAGTGTTATAATAGAGCCTTGGGTAATTTTGTAAGGAGAAAGGGTTGTAACAGTTAAATGTATTTTAAGGTGTTTTGTATATCCGCTGCAACTGAAAAAGAATATTGTAATAAGAATTTGGAATAAAATGACTTGAGTTTTTGGTCTATGTATATTGTTACATTGAAGTGGATCGCTGGGAAAGTGCCACGTATTTTCTAAATTTTATATTAGAAATTCGGGGCGCTACAGAGATTGGTATCAGAGCATGCTTCAATGATAATAATAGACATAGTATGAAAACCAACCTAGGTGTGGACACTAGAGAGTGAGTACCTAGGTGTGGACATTAGAGTGTGAGTATCACATAGAGTTAAAACATGATGTTTGGCTTGGGGCATGGCTATGGTTTTGCCATAGGGCATTGATATGAGTTTGAATTGTGTGTGTTACTCTAACTTTACCCTCGTTTTGCAGTATTCAAAATGGTTGCACCCAGAGGTAGAAATGGTGGCAACAATGAGGATGGATCGGGTAGTTCTCGAGGAACGGGGATTGACCTAGAGGCTGAATTCGCCAAGGTGTATCAAACACTGAATACATTGATGGCATTCAACGTGGCGCAACAGCAGCAAGCTCAGCAGCAGCAGAATCCACCGCCCAATCATGGAGCTGGACATGGATTGGTGAATGCCGACCCCATCAAGCAGATCGAATCCTTTAAGAGGATGAGGCCGCCAGTCTTTGAGGGGCAAGCTGATCCAACCGCAGCAGATGATTGGATTAGGAAGATGCAGACGATCTTCGAAGTGTCGGAGACTCTGGCAGCTAGCAAAGTGAAGTTAGCTTCGATGCAGCTCGAGAAAGATGCTGGTGTCTGGTGGGAGTCACTGAAGAGGAATTTGGGAGATCAGCAGTTGACATGGGAAGCTTTTCTGGAGGAGTTCAGAGATCGTTTCTTTCCTCTTGATGTTCAGGAGAAGAAGGCGACTGAGTTCTTGAACCTTCAGCAGGGTAGCATGACCGTGTGGGAGTATGAGACTAAATTTGCTCAGCTTTCGCGGTATGCGCCAGAGCTAGTTGTCGACGAGGCAAAGAAGGCCAAAAAGTTTGAGCAGGGCTTGAGGCCAAACTTGAGGTCAAGGATGGTTCCATTGGGCATCAGAAGATTCGACAAGCTGGTCAGGAGAGCAGCTATGACCGAGGAGGATATGGACCAGTCCCGGGTAAAGCAAGAGGCTTGGAACAAGAAGAAGAGGCCAGCAGATGACCAGGATGAGAAGGAATTTCCAGTAAAGCAGAGCAAGCCCAATGAGCCAGTGCAGAAGGCACCGACAACTAAGGAAGTGACTTGTTTTTACTGCAAGCAGGCGGGACATTACAGGTCAGAATGTCCGAAGTTGGCAAAGCAGACTTGTTTTCAATGTGGTCAAGTAGGGCACATTCGACAACAATGTCCACAGCTGAAGAAAGAGAAGGCAGAGAAAGACAAGGATCCGAAGCAGGGGCGAGTGTTCGCATTGACTGAAGAGGATGCGGGCAATCCAGGAATATGATCTGTGTGTGCAGGAATTTATTCTTTTGTATTAAGTAAGACTTTATTTTGGAAATAATTGAAGATTGAGTATTTTCTTCATGTAACAAGTTTATTTGGGTTAATGGAATAAAGACAAAGTTTTATTTGATACTGTTTTCTTGCATGCAATTGTGTCGCCCATTGATTACTAGTCTTAGTGTGGATCTTAAGGTGTCTCCAGGCAGGTCTTGAGGTGGCTATCCTTAGTCATGTCCTTTTCTAAGGAGGGAGTGGCCACTGATTCTTGGAAGGATGAGCAGAAGGTCAGAGTGGGATGCAGGAGTTCGGTAGTTGTTGCCGCGTGGCTTCCGATGGCAAGTTATCAGAGTCGCGCAGCGGAAGTTTGATTTTCTGAATTCCTTGCATGATTGTGATTGTTTGGTGTGATGTAATGCATTCTTTGGTGTGACTGTATTTCCTAAAGATTTATGTTTCTACCCATGAGTTTTCAATCATTGTTAGTGGGTTGTTCGGACCTCATGAGCCGTAGTTCTGAGGACAGAACTCTTCTAAGGAGGGAGTGATGTAGAACCCCGTATTTTCAAATATTATTTTAATTATTTGAAAATAAATTTAAATTTATTTTGGGAGATTTAATTGGTATTTCCTAAAAGATTTATCTTTTGTACACGTGCAAAACACGTGCAAATGACTTTTTAGGAGTTTGAAAATTTAGATTCCTTTATGAAAAATCATTATTTATTATTTGGGATTTATGTAGTATTTTTCCAGATTTTTCTGAAATTAATTAGTATTATTTGCAATTTTTGAGAAAAGAATGACCTTTTTGTAAAATTTACATTTTTAAGGGCTAAAGTACAAAATTGGCATTCTGGACGTTTTAACAGTATTGGTTAAGATTTAGAAGTATATTTTCTATTAAATCCTAATTTTAATGAATTTTGGATGAGTTTCCAAGAGTAGATAGATATATATATAAAATTGTATTTTGAAGGGATTGTTTTGCAAATGTATTTGGAAACCCTAAAACCTAATTCCCGGCCTATATAAGTAGAGTCGCAGCCGTCATTCGATGCATAACTCAGATTTCATTATATTATTTTCTTGGCGATTTGGAGAAGGAGTTTGGATCTAGCAAAGGAAGGCTTTTGTGGATTCTTCTCGATTCTAAAGGTGAGTGATATGAACTTGTTTTGTTTATGTGTATGATTGCATGTTGTTTTGTTTGATGTTTTCGTATCTTGTATGAAATCGATGCCATGGTAGTTATTCGAAATATGCATGTGAAATCCATGAAAGATTAGTAGATCTCGATTGACAACTCTTGATTGCTTGAAACGTGTTAAGATTTAAGTATGGTTTTGATCGGATGTATGCACATCTGGATCTTGGGTTTATAAACAGATCTTGGTTATTAATGGTGAAAGAATCGAGTATTGAGAAACCCTATTGGGAGATTCAAGAATTGAGAACATGAGATTTTAGTATTGTAACTATGATGCAGATCATCTTGAGATTGTCACTTTTAACTAAATATAAGTTAATTTCCAAAGCAATGAATCTTTAGAGAACATCAGACTTGTTTTCGCATACAGACCTAATTTATGAAAACTGTAGGCCGACAGTCGACTGGTCTACTTATCAGTCGGAGAATTCTTCGGGACAGTCGACTGAGACCCATATTCAGTCGACTGGTCTACGAAATATTTTGTTTGTAAAGTATTGAGTTTCTCGTCTGGACAGTCGACCGATGATTTGTTAAGTCGACTGTTAGCACTTGGAATGTTTCTTGAGAATTATTGATAATTGTCTCGGGTAAGTCGACTGATGGTTTTCTTGAGTCGACTTACTGCACTTGTTATGATCTTGGATATTGGTTCTCGGGGCAGTCGACTTACTGTCGCATAAGTCGACTGGTTCTGATGAGTTTTCATAATCTTGAGTGTTCTTTCAGTTCTTAGTTTGTTTGTAGATGGATATGTTCGTCGGTGTGAGAGTCACTATAGTGATTGCATATCGGGTACGTATTCGATCTATACCCTCTTAGTTTGTTTGTAGATGGATATGTTCATCGGTGTAAGAGTCACTATAGTGATTGCATACCGGGTACGTATTCGATCTATACCCTCTTAGTTTGTTTGTAGATGGATATGTTCGTCGGTGTAAGAGTCACTATAGTGATTGCATACCGGGTACGTATTCGATGTATACCCTCTTAGTTTGTTTGTAGATGGATATGTTCGTCGGTGTAAGAGTCACTATTAGTGATTGCATACCGGGTATGTATTCGATCTATATTATCTTTAGTTTTTTTTGTAGATGGATATATGGGTATCCGATCTATGGCATTATTGGTGATCGATTGATTGGACATACATCGTGGTATTGAGATTTATTAATGGTTGGACACATTCTGAGATGTGAGGATTACTGTTAGTTCAGAACAGTCGACTGGTTCGTTAAACAGTCGACTGTACAGTGCAGTTAAGCTGTACTATTTTGAGAGTGATTGATTGATGGATACTTGATCGTTGGTATTGTTTCTCGACTTGACTTCACGCTTGTACTGGCCTATCGTTTCTTGTTGCACATTACATGTTCAGTTTATGTATTTTTGTTCAGTACATGTTGTTCGAGAATTTATGTTTATTGTTTATTTATGTTTGTTGTTTATATCACTCACACCATTTATGGCTGACCCCTTTAGTTTGGGGGTTAGGGTTCAACTCTAGCCTCATGTGTTACAGGTAGCTGCTTAGAGTTGGGAGCTTGGATGCTTGGGGTAGCTTTGGATTTTATGAGTGTTATAATAGAGCCTTGGGTAATTTTGTAAGGAGAAAGGGTTGTAACAATTAAATGTATTTTAAGGTGTTTTGTATATCCGCTGCAATTGAAAAAGAATATTGTAATAAGAATTTGGAATAAAATGACTTGAGTTTTTGGTCTATGTATATTGTTACATTGAAGTGGATCGCTGGGAAAGTGCCACGTATTTTCTAAATTTTATATTGGAAATTCGGGGCGCTACATTTAGACAGTATTAAGGATTTTAGGGATCCATTATATAAAGGATTTAATAATTTATCAGAAGCACTAGACATATCTAGAAAGCACTGAGGACTAAATTATTTTTCTTCTCCTTCGTTAAGAACTGTTTATGAAGCTCCTTTAGAGTATTCAGTAACAGCTAAAGATGAACGTGGGAAGATTTTATTTTGAGATTATTACGAAGCCATGCTAGAACTCGTAAGAAATTAAACGAGAACATTAATAGCTTGATTCATGAGAAGCATGTCTTGCATCAGAAGATTTCATATTTACAAAAAGATTTATTTCAGGCCAGGTTTCCACCAAAGACTGTACCCTCAGTCTTAAAGGGTGAGAGTGGTGAGTGTTACCGCTAAATCTGGTGTGGGGGCAAACAGATAGTATTTGTGGATTCTTGGAAAACCTGAATAGCAAACCTGAACATGTTCTGTTGGAGTCTGACTGCTGACTCCCGCCGTTCACCTGCAAAAAGTGCGAGACACCGGGGTTGATTCCGGCGACGCACCCTCCGACGCTCAAGTCAGTAATCAGGGAAGATTATGAAAGAGCATAAATTGGCAAAAGATTGATTACCTCTTAATGGAGATGGATGGGGGGTATTTATAGCCGCCGTTGGGGTCAGATTAGGAATGTAATCTCTGTGGTCAGATAAGAAAAGTAATCCCTAATCCCCAGTGAAAGGATATATATGAATCAGGGCCGTTGATTAGGATTAATCAGAAACCCTAATTCTATCCTGTTGGACTGGGTTTATTTCGGGTTGGGACCCGTACCCAGTTGAGGTGGATCTGTTCGTGGGTTATTGGGTCTTTGGGGAAAAGACTTAGGACCCACTTCAGACCCATTGGTAGGAAAAATTACCATTTTACCCCTAGGCTTTGAGATTCGTTCCTGATTTGGACGGTTCCGATTTAACCCCATTTTTAGCCATATCACGAGCCCCCCACTCCCGAAGACTGATCTTGATCAGCCTTTGAGGAGTAGTTTTACTGTTTTAATGGCTGGCGGGGTTGTATCGGAATCCGAATGGAAGGTTTCGAATCTTTGCAGGAGGCAGTATGGTGATTTTCTAAGTTAGTTGCGTGCTCTGAGTTGTTCTTGTGCTCTTCTGGACATCTGGTGATTTTTATCTATTTTTTCGGAATATTTACTTAATTTTGCGAAGCATCGATTCGTCGTTCGGGGGTCTTAATAAGTGGTCCTAGGCAATAATTATTACTCGGGGGCTCAAAAATATTTCCCCGACTTTAATTATTTTCTAGGATTTTTAATTATTTTTCCCGAATTTTTAATCATTTTTTCGCAATTTATTAATAAATAAAACGATTTTAATAGAATAAAATACCGAATTATGGCGTGGCGCGATCTGAGCCCTCCATCAGCTTCAAGCGCAATTTTCTGAGGGATCGGACGATCCAAATTGCTCGACAAGTAGTTTCTTCGTATGAGAGGGTCAGTGCCTCGGCACCTCGGCTCGGTTCTTCAGTAGCTCGGCTCGGAGCCTCAGGGTCTGCCGAGCTACGTGGCACGATCCTGAGCATCCATCACGGCGCGAATCACGAGGACGGGGTTCAGATCATGAGAAAACGTTATTTTGTCGTTTTGTGGGCGTGGCGCGATCTGGGCCGTCCATCAAATTTTGACGCAAATTTTGGAACGATCCGACGGTGAATTTGGCTCGGCAGAATTTTTCTCCATATGTGGAGATCGGTTCCTCTGCACCTCGGCTCGGCTATTCGGTGGCACGTCGAGGCCTTGATTGCCGAGGGGTGGATTTAAGTGTTTTGAAGAGTCCTTGTCTTGAACCGTCGCCACGCTCCGACCCAGTAGCTCGGTTGCATAGCCAAGCTATTCGGTAGCTCGACCATGCACACCGGTGGCCGGCAGCTCGGAAGGAACGCGTGGCTAGATCTGGAGCGATTATCACGGTGTGAATCACGAGGACGGGGTTCAGATCACGAGAAAACGGTATCTTGTCGTTTTGTGAGCATGTCGCTATCTGAACCGTCCATCAAGTTTCGACACGAATTTTGGAACGATCCAACGGTGAATTTGGCTCGGGATAATTTTTCTCCATATGTGGAGGTCGGTTCCTCGGCACCTCGGCTCGGCTGTTCGGTGGCACTTCGAGGCGTTGATTGCTGAGGGGTGGAGTTAAGTGTTTTGAAGAGTCCTTGTCTTGAACCGTCGCCACGCTCCGACCCAGTAGCTCGGTTGCATAGCCAAGCTGTTCGGTAGCTCGGCCATGCACACTGGTGGCCGGCAGCTCGAAAGGAACGCGTGGCTAGATCTGTAGCCATTATCACGGTGTGAATCACGAGGACGGGGTTCAAATCACGAGAAAATTGTATCTTGTCGTTTTGTGAGCGTGTCGCTATCTGAACCATCCATCAAGTTTCGATACGAATTTTGGAACGATCCGACGGTGAATTTGGCTCGGCAGAATTTTTCTCCATATGTAGAGGTCGGTACCTCGGCACCTCGGCCCGGTAACCAGGCGAGACCTACCATGGGTTCGGCGGATCGTTCTTCCACCCAGTAGCTCGGTTGCGTAGCCAGGCTGTTCGGTAGCTCGGCTAGGCACTCCGATGGCCGAGTCATGGACTTAAGCGATTTGAAGGGTCTTTGTTTTGAAACGTCGCAACTCTCCGTTTTGGCATTTTGCCTTCTCTTATTGGGCCTTTAAATGCCCAAGGAAGCCCAAACGTCGCTTTGAGGTTATAAATTCTCACCTCCCTTCACCCCTTGGCTCATTCTCACTTTTACTCTCTAGTTTTTACTTTTACTCTCAGTTTGCTCTGCTAGCGGTGATTCGTGCTCTAAGGTGGTTACGCTAGCTGTCACGTGGGCCAGGCGATTTCCGGTGATCTAATTCCGGCCGTGAACGTCACTTCAAGGAAACGTCACCTCAAGGTCAGTGTGTTTGCCTATACTTTTTTAGAGATGTCAAAGGTAAACTCGAAAAGTGAGGCCTCGTCCTCGGACAATAGTAGTGCCGAGGCGAGGAGGCAAGTGGCGAGCCGGAGGAAGGGGAAGGAGGTGGTAGGACCTTCCGTGGCCGAGGAGAAGAGGAAGAAGGTAGTGGCCCAGTCTCCTGTAGTCGAGGAGATCGTGGAGACTGAAAGGCGAGCCCTTGAGTCGGGCCGGTACCCTAGTGTGCTGTCCGACCACGCCGGAATTAGGCGGTACGAGGGTGATCTTCTGGAGAATGCGATCGTTGGTAGGTCGACAGTTTACGAGGAAAACAACCCGAGAGAGACTACCGAGGTGGACGAAATTGCCTCGGTATTATCTGAGAAGGACCTGCTCCGGATTAGAAAGGGGTTCGCCATCCCTCCGGAGTACAAACTGATCCTCCCCGGCCCTGGGATACGGGCGAACTCCGAACTGTCGCCGGATACTTGTGTGTTTGACTTCGACTCTTCGAGCACCGGCTTGCGCTTCCCCCTGCATACCTTCGTGTTGGAGGTACTTCAGTGGTATTGCCTGGCGCCGACCCAGTTTATGCCGAACTCCTGGCACCACGTGCTCACCTTCTTGTTGCAGTGCCTGCATCGCCGAGGTCGAGCCTGACTTGGTGGTCCTCCGGAGCCTGTATCGAATCCACCGGATAAATAAGGCCGAGCCTCACTACTACCTGTCACCTCGTAAAGGTGTTAGGCTCATAGAGAATCCGGATTCGATAAAAGGTTGGCAGGAGAAGTTTTTTCTGTTGAAGGGGCCCTCGCCGTTGGACTTTCTGAAGCGGTGGAAGGTAGAGGTGCCGAAGTTCGCAAGGGTCGACCCGGTGCTGACTGCGGCCGAGGAGGAGGTGGCGGCGAAGCTCATTGCTCTCCCCATGTTGAGTTGAAAAGAAATGATTGAGGAGGTGCTACACGGGTCGGGCCTTAGTCCGATCGACCCGAGTATGCCCCTGACATCTTGTAGCAAAAAAAAAATTTCTTTTTTTTTCTTTAAGTTTCTTGCTCATTTTTCTAATTTGTTGTTTGTTTGGTTGTTCGGAACAGAAGCTCCGAAGATGGATTTCCTGGGATGATGAATGAACTAGGTAAGGTTGTCGACGGTAGGAAGAGGAAAAGAACGGGCACGGGTCCTTCGTCCGGCCGCCCTACCAAGGCTGCTTCGGTAGTCGCCGATCCTGCCCCTGCTACTCAAGCTCCATCGTTGGTGGTGGCTGTTCCCGCCGACCCTTTGGCTCCGGCTTCGTCTGCCGTGGCCGGTGAGGTCTTCTCCGTTTCGGCGGTGCTGTCGCTCGAGGCACCTCCCCTGACGACTCAGGCCGAGGAGATTCTAACCGAGTGGCACAAGAAGCTGTTCGTCCCCGACTGGCGGGTGAAGAACCATGACGGCTTCCTCGGCGACTCAGATATGTATGCAGGCCGTGAAGCATCTAGCAACCCCCAAGGACCGAGCTGCCCTGAAGGCGGGGACGACCGGCGACGACATCTATGAGGTCGCCCGGTCGCTTATGTCGGTAAGTCTTGATTTTCCTCTCTTTAAGAATTTCGCCTAAGTTCACAGCTCGGCTCTAACTCCTTCTTGCCACAGGCCACCTGTCACTTCGGCCATCTGATTCAAGAGTTCGCCGAGCAGGAGCGGGAACTGAAGGCCGCCTGTGACAAGGACAGGGTGGAGAAGGCGAGGGCAGTTAGGCAGCTCAAGGCGGAGCAACGCCGCTCGGAAGGCTTGGAGGTTCGAGTCGCCGACCTCGAGGCAGACTTGGAGCGAACTAAGCAGCAGCTCGCCGCGGAGGTCGCCAAAGCTGCTAAGGCTGCCGAGGAGTTGGCAGAGTCGGCGAAGGCCCTGGAGGCCGCGAAGGCGGAGAATGATGCCGTGGCGGTAGTGATAAGGGCGGAGGTCGAAGCCGAGGCGAAAAAGCATATGGCGGAGAATATGGAGAAGTCCTATGCCAGGGCGCTCGACCATGTCGAGGCTCGGGTCCCCGACTTTCAGAGGGTCGGGTACCGGCTGTGGCCCGTCGTCGAGGATGAAGGCGAAGAGGTCGAAGAAGACGACGAATGGGAAAAGGAGGATGAAAATCGCAATGGGAAGGCGCCAGCCGACCCCAAGACCACGTCGGCCGATCCTCGAACCGAGGTATCGAGGGGCGAAGGGCCATTTGGCGAGGCGTCGGTATCTAAGCTGCCACCCCAGGTGGACCCCTGATTCTTTTGATTTTGTAATTTTTTCTTTGTGTGTAAGCCTTTTAGCGGACTGGCCACCGCTCTTTTGATGTGAATGAAGAGGCTTCTTTTTGAGAATTTTGTCTTGAATTTGTCCAAGTGTCTGGCTCGGCTATAGTCTTTCAATGTGATGCCTTCGTCTTTCAGATCGTCGAACTTGATTCGGACACCACAGCAGCTCGGCACCGTGCAGAACTGTTCAAGCGGTCTCGCGAAGCTCGTCTCGAGGGCGAGATCGACCTGATCTGAAGAGTGCTGTTCAACGTGGAGAAGAAGAACAGCGAATTACTGGCCGAGGTGCATCACTTGCGGATAGTCGAGGAAGAACTCTCGGCTAAAGAAGAAGAGTTGGCCTCGGCGCTGGCCAAGCGAAACGAGCTCGCAACAAAGATCGAGCAATTGCAGAGGGTTATAGTTGACAAGAGCATCGAGGTAACCAACTTGCGTCGTATCATATCTGATAGCGCTGAGTACCCGGGCTCGGCAAAACTTCCTCGGCTCAAGATATCGGTGAAGGACGACACCTTGAAAGATAGGATCGTCGAGCTCGAGGAGGAGGTTGCTCGTCTAAAACCTCAGCCCGTGAGGATTAATGTCCGCAGTACCTCGTGTACCTGCGAGGAGTGCGAGCGAGGGATCTCCTTCTACGAGCTCGCGACTCGTCCCCCCATCACAGGTCGGACCGCGACCGATGCCTAAAGTGGCGTAGCGGTTTCCTCGAGCGGAGCCTCAGTCGGAGCCACCGTTAGAGTTAGTGGCGCAGAGGCATCTCGGTTCGTCGGCCTAGAGACGAGCTCGGAGGTTAAGCGGCGCTGGCCCCGAGTGTCTCTGAATCGGAATGTCCCCGGTCCGAAGAGGCGTTGATAGAGTTGTACTGGGCTCTCGAGTCTTTGTAACGCCTTTTTGTATTAACCTTGCCTTGTAAAATTATTAAGTTGTTTTAATAAAATTGGAGTTCGTCTGCTCGTTGTTGTGCCGTAATTACTCTCTTTTGAAACGAACCATAAGAGCCAATAGTTAGCTCCTTTTATTCGTTCTAGCTGTAGAATTTTTGTTCTTGCTCGGGGTGTGCCGAGATCTCTTTGCTTTTTCGGTAGTTAGGTAGCTTGGATTTATGGCCAAGCTACGTGGCTTAATCTGGCGGTGTATCATGATCACGGCGCAAATCACGAGACAAGAGGCTCAAATTTCGAGAAAACGTTATCTTGTCGTTTTGTGGGGACGTGACGCAATCTGAGCCGTTCATCACGTTCTAGCACAAATTTTGAGACAATCAGACGGTGAAGCTGGCTCGGCAGCTTTTTTCTCCATATGTGGAGGTCGGTACCTCGTTCGCTCGGTTCGGTGACTTGGTAGTTTCGCCTCTGCCCATAGCAGCTCGGTAGCTCGGTGTTCTTAACAAAGCAGAGTCGAGCCAAGTGTTGGACTCCGAACTCGTCGTTAGAGTTTGTTCAACAGTTGTGGGAGCAATTCCGAATGGCAAACCCCTTCTAGCTCGCTTAAGAGCGAGCTTGCGAAGAGGAGTCGAGCCAAGTGTTGGACTCCAAACTCGTCGTTAGAGTTTGTTCAACGGTCGTGGGAGCAATTCCGAATGGCGAACCCCTTCTAGCTCGCTTAAGAGCGAGCTTGCGAAGAGGAGTCGAGCCAAGTGTTGGACTCCAAACTCATCGTTAGAGTTTGTTCAACGGTTGTGGGAGCAATTCTGAATAGCGAACCCCTTTTAGCCCTCTTAAGAGCAAGCTTGCGAAGAGGAGTCGAGCCAGGTGTTGGACTCCAAACTCGTCGTTAGAGTTTGTTCAACGGTCTGGGATTCCGAATGGCGAACCCCTTCTAGCCCGCTTAAGAGCGAGCTTGCGAAGAGGAGTCGAGCCAAGTGTTGGACTCCGAACTCGTCATTAGAGTTTTTTCAACGGTTGTGGGAGCAATTCTGAATGGCAAACCCCTTCTAGCTCGCTTAAGAGCGAGCTTGCGAAGAGGAGTCGAGCCAGGTGTTGGACTCCAAACTCGTTGTTAGGGTGAAGAGTAAAAGCAGAGAGATACAAGCAATTTTACAAGTAAAATATGAAAAAACTTTCTTTATTGATAACTAATAGTTGGCTGCTTCTAAGTTGCGAGCCGTTATTACATGAGAGAAATAAAGGAAAAAATACAAGTGAAAGGAGAGGAACGGTTCGACATCCCAGAATACTTAGAGAGGCGTCAATGCTTTCTCTTGGTATTTCAAAAGATGGTCGGCATTCCTAGTCCTGGGGATCTCTCTGCCTTCGAGGTCTTCTAGTTGATATGTCCCAGACTGAACTACCATGGTGATCTTGTAGGGTCCCTCCCAATTTGGGGCTAGTTTACTCTTCTGACCAGGAAAAGAGATTGCTAACTTTCTGAGGACCAAGTCCCCTTCTTTGAGGTCGGTAGGACGGACTCTCTTATTGTATGCCAACTCAATCCTCCTCCGATAACTCTGTTGGCGGATTGACGCTCTTTCCCGTAGCTCGTTGACCAAGTCTAAGTTTGCCCGAAGTTCTCTGGCATTCTGTTCTTCTTCGTAGGCAAGAAGGCAAGGAGAAGGTATGCCGACTTCCAGTGGGATCACAGCCTCGGACCCATAGGTGAGGTTGAATGGCGACTCTCCTGTGGGGGTCCGTTTCGTGGTGCGGTAGTTCCACAACACGTTAGGGAGCTGATCGACCCATAAGCCTTTAGAGCACTTATTCAGCCTTTTCTTAATACCAGAGAGGATCTGTCGGTTAGCATTCTCCACTTGACCATTCGACTGTGGATGGGAGACGGAGGAGAAACGTTGTTGGATGGCGAGGTCTTCACAAAGAGCTCGGAAGGCAGCCCCGGTAAACTGGGTTCCATTGTCTGTTATGAGGACTCGAGAGACACCAAATCGGCAGATAACGTTCTTCCAGAAGAACTGAAGTACTTTGTTCTCGGTGATTGTGTCCAAGGGCTCGGCCTCTATCCACTTCGAGAAGTAATCGATTGCCACGACTAAGAATTTGAACTGGCCGGGAGCTGGTGGAAATGGCCCTAGTAAATCCATTCCCTACATTGCGAAAGGGATAGGACTTGATAGGGAGGTTAGTGGAGCTTGTGGGAGGCGATAGACATTGGAGTATTTCTGACAAGAGCTGCATCGCCGAACGTGTAGTTCGGCGTCTTGAAGACGAGTGGGCCAGAAATATCCATAATTCAACACTTTCCGGGCTAGGGATCTGGACCCTGAGTGTGCCCCGCTGATTCCTTCGTAGAGCTCTTGCAGAGCGTAATCGGCTTGTTCCGGGGAGAGGCATCTCAAATAAGGCTTGCCGTCTACTTGTGTGAAGGAGCGCTTGTATAGGATGCCCTCGATAAGTGTGTATCGCTCTGCTTGGGCTCTCACTTGGCGAGCTTCTTTAGGGTCTTCAGGGAGGAGCCTGTCCCTTAGGAATTCTACCAGGGGTTTCATCCAGTTATCTTGAAGTAGGACAGGTAGCGACTCCATCGAGTCGGAAGTTTCATCCTCTATACTTGGCTTCAGGAGCACCTCGATCAAGACGGTCTGCTCTAGACCTTGGAGGGAGGAGGAGGCTAGCTTGGAGAGGGCATCGGCTTGGGAATTCTCTTCTCGGGGGATTCGCTGGATGAGAGCTTCTTCAAATAGGGCCATGAGATTCCTGACCTTGGCTAGGTACTTAGCCATTCGGTCATCTCGTGCCTCGTACTTGCCTAGGACCTGATTTACGACCAGCTGAGAGTCGCTAAAGATCCGGAGGCGCTGCACCCCTGCATTGCGAGCCATTCTGAGGCCGGCTATGAGTGCCTCATATTCTGCTTCGTTGTTAGAGGCCTTGAAGTTGATCCGGAGGGAGTATTGGAGGATGAAATCATCTGGGCCGGCCAGAATGACCCCGACTCCGCTTCCCTCGTTACAGGAGGACCCATCTACATAAACCGACCAGACAGGTGGTCCCTTCATTGCTTGGCTGACCTCAGGGATGGTACTTTCAACTATGAATTCAGCTAAGGCCTGAGCCTTGATCGCGGTCCGAGGCTGATACGTTATATCATGCTAGCTCAGCTCGATAGACCACTTCATGAGGCAACCGGAGGTCTCTGGTTTGTAGAGAACTTGCTTCGGCGGTTGGTCGGTAAGAACGACCACCAAATGGGATTGGAAATATGGGCGAAGCTTTCTTGCAGCCATGACTAAGGCGTATGCCATCTTCTCTATCCTCGGGTAGCGGAGCTCGGCATCCCGAAGTACCTTGCTCACATAATAAATAGGCTTTTGAGTCGTATCTTCTTCCCTCACGAGGACGGCGCTGAGGGTCTGCTCAGAGGCTGCTAAGTAGAGGTAGAGGGTTTCACCGGGAACAGGTTTGCTGAGGAGAGGAGGATTGACTAGGTAAGCCTTCAGCTGATCGAATGAGTCTTGTTGCTGCTGACCCCACTCGAAGCCTTTAGCCCCCCTGAGAGCCTTGAAGAAGGGAAGACACTTCTCCCCTGACTTGGAAAGGAAGTGCCCTATGGCTTCCAGGCGACCCGTTAGCTTCTGAACCTCTTTAACATTCTTCGGGGGAGCCATGTCTAATATGGCTTTGATCTTCTCGAGGTTGGCCTCGATTCCTCTTTGGCTGACCATGAAGCCAAGGAATTTCCCCGACGAGGCTCCGAATGTACATTTGTTCGGATTGAGTCTCATATCGTATTTTCTGAGTACGTCGAACGCCTCTTGCAGATCGGTCACATGATCGGCCCCGTGGATGCTCTTCACAAGCATATCGTCAACATACACCTCCATATTTCGGCCGATTTGTGCTTGAAAAAACCTTGTTGACGAGGCGTTGATAAGTGGCACCTGCATTCTTCAAACCGAATGGCATTACCCTGTAGCAGTAGAGGCTCTAATCAGTTACAAAAGAGGTCTTCGGGATATCCGGGGGAAACATACGAATCTGATTGTAGCCCGAGAAGGCGTCCATGAAGCTGAGGAGTTCATGGCCCGAAGTGGCGTCGATCAAAGTATCGATACTTGGAAGAGGGAATGGATCTTTGAGGCATGCTTTATTGAGGTCGGTAAATTCGATACAAATCCTCCAGGTCCCATTGGACTTTTTCACCATTACTACATTCGAGAGCCATTCGGGATAGTTTACCTCCTGTATGAATCGAGCCTTCAAGAGCTTGTCCACCTCCTCTTTTATAGCTTGCTGGCGCTCGGGAGCGAACTTGCGCCTCTTCTGTTGGACCGGCTTGGACCCCGGAGCGACGCTGAGGTGGTGGACTAAAAGCTCTTCGAAAATTCCGGGCATGTCTGCTGCCGACCAAGCAAAGAGGTCGCGGTTCCTTCGGATGCACTGGACTATGTCGGAGCATAGGGCAGATGGGAGGGTCTTGCTAACAAGGAACTTTCGGCTCGGATCCTGCTCAGAGAAGAGCACTTCCTCCAACTCATCTATCGGCTCGGACGTTGGTCGGACTACATCTTGGGGGATTTCCAGAGTTTCGAGGGAAAGGACTGGACCCATAGTTGAGGTCATGTAGCATTTGCGGGCCGTTTCCTGATTGCCTTTTACTTCCCCTACTCCTGCCCGGGTGGGGAATTTCATCTTGAGGTGATAAGCGGAGGGGACGGCTTCGAGAGCAGCTAAGCCGGGCCAAACCAAAATGACATTGTAGGCTGCAGGGACATCCATGACCATAAAGTCCATCGACTCCGTTCGGGTAGTAGGAGTTTTGCCAGCGGTTACGTCGAGGGTGATAACCCCTTCAATAGTCACTGGCACTCCCGTGAACCCATGGAGTGTGTAGCCGGCGGGCTTAAGTCTGTCCCGGGATAGTTTGAGGCCTTTAAAAGCGGCGAAGAATTGGATGTTAACGGAGCTGTCATTGTCCACTAGGATCCTTTCCACTTTAAAGTTCGCCATATGGAGGTTGATGACGAGTGCATCGCAATGGGGCGTTCGGACACCGTCAAGGTCTTCATCTGAGAATATGACGGGCACTCCAAGGCCTTTAGGGGGAGGTGTGGCACGGACCGAATTAACTTCCCTAATAAACGCCTTTCGAGAGGAGTTGGAGGAGCCCCCTATTGGCCCCCATGAATGAGGTGCAGGACACGCTCCTCTTCGAATTCGGGCGTTTCATCGCGTTCAGGACGCTTGTTAGCCCCCCGAGGCGGGGGAGGAAGATCGGCTCGGTCCTTTCTCACGAACTTGGTCAGCTGCCCTCTCTGGATAAGGGCTTCTATCTCGTTTTTCAGGGCCCGACAATCATTAGTATCATGGCCATGGTCCCGGTGATAGCGGCACCACTTCTCTTTATCCCTCTTCTTGCCAGGGGTGTTCATTTTTGGCGCAAGAGGCAGCACCCCTTCCTTCTCAACTTCCATGAGAATTGTGGAAATATTGGTGTTAAGAGGAGTGAACTTTTCGAATCTGGGGGGAGGTCGGTGCTGTCCGCCATTGTCCTTCTGGAGCTTCTTGGCTCCTTCTTCTTCTGTTCCCTTTCTCTTGGACCCGGAGGAAGGCCCCTCAAAGTTGGGGCGGTACTCAGCTTCCTCGGCCTGAATATACTTTTCGCTCCGGAGGAGGAGGTCAGAGAAGTTCTGCGGGGACTTCTTGGCAAGGGAGGAGCGGAGGCTGGAGTTGAGGACATTGGATTGGAATGCTGCTGCAGCGACCGACTGGTCGAGGGATGCTATGGACCTGGCTTCCGCTGTGAACCTTTTCACATAGTCTCTCAGCTTCTCACCCTTCTTCTGGTTGAGATAGAGTAGCGAAATGCTGGTCTTCTCAGTTCGGCGGCTACTCATGAAGTGGGTGACGAAGAGGGTCTCAAATTGCTCGAAGGAGAATATTGAGGATGTGGCAAGGCGAGAGTACCATTCTCGAGCCGGACCCTTGAGAGTAGCAGGGAAGGTCTTGCACAGCAGAGCATCGGAAGCTTTATGGATGAGCATGAGGGTCTTAAAGCTTTCGATGTGATCGACGGGGTCTGACTCCCCGGAATAAGTCTCGAATTGAGGAGGTTTAAAGCCAATTGGTACGGGTGCCTCCATTATGGTTCGGGAGAAAGGAGGTCGACTCGGGCGAAGGGTCCTCCCTTTAAGCTCTTCTTCTCTGTCTAACTGACCCAAGCGCCTCTCCATTTCGTGGAGACGACGGTAGACAGCATCATCCCTTCGACGGTAATCAATCGAGCCTCTAGACTCGTCTTCGTACGAGGCAGAGCGGGGGCTACGACGACGGTAGCTCCTGGAGCGGCGAGGACTAGGAATGTGCTCGGGGTTGCTAGGAGCTGGGGGAGGAGTTAGGGACCGTCGACGAGGACTTCGGACCGGAGGAGGAGTGGGAATCCTTGGAGCATTGGTGTTGTTGGGTCGGAGATTGAGAGCTTGTAGGATGGTGGCTTGGAATTGCTGGAACTCGGCACGAGTGATGGATGCCTCATCGTTCCTTGGATGCTGCCGACTGGCTGGGGAATGGGGTCTTCTCCTGTAATGCTCCGGGGACTCTCTCCGTCCTCTTCGGGTGGGGGACCTTCTGTAGTCTCGGCGGTGAGGAGATCGCTCATCTGGACGTTGTTGGCGGGAGGCTCCCTCTCGGGCCCGCCTCTCATCCAGACGGCGGTGAAGATCCTCATCCTTCTGCCGATTTAGGACAGTATTGAGAAGGTCGGAAGCTCGGAGATTGCGGGAGGCCATAGAATCCGTAGAGGCATTGTGTACTGAGACGTGGTCCTGATGGAGAGGTTGCTTCTGCGGGTTGGAACGTGAGACCCCTGCACCGGCATTTTGAGGATCGGGGGGACCCTCAGGAAGTTGCTTATTCTGAAGAGGAGGCTGGTCCTGTTGGAGAGGGTCCTCTGCCTGAGGAGGAAGTTGCCCCTGCTGCTGAGCGGGTTGGATGGGGACTTCCTGTTGCTGATCGACGGGGTTGGGTCCACGGTTGGACCCTCTGGACCTTACTTTCTTAGGAGGTATGAGAAGATCTGACCAACGGGAAGAGGGGAGGCTGCTATTCGTTTGATTCCCACAGACGACGCCAATCTGTTACCGCTAAATCTGGTGTGGGGGCAAACAGATAGTATTTGTGGATTCTTGGAAAATCTGAATAGCAAACCTGAACCTGTTCTGTTGGAGTCTGACTGCTGACTACCGCCGTTCACCTGCAAAAAGTGCGAGACACCGGAGTTGATCCCGGCGACGCACCCTCCGACGCTCAAGTCAGTAATCAGGGAAGATTATGAAAGAGCGTAAATTGGCAAAAGATTGATTACCTCTTAATGGAGATGGATGAGGGGTATTTATAGCCGCCGTTGGGGTCAGATTAGGATTGTAATCCGTGTGGTCAGATAAGGAAAGTAATCCCTAATCCCCAGTGAAAGGATAGATATGAATCAGGGCCGTTGATTAGGATTAATCAGAAACCCTAATTCTATCCTGTTAGACTGGGTTTATTTTGGGTTGGGACCCATACCCAGTTGAGGTGGATCCATTCGTGGGTTATTGGGTCTTTGGGAAAAAGACCCAGGACCCACTTCAGACCCATTGGTAGGCGAAATTACCATTTTACCCTTAGGCTTTGAGATTCGTTCCTGATTTGGACGGTTCCGATTTAACCCCATTTTTAGTAGCCATATCAGTGAGCATTCCCATCTGAATGCTACAAAGGACATCACTAGGTCCAAAATTTCAATGACTAGTTCGGAGGAGACAGCTACCAGTAAAGACTCATCAAATCCGTTGATGGTTGTGGCTTTGCCAAAAAGCCAAGACTAAAGCCCTAATAGAAGAATAAGTCGTAAGAACAAGCGATTATACTCAGCCAAAAATAGATGACTATACTCAGATCATGCACATACTCCAACAAATGGAAGAACTACGAAATATGTCAGAACGCTTTAAGACAAAGAAAAAATCAGCAAAGAAAAAGAAGGAATATTTAAGAACACTAATTGCTGAACATGTGTCCTATGCTCTAAAGAAAGCATTATCAAACGAAGATTAGTCTGACAAAACAGAATATAAAGAAAAATAAATTCGAGAAGATAAAAAGGAAGACGATAAGGATGTGACATCAGAAAATCTAATCAAGAAGACTAATCAGATTCTTTTTCCTTTGATTCTGTGGCCATCCATAACTTAGACACATAAAAGAAGTATGTTTCCAGAAAAGACGCACTCAGTAAAGCAAACCACAACTTAAAGACATGTTGTCACGCCCCGCTTCCCGTTATACGGAAACACAGGTACATAACTGAGGCTCGGCGAATGATATAAGTATGTCAACTCATATCATCCTTAAGTTGTACAATACCAGAAAGCTCAGCAGTACAATAATAATAATCACATGAACAATAATAGCATGAAACCAATATCAGAAATACAAGAAATTACAATATACTCGAGAATATACAATGCCATAGCAGTACGTCAAGCTCTTCAGTATCCCATCATGTGTACCTGTATAAACATTAACTCAAAAAAAGATGAAGGGAACCCGTTAGAGCAAGCTACGGGCCGCATGTAGTGGCAAGCAGTTAAAGAATAAAAGGACGATATAACAGGAACAAGAAATTGGAACGATATCAGAGTAAATAAATAACAGGCGTATCATTGATCAAGAAAGCAAGGGCCGGCAAACAATAGTCGATAATGCAATTATCGATAAACAGTAAATAATAATGCAATGATCGGTAATCAATATTCAATAATCGGTAATCGGTAATCAATTTTCAATAATCCATGATCGGTAAATAATATTCAATAATCAATAATCGATAAACAATATTCAATAGTCAATGATCGGTAAATAATATCCAATAATCAATGATTGATAAACAGTAAGCATTGATTGATAATGCAAGTGTCGATGCTCAGTGTCAATCTTATGTCTGTCAGTCTTTTATTAAATTATCTAATGCACGCAATCCTGCATCCAATACCACAGGTTCGGGTGCATACAAGCATGTTAACGTTTCGACTCTAGTGGTGAATTATGCAGGGTCAAGTACTCGGAAAATCATGTAAACAGGAATCATGCAGTCAAGTGGTGGATTCTAGAGGTGGCCCCCGTAGATTCTAGAGGTGGCCCCCATCATCCCACGACGTGGCACTTAGTTCTACGTGGTACTTAGTTCCATGTGACAGATAACATATAGCATGTAATCAGAACGTGTAATCAGGTAATGGATTCTAGAGGTGGCCCCCGTCACCCATGACGTGGCTCTTAGTTCTATATGGTATTTAGTTCCATATAACTTGTAATCATGTATCCATCACGGGGAACACGGGCCCCCTACCGAGCACAATCTCCTATATCGTCCACTACTAGGTTTTACCTTTATTTCTCTGGCTTGTTATTCTTTTATTACAATGAATCATGCATATGCATTCGAGTGAACATGTCAAGGAACAGTAACAATGAGATACCAATGGCTGTGCAATAGTCGGTATGTAGTGCAATTCATTGATACAAAGTTAACACATTTATTTTTTTTAAAAAAAGGCATGAGAACACAATTCTGCACAACAATACCTTGATGTACAAAAACTAACTTTCCCACTGGTATGGGAAAGCAAATCAGATTCCGTCAGAGGTTTTAGAAACTATAATCTCTGCCGGTTCCGACGCATATTCATACGAGACATTTTGATCATAGTAACTATGTCTATAATCTCTGGCAGCAACTCAACATCAAGTTATTATATATATAATTCGACTAAAAACTTAACTAAAATTCTTACAAAAATTATAATTGTGTTGACATTGCTTACTAACATTCTTGTAAATTTGGGATTTTAATTCTTATATTAACCTACTGTTTTGATCAGTTGAATATAGTATGGCAACTATAAAGCAGTAATCTGAAACTACGACAGTACAGTGGTAGAAATTGCATATTTTACAATCTATAAGGCAGATTGAGGATCCGTAAGATTTTCTAGAAACTAGACACGGTGTGCTACAATTCCTATTTGATAAGTTTTAGATAATAACAACAGTAACTTGGCTGAATCCTCACTCCAAGTTGGAGCAGACGGCATGCCAAAAACATACATGTTGATTTTTAACGATCTTCATTTGCAAGTGTATAGTTTTATGGTTAAAATTTAACATACAACTACATCTAGAAATCAGCATGGTGTCTATTATTAATATGAAGAATATTAGCACTTTTAACGATATTAAACTACGAATATAACCACATGATCAAATGCAAGCACAATTCATTCAAATCCTTCTTTATTTATAGTTTCGTGCTTCTAGTTCGTGTTTGTGTATCATATGCATATACGAACAGTTTCTCATGTGTTTTTATGATATTCGAGTTGATGGAGATTGAATGAACGATGAACGATGGATAATTCGAATTCAACAATAATCGACGGAAACAAATAAGATTAACATGGATGTAAAAGAGGGAAAAACTACTTGCCTGGATAAAGAAGGTGCTTGTACAAGAACAAGAAGATTGTACAAGATGCTTGCCAGTTTATGCCGTTTGCACATGTGATGATAATCAACGGGAGGAAGAAGAGCGACACAATCAGCAAGTGCAACAGCAAAACGATGCAACAACAGCAAGAATGGCAGTGGGCAACGACAAGAGACGACGACAACACAGTGAGAGACGGTAGTAACTCGGCAAGGGACAGCGGCGACAACAACAAAGGCAAGGGCATAGTGGTTGGGTGGCGTGTGTGCAGGCAATAAGCGAGGTAGAAAGAGGGGGTCGTGGTCACAGGGAGTCGAGGCCGAGGGTAGTAGGACTGGTTTTTGGGGATGGCCAAAGTGGAGCTGTGGCAACATCGTAAGCAAGGCAGTGGAGAGGCTCACCTGCGAGGGGCAACACTCGGGTCTGCGATGGAGTCGCAGTGGTGAGGCGAGGGCAGCAGGGGTTGCGGTGGTGAGGATGGGTTTCGGGAGGTTGCGGTAGAGCTCGAGGGTTAGGCAGGGGGTGAAGATGAGGGTGACGGGGATGCAGCAAAGGCGGGGGTGTTGCGGGGAAGATGATGGCAATGACGAGACTCGGTGGCTGGTGGTGGTGCTGGCGATGATGGTGAGGCAGTGGGAAGAAGGTGGATGCACTGCGGGGGTTGCCGAAGTCGAAGGTTGTAAGCGAGCTTTGGTCGGAGGTTGCAAGCGATGGAAGAAGGCAGCCAAGGAGGGGGCGATGATCGGCGGCAAAGTGCTGTCATCGACGGAAGTGGAGGTCGATGGCGATGAGGGGGAAGCAGTGGCGACGGTTGTGGGCAAGCGGTGCAGCAAGGGTGGAGGAGGAAGGTTGATGGCGATGATGGAGACTACATGGATGGGTAGCAGTAATGGAGGAGGGCTCGGGGTTTTGAAGGTAGCAATGGTGGAAGGCAGCGACCGTCGGTGGTGGTCTTCGGGTTAGCGGAGCTCGGGGTGGCAACAGTGAGAGGAGCGGCGAGGGGAGAGGTTTCGAGATGGTGGCTCGAGCAGTGGAAGCACCGGGGTGATGTCGAGGGGGCAGGGAGGTTGATGGAGAGCAATGGAGGCAGGAGGCGAGGGAGCAGGGTGGTCATCGGTTAGGGCGATGCAGTCGCAATGTAGGAGAGGAAGTCGCGAGGGCGGCAGGGGTGGAGATGGCGAGCAGTGGCGGAAGTGGAGGACTGGGGCTCGGCGAGGTGGACTGCGAGGGTGGAGCGCTCGGCAGTGGTGGCAGCGATGGAGAAGGCAGGGTCGACAGGGTGTTACGGGTGTGCAGGTGGTGGATGAAGGAAGGTGAGGTGGGTGCTGTGAGGTCGAGGGTGGCTGCGGAGATGTGGGAGCGGCTATGACGCAGTGGAGTTGCGGCGGGACTATGGTGATGACTGGTGGTGGCGCAAGGTAGTGAAGGAAGGTCGTCAACGGTGTTCGGCAGTGAGTGTGAAGCAGGGAGGAGGGTGGCAGAGGAGATGGAGGGCTTGGCTGGCTGGCACTCGGAGGAGGGAGGAAGTTGGGTTTAGAGGTGATGGTGAAGAGAGAGAGAGAGAGTCGGGGGGTTAGGTGCGTGAATAGGGAAAAGAAGAAAGGGGGAGTGGGGATTTTTAATATTAAATAATATAATATAATAATGATATTATAATGGGGGGGTGATTTAATAGGTAATTGATTTAGGGTTAGTAGGGTAGGTTATGGATTGTAATTAGGAAGGGAGTTATGTAGGTTATAGAAGGTGAAGGTTTTAGGAATTGTCATGAATTGTTTGGGTTGAAGTGGGCTTGTGGGCTGCACAAGAATAGAGTAAATAATTGAGTTGTGCTTCTCAAATAAAATTTGTAGAATGGGCTAGGAGAAAAATAATATATAATTAAAATAGATTGGGCTAGAAATTAGAATGAGGGTATCTAGAAGAGACTAAGAGTTCAATATGGGCTTACAACCAAGATAATTATGAAAGCAAGAAGAAAAATAGGAAATCGAAATACAATAATATGGTAGATAAAATATAAAATTGTTAAGAAATAAATACCAATCCTTATAATCGGAAATAGGGCTTACATATGTCAAAAGAACTTTGCAGAAAGAATCCATTACCAAAAGGTTCACTCATAATTAAACGGACTGCACCCTGCTACGTAAAAAGAAAAAGATATGGATAAGATGCCTCCACGTAGCTAAGAAGAAGACTCCACAAGACCTTCTAAGGCCTATATAAAGACCTCAGACCCTTCTCAGAAAATCATCCATCTGAAGAAATATCCACTTCCATTCCATCCTTCTGAATTCTCTTCACCTCTCTCATGAATTCTCTTTCCCTCTTATAAAATTCGTTGTATGATAAAGAAAGGAACAAGATCCTGCTAAGCTTGGACTCCTCCTCTGTAAGTTTTCTTTTTTTTTTCTAGGGGATTCCCAGAAGGGAAACCCTGAGCTATGTATGTTATATGTCCCACTTATGTATAATTAAGAATGTTTTCCTTTTGTTTTTCTCTACATCTGTTTTCATGTATAGAAACTGAACTAATTCCTAAGCCCTTTCATATATGCATATCATAACAGCATAGTTAGGCCTTAAAAGTTCTTAATAACCTCAAGTGACCCTATAGGCAAAAAGGGTCGTGAGTATGAGAGAAGGCCGTGAATATGCCAAAAGGGGAAAGTGGTTAAGAGTGCGTTTGGATAATTGTTCTGAAAACAGTTTTCTGAAAACTGTTTTGTGAAAACTGTTTTCTGAAAATGAGAGTGGAAAAGCTGTTTGGATAGTTTTCTGAAAACTGTTTTCTGAAAATGAGATTGTAAAACCTGTTTGGTTAATTTTTTTTTATTTTTTTTGCAGTTTTCGTGACAAGCAGCTTATCAATGGTGTATGTTTAATCAATTTGCATTAGTTTTCTTATGATTTTTTTTTCTTTGCAGTTACAGAGCAAAGTTCTACAAGTGTACGAACAAGCAACGTGCGACTATGCAAAGTTTTCTTTGCTTTAATTTTTTTTTGTTTCTTCTTCGTATCTCCCCATCACTGACAAGCTTTCGATTATGGAAAGTTTTATCTGAATTGTGTAAGAGTCGGCTAATACAACAATTCTAAACCTACAAATTTTGAGCGGAAAAAAAATTAGCGGTTAATAAATGAAAGCGAAACTTCATTCTCAATCCGTTATAAATCATCAGATTGTTTCAGAATCCATCATAAAAATTACAAGCCATGAGCAGCATCGCAACCCAACCACAGAGGGATATTGGACACAGTATACTCACACCTTAACCCCTTACAAAGCAAGAAGGAGCCATTGCGACCGATCAGTATCCATCAGAACCCATGACAAGCATCATCAGTATCCATCAGATGTTAAAAGGAATCTAACAAAAAATTAAAACCATCAGTTGAAGCCATCACAATCCATCAGCTACTCTAAAAAACCATGAGCAACTGCAGATCCCATGACAAGAAGGTATTGTTGACAGTATTGAAATTTTAATCAAGAAAGAATTCATTACACCTGAACCCATTACAAAGCAAAAAGAACCCATTACAATCCATCAGTATCCATCATAGGCCACGAGCAGCATCAGAACTCATCATAGGAAGGTAATTGTACACCGTATCCAAATTTTACAAAGTGAAACTGACACCTTAACCCATTACAAAGCTAAAAGAACCCATTACAATCCATCAGTATCCACCATCATATGCCATGAGCAGCATCAAAACTCATCATAGGAAGGTAATTGTACACCGTACCCAAATTTTACAATAGTGAAACTCACACCTTAACCCATTACAAAGCAAGAAGAAACCCATACAACCCATCAGTAGCCATCAACTGATATGAGCAACATTAGAACCCATCACAAATTTGTAGATAGTGTGATTCCCTACAAAGTGAGAAATCGATAGCTTTTGTTCAGAAATGAGAACCCAACACAAGCATCAGTAGCTTTTGTTCAGAAATGAGAAGGCCAATAAATTAAAACCCCATTGATTCGAAGGCCAGTAAATTAAAACCCCATTGATTCGAAGACCAGTAAATTAAAACCCCATTGATTCGAAGGCATGATAAGCATCAGAACCCATCATCACCTGCTAGAAGAAACATCATATGGCATGAGCAGCATCAGAAGCCATCATAGGAAGGAAATTGTACATAGTATTAGAAAATTTATAGGATCGGAAGCCATCATATCCTACGTTTTTCCCAAGCAACTCATTCTATTGCAAATACCATGTTTACCTCCTTACAAACTAAGATCATTCAACTAAGAGATGCACAAAGGGAACAAAGATTTTCATCTCAGGCACATGTGCAAATTATATTAGAAATTTGTACATGTTTGGTTACCAGTATTTGAGACTAACTTAAGGGCCTTTTGGGATAGTTGTTTAGGGCCATGTTTACATTTTCTTTTTACAAGAAAATGAGTTTGGTTACAGAGTTCTCAAAGCAGTTTTTGCTTCTCTTTTTCAGGGAAAAAACCAAAGAAGCCATCACAAAGCATCAGTAGCCTTCACAGTACTAACATAATAGTAACTTGAAGGTTATTTTCAAAGTGGATCTTAGACCTTATATGCCTTTATAAAGGAAGAAGAAGCCATAACAATCCATAAACAGCCATCAAAAACCATGAGCAGCTGTAGAATCCATGACAGGAAGGTTTTGTACACAGTATGAAATTTTAAGAAAGGAAGAATTCAAATGGTTTTAGTAAATAGGCTAAGAGGTCATCATGTCCAGAATCATGAGTAGCACAGAAAAATGTACACAGCAAACTATTGTTGCCCAACCATGAAATTCCATCACAAGCATCAAAAGTCATCACATTTATAACATAGTATCAAGAATTAATTTTATTTAAAAGTGAAAATCATACCTTATTTCCTTTAAAAGCAAGAAGAAGACTACTCAAACTTGAACAGAAGCATCATCAGTAGCCATGATCAGCATCAAAACCTTTCCTAGGAAGGACATTATGTATAATAGGGAAATTTTCCAAATTGAAAACCCTAGCATGTTTTCAAATTCCAAATTCCAAATTTAAAGCATCAGAAGTGTTCAATATAAGCATTCAGAAGCCATCAGTAGCCATGAGCAGCATCAAAACCCATCACAGGAAGGTACATTGTGTACAATATAGAAATTTTCCAAAGTGAAACTCAAACCTTAACCCCTTATAAAGCAAAAACAAATCATCACAAACCATCAGTAGACAATCATCTCCTACCATAAGCAGCATCAAAACCCATCACAGGATGGATAATGTGTACAATATGGACATTTTCCAAAGTGAAACTCAAACCTTACTCCCTTATAAAGAAAAAAAAGCCATCACAAGCATTTAGAATGCATCATCTACCATCAGCAGCATCAAAACCCATCACCGGAATGACATTGTGTACAGTATGGAAATTGTCCAAAGTGTAGTTCAGTTCTTAATACCTTACAAAGCAAAAAAAACCCTCCACAATCCATCAGTAGCCATCATATGCCATGAGCAACATTCATTACTCCAAAGAGTATATAGGATCAGAAAATCATCATCACATCCATATTTTGAAATACTAGTAAACAAACACAAAATTCTCACATATGCCTGAGATGAATCTAGAGATGATGGCTTCTAATGCTATTTAACTAAACCATTGATTACTTTCTTTGTCAAATATCCATACTGTGTACAAATTTCTTCCTGTGATGGATATTGATGGTACATGAGCAGCAACAAACACAAAATCAGAAGCCATGATAGTTATAGGAAATGTAACAAGAAATTAATTTTGAAAGTGAAAATGAAAACCTTCAATCAATTCTTGAAGCATAATGCAGCCATGAGCAGCATCAGAACCCATCACCTGCTAGTAGAAGCTAAACACACTGCAGCATGTATTTCATTTCTAGTATATGAAATAAATTGTCAATACTTCCAAGGTTATATAGGATCAGAATATATCATCATCATCTCCACAATTAGTCGTAGGCTCAGAGTACATTATCATAAAACTGTTGTTCTAATAAATCATCATTATTAGTGTAGGGCTACATTTATTTAAAAATGCCATGCCAACTACTACTAATCATGTGTCCACCCCATCCTTTACCCATAGTTGAATTCGTCAATCAGTTGGTCAGTATGGAAATTTGAGACCTTGTGAAACTCATTCCTTGGTCCCTTATAAAGTAAAAAAGATACCTTAAACAATCCATGAGTGCACATATAAGATATCATGAGCAACATCAAAGTTTTCATTACTCCAGAAAGTATATAGGATCAGAATAAAACATCATCATATCCATATTTTGAAATACTAGTAAACAATCACAAAATTCTCACATGCGACTGACATGAATCGAGTGATGATGGCTTCTAATGCTTGTAGAAGGTAACAAAATACCTTGTATGTATTTTATTTATAACTGTGCATAAAATAAAATGTCCAAGTACAAAACAAGGTTATATAGGATCAGAATATATCTTCATCATATCCCTAATTAGTCGTAGGCTCAAAACACATTATCATAGAACAATTGTTCTACCAAATCATTATGATTAGTGCAGAGCTGCATTTTTAAAAAATGCCATGCCAACTACTACTAATGTCTTGTGCCCACCCCATCCGTCACCCATAGTTGAATACATCATTCATTGGGTCAGTACATTGGGAATATATCATCATAAAGTGTTGTCTGTTTACGTTAATATTAAAAAAATCTGTATCAGAATATACCATATCCATCATATCCAGATTGATCAGTGGCACATGATGGTAGGTGGGGGTGGACACAGAACCTTTTCATTGATAGTATATTTCATCATTGCCTACAACGACATATATGTTAAAATTCCTTTTAAATAAATTTAAACGAGAGCTACTTCAAGTTAGGAGATATCCCACAACCTGCATGCATAAAAAATTTCAACACAATGAAGCCAACATACTTAAATCAAATTTAGATGCGATTATCAAATAGATGGGCTTCAAATGAAAGAAAAGTATTTACAACCATATATTAGAACAACACAATGAAGCCATGAACAAGTACATTGGGCCTTAAAATTACATTAATGTCGTGCATTCCACATTGCCATAGCAATTTGATCTCTTTTAGTATTCATGCGATTTAATTGAGAAGATGACATATCCAAAGGTTGAGATGTGGAAGCATCATCTTCATTGTGTAGATGATTAATTTGTTCATCTTCTAAATCAGAAAAGAATGCACCGTCCACTGAATATCTACGTATAAAATTATGAACTGCACAACAGGCTGGTACCATTAGAACTTGCCTTGTGAAGAAGTAGTTGGTCATATACTTGAATATGGGAAACATTTTTTTGAATACACCAAAGGTTCGTTCTATGATATTTCGTAGCCTAGCATGCTGTTTGTTGAAAAGTTGCCTATATTGGGTTGGTGCATGGTTAGGCCCTTCGAAATCTTGCAAGTGATATGGCTCCCCGCGGTAGGGAGCTAAAAACCCTGGCATGTTTGTGTAACTATAATCTACTAAATAGTATTTATCATTGGGAGGGATTGGCAACAATCCTTCTGTTAATGCACTTTGTATTACCCGGGAGTCATTAGCACTTTCTTCCCAACCCGCATAAACAAAAGTGAACATAATGTCAAAATCACAAACGGCCAGGATTTTTTGACATATATCGCCTTTGCGACCACCACAAGTGTTTTGCCGGCTAGCTGGTATGCAAGCATTTATTAAAGTGCCATCGGCAGCACCAATAGCTCCCTACATTATTGAAGAAGAAACATAATACTTTATTAAACACATTTGAATTATTAGGATAATATGGTGTTAAACATGAAGGTAACAAAATACCTTAAACCATGGATAAAAGTCTGTGGAACTACTGATCCTTTCATGTACATGTGTCGTGTTTGGGGGAGTAATAAGAACTATTGCTGCTCTTGCCAAACCTTTCAACACATCAGTAAAATGTCGTTCGATTGTTTCCAATGAATGTTGAAACTGATCAGCAGCCCCTCTCATTCTATGACTGTGACTGACAATGTACAAAAAAATGGCAACACTTTCCTCATGAGATACGTGCCTATGTTGTATTTCCTCGGGCGTTTCCTTAAGGTAGTTGCCATTTTTTATAAATTGACACAAAGCCAAAAAACAATCCTAATTCATGTGAAAAATGCGAATACATTTATCCGGTGGACCGTCTAAGATTTCTTGTACATATTCACGGCCTGATAGTTTAGAAGTGAAATGGGGAGCTTTATTGTACATCTTGTCTAGAGACTGAAGAAAGAACAAGTGATCAAGCCCGTCACTATCAGAACTTGACGTGTCACTTGACAAGTCCATCAGTATGGTAGCAAGGGCAATAGTACTGAACTCTGAAAAAAGTAGAATACATTTGCATAAAGAATATTCGAATTTTAAATACTTTATCAAAATAGTGCAGGTCATATAAATAATAACACCAACACTTTATCTTATCTAGCAAAGACAAATATAAAATCATAGAAACAACAACAGCCAGTGAAGGCAAATGCATCTAAAATTAAACCGTTACCACAGAAAATCCAACACATTGTGACAGTACACATTCACCTTACTACTAATACAGAAATATTTCAATAAATTGGTAAGACATTTAAACAATACATTGGGTTTGAGCCAACTTTAAAAAATTAGTAGTACTTTTTCGCAAGATTGGCTAACCACATGGGTCTAAGTTCCGGTTTCATCAGAATGAAGCCACGACGCCACCTTTGGCTTGCAACTATGTTGTCCATTGCCACACCGAGCTTTGTTTCATCAAGCCCTTCCATCTCATTAATTATTTCCATGCACTTATTAATGGAGAACTGATATTCTGCATCCGACTGATCACTTCGATCGCCGATTTCTTCCTATAATATTCAGTTCTTGCAATATGCGATTCGGTATTGGCATCAATACAAATATCCATTCTCGAGCTTTTTGTTGCTCGACCGCTAGACCCACCAGAGCGTCTCTTGTGAGACCCCGAATGTATTGGTTCGTAATCATCATCATCAACCAAATTTTTATGTGGTGCATTGGGGGGAGTGGGGTGGGTGAAGTCAAAGTTGACCCTTCGTTCCTTATCGGAGTCATACACCCTTTGAGTTGAAGCCCTAGAAAGTAAGCCCTGGGCAGTAGACTTACCGAAAATTTTGGTCAACGCATCATAATTGGCCAAACCCTTCGATTTGAATTGACTAGCTTTAGGGTGTGCCTATTCATAAATTATTGTGTTGTTAGTTTACAAGTACTAAAGTCATTAATAAGTATATTACGATGATAATCACACACTGCATAAAAAAATAAGTTATATGTGAACCTTGACATATGCGTCCCAAACAACGGGCTCGCAAGTGACTGTATGGTTGTCTTCATCCCAACCCATACCACTTTGATTCTTCAAATTGTGAAACTCCCTCCACTGCAGCCTAAGTCGGGAATGTTTTTCTTTTAATTGTTTAACCGTGTATGTACGATTACACATATGATTCAAACTTCCCACAAATTGTTGCCAAACTTTCGCTTCAAAGGTCGAATTTTTCAAACTATTTCGATCGACCTCCGCCTCTATCAATTCCACAAATATATGTACATTACATGCTGGCTAAATGACAATATCACTCTCCACCTCAATCTTCTTTCCCTTACTAGCCATCTTCATTAGCCACAGAAACGATCAATATAAAATAACAATCATCAATTGCTCAACATTAACAGTGAACGGGAAAAACTAATTTGAGGTTGCGATAGCAATTGTAGATGATGTCTACTATCCAATTCCAGTTCAATCGAAATCACATTTCAAAAAAAAATCTCCAATTCCAGTTCAACCACCATCTTTAATCCAGTACAATTAAAATATCCAATTTCCACAAGTAACAAAAGCGACGTCGACCGTAGGATCAAAACACATCATTTCCAATTTCAGTTCAGTAAAAATCTTTATCCCTCAATTCAGTATAGGTCCAAAAATAAAAAAAACAATAAATTTTTTTTTGATTCAGATATGGAATTAACACATTGACGTCGAACTTGAGGATCAGTACTCATCATCTCCAAATCATAGCATAAAAAAAAAAAATTGTCCCTCAGATCGGTACTCCGGCAAAAAAATAATACCAAAAAATGGAAATTTTTTTTAACAGATCTGGAATTAACAATGACCCAAAACTAAACACAAGCAAAAAAATTAAATCAATTTTAAACATACCTTGGTTTGCTTGCTTTCAAAGCTCAAGAAGTTGTCTCCAATCGATTCCCTCAGCCGACGTGTGATTCTACTACAACGTTCTCGAAGACACCTTCTTGTAAAAGCAGATCTGGTCTCACAGACCATGAATCGACCATCGAGGGGGGTGAGAAGGGGGAAAATAGAGCAAATCGCTGAAGAAAGTATCGACTCTTGATTAGAGTAAAGAGGGAGTAAAGGAGGTCGGAAGATGGGGGTAAATGGGAGTAAAAAGGGTGTAGGGTTTCCTTTCTGAAGTCGGTGTCAAAGAAGAGAGAGGAAGGGGGAAAAGCCAAAAAGAGAGAAAAGAGCACTTGGGTTTTTTTTCTGAAAAGAAGCCCCAAAAGAACGCGTAACCAAACGCGTTTTCACAAAATATTTTTCACAAAACGGGCCCAAAACAGCTATCCAAACGGGCCCTAAGTTTGGTTGAAAAGTCGAATGAGGCTTGACTCACCTTGATATGTCTTAAATGGGAGGTTAGGGATGATGGACAGTAAATTAAATTTTTTTTTTTTAAAGTAGAAAGGGCATAAAAACATATATAAGCAAAGGGGAAGTTGTAACTTCTGTTTTCGCCTATACATATTTCCTGTATATTTTCTGTATTTCAATTCTTTATAAATTCTTTTATGCTTTTAAATTCATTTTTGTTTTAAATTCATTTCGGATCTCTTATTCAAAAGTCTCTTCTAATCATCAAGTGTGTTCGTAACTATTTTCAAATGATTATATATTTTAACACAAATCTTACTGCATTCTATAAGTTTATTTTTTTTCTTATTTGGTTAATTATTTATATTTTAGCCCAAATCAAATATATTATTATTGGATTATTTTAACAAATATATTAAACGCAAATCCTATTTTTTTATATATTATTATTATTATTATTATTATTATTATTATTATTATTATTATTATTATTATTATTATTATTTCTTGATTGTTAATTAATTTGTGAAAACCCATAGATCTTAATCCATCTTTTATTATTACTAGGTTTTCCCGTTGACTCACATCTTCGGAACAGTGCACCTGATTTGATTATATAAAATAGTTTTGGAGATCCAGTAAATTAATTGAAGTAGCAAACATATTATATGAGGAAGCAGTATATCTACCTTTAAGCTCAACCATCGCCTTCTTGATCATTAGCTTGGACTTACCTGGAATGCATATAGTTTGTTAGAAAAACTGCATACAGTTTTTTTTAACTTCACGTTTAGATGCTTGTAATAGTTATGCAATGACATTATCATATAGGTTTTATAGAGCTTACTCTAATCCCATAATCACTATGAGCATGTTTAAATATAACGGTAACGCAAGTGCAGGTGTGAAGGTATCTACAATATCAATAATCTAAACATTTGTTTGTCTGAGACTCAGTTTGCAATTGAAATACCTCTTATTATTATTTCAACCAAAATGAAATACATGAAGTTCTCAAAACTCTAAACCATGCTAATCATTTCTTTTATCTCCACTTTGTCTCCCCATTGCACCTTTATAAAAAAAAATCAAAATGGATAAATAATAAATTTCCTATAGCTGTCTTTCTTGAGTGGAGAGTTTGCACCCTTCACTGGTAAAGTCCAGTCATCCCAATCCGATATATCCAATAATATACTAAAAGTTCTTATATGTTATGTTATCCATGGTTTCTAGTAACTAGTGAAGGGAACATTTCACGATAGTATTTTCTCTTGTAGTAAAAAAATTAATGTTGCATATTTGCTAAGTTATTTTAGGTTCCTAGTCAGCTTACCTGTCTTGCTATGGTTTGGAAGCCCAAATTGAGGCAGCCAAATAATCCATCTCTCACTTGCGTACACCTTAAATCAAAACCAATAAAAAACTCATCAAATAAATCACCAAATTAAAATTTTTTAAACCCAAAAATAAAACAATCATACATCTCTGAACTTAGATACCATGCACACACAAAATTTGAGTCAGCAAAAAACTGAGTAATCCCCTGCACACATAAAATTAAAAATTAGAATGAGAATTCGGTTAATGAGATAAAATTAGAGTCGTCGCATCGCATATAGAGGCTCTCGATTCGGTGGAGGAGAGTCGCTGATACGGAGTCGCTTAATATTCGTGCTCGATTTGGTGGAAGGGAGTCACCGATACGGAATGAGCAGCGGATCAGATATCGGCGACGACCTTTTGATTGGGGTTCGACATTGGATTTTGATTCGGATTTGGATTTGCTTCGAGGTCTTCAAATTTTCAAATTTTAAAATTTTTTAATTGTTTTAATTTTTAAAATTTTTAAATTTAAAAAAAAATTAAAATTTTATTAATTTTTTAGATTTTTTAATAATTGTTTATTAGTTTTTGATTTTTTTGAATTATTTTTAGGGTTATTTTTTTTAATTTTAAAAATTTTTAAAATTTTAAATTAATTTTTGTAAATTTTTTTAAAAAAATTTAATATATTTTTATATAAGTTTTTCGATTTTTTTGAATTATTTTTTATTTTTAAATTTGTAAAATTTTGTATAAATTTTTTAATTTTTTAAAATTTTTTTTTGATTATTTAAAGTTTTTTAAAATTTTTAAAATTTTTAAATTTTTAAAATTTTTTTAATTTTTTAAATTTTTTTAATTTTTTTTAAATTTTTAAATTTTAAATTTTCTTCATTTTTTGAATAGGAGATAGAGAGAGAGAAATAATTAAATAAATAAAGGAATTGTTTTAGGTGGGGAGGATTTGAATTTGATTTTTTGGGGAAACTTTTGAGGGGGGAAAATGTGTTTTGTAAGGTTAGATCTGGGCCTTTGATTTTTGTGGGATTAAAGGAGAGCCACTTGATAGCTTTCTTTGTGTTTTATTATATAGATTATTTATTAAGGTGAAGGCCATTAATTTAACCAATGTTCAATTTTAACGCATTTTACATATGTTATTGGATTTATGATTTTTAAAACACAAACCCAAATCATACTTCATTTTATCTTTTTATTAATTGGTATTTTGATTAATGCATAAAAATCATATTCAATTCTATAATCTTGATTCTCTTCTTATTTGATCATTTATTTTTGTGTAAAGCCTAACCAATATTATTGGATTTATTATTTTTATTTATTTAGACCCCACCCGATCGGCCAACGAATTTTTTCCCAAAATGACCCTATTTTTGAAAGTTTTTCCCAAATTGCCCTGCTTTTTTTTTATTCCCTAAACGCCCCACTCGCTTTTTGAAAAAACGAGTCTGGGATAAATCCCCTCGCTTTTTCAAAAAGCGAGTCTTAGATTGCAAATTTTCAACCTCCCAAGACTCGCTTTTTGAAAAAGCGGGGGGAATTATCCCACACTCGCTTTTTCAAAAAGCGAGTGTCGTTTGGGACTTAAACCGCCCTTCGCAAACAGATCTCACTTTCTCTCATTTCCTTCTCCTCTTTGCTCACGAAACCATAACCCATTATTGATAAGCCTCGATTTAAGCCCTTAACCCATCAAATTAGTTATCGAATCACTCCAAAAATCTTCATTATCTCATCCCCGTTCAATTGGCCACTTCGTTTTTCTTGGTTCTTTCGATTTTGGTGGTGATTTCCATGGCATTCTTCAAATTGGGGGGTGAACGATTTGGAGGTGATTGTCGTGGTTCGCATCTTGCCTAAAGATTGTGGTATATTTCTCAAACTCTATATTTTTTAATGTTTTATATATATTTAGAATTATTTAGTTAGAAATTGGTTTATATTATTTGTGGTACAATATGCATAGTGTTGATATTGTGAAAAAATCGGGATAATATTTCGGGGTAATTTGGGTGTCAAATTTGGATAGTGTCGGTGGAGGTGGAGTTGTATTAGTTTTAAAAAGTGGATAATTGTAGAATTTGTGGGTAAAATTTGGATATAGTTATTAATAATTATATGTTCGTATGTGTTCTATATTTGTTGGTTATATATTTTGGTAATGTTAATAACGATTGCTTTTAGTTGTAGGATACTCTATTTTTAAAAAAATGGCACGGACGATGGGAAATGTGGAGGTAGGATCTAGTAGTAGACCTAATATTTCAACCAATTAGCCGCCTCGACATTGACAGTTTCAAGTTCAGCAAGTTTGGCCATGAACTTTTTGGGTTGGCTTTGACACGCTATAATTTTGGCCTTTTTCCGCAATGCCTTGCTACCAAATTTACTAAAGAAATTTGTAGCAAAATGACGCATACAATAACGATGATATGCATTAGGTTCATTCCAAGCTCCATTTTGTAAATCCATAGCAGACATTATACCAGCATGACGATCGGAGATAACACACAACTCAGTGCGATCGGTGACATAATACCGGATGCAACTCATGAACCATGTCCACATATTTATACTCTCTCCATCAACCAATACAAATGCAAAAGGAAATAAGCAATCATTCGCATCTGGGGAAACAGCAATTAGCAAACAACCCTTCTACTTACCGTACAAGTGAGTTCCGTCAACACTAATAACTGGTCTGCAAGACTTGAAACCTTCAATCGAAGGACCAAATACCCAAAATACTCCCTTGAATGTTTCCTCGCTAGGACTTGACTCATATTTATCCCAGTGAACAATGGTTCCTGTATTTACTGCTTGAATTGCTGTCAGTAGAAAAGGCAACTTCGTGTATGCTTCTTTGAAGGTACCATACAACCTCTCAATCGCTTTTTGTTTTGCTATCCAAGCTTTCTTATACGAAATCTGATAATTATATTGTATTTTCACTATTTCAATAATTGATCGTGGTGTTAAACCGGTATCCTTCTTCACCACATCAACAATCAGATTACAAACAAGGTTGCAATCAATTTTACGGTGATCCTGATTCAATGTGGGATTCGTACAAGTGTGAGGCCCAACTAACTTCTTCACCACAAAATTTGTCCCGCCTTTTGGAACCATTGCTCGTAATCTCCAAGGGCAGCCACCATCACTTACTCCTGGGGGACCTTGCAGGATCTCCTCAATGGTACGTTTTCTAGGTGCCATTTTGCATTTAACAGTGTACACTGACGGTGTAGATTCAAGGTGGCGAATTCACGATGTTTTTGATAGAATACAACTTCACAGCCTGTTGAATCGACTCCTTACTTACAAACTCCTGTCCAACGTACAATTCGTCTACATTGAATGAACCAGACGAATCTTGTGGAACTGGATGTACTCTAGCACCTTGAGCCATTTCCTCGGTAACATGAGCGTCAACATTGGCGTAGCTATAAGTAGCTCTGACTTCATTAGAACTGTTGTTCGTAGGATTTACATTTGCTACATCATCATCTTCGTCTCCGTCATCATTTTCAACACTATCATCAACTACATCGTCTGTTTCTTCCTATTCTTTATCATCGTCTAATAAGCTGTTGTTAATTACTGTATTTTGAAAGTGTTCAAATACACTGTCATTTGGAACATAGTCAGGAACCGGAGTAGGTTGGCGTGGCAACTCAACATCTGTAGAATCCGGATTTGTTGTATTTGTGAAGGTGTTTTCTTGTGAGGACAGTGGATTTGGTTGTGAAGATTGAGCGGGGTTAGACCTCATCTGCTGTGTAGGTACCACCCTTACGAAGCTTGAACTAGGAATATCATGTGGCTGAGCATTCAAAATTTGAATTTGCTGAATATATAACTCTAATGCAGACCAAGAGCAATTGGGATCAAATGTCCTAGCAATCATTGACTTCATAGTATTATCAGTAGATACGGGCACTATCATAAAATACTGACCATCTTCTTTTCCTGCTGCGTATCGAGCTAAAATTTTCACATTCCATTGATTCATATCCCAATTAGCAACTTCATATATTTTCTCAACTACTTCTTCAAATGTAATGGTACGAGGTACCCAAACTATTTCCGGATCCAACACACTATAACAACAACCAATCTTTGGAGCACGAATTATTTCACCACCAAAGTATAACCAAATAGGAATCTCCAAATCCATACCTACGTTAATTTATACCAAAATACGAGTTATTTTCTTTCCATAAACAAAACCTATGGAAATTAACAAAATAATAGGGCAATAAACATCATACCTTCACAAGATTATTTGAAAAGAAATTTGCCGTAGATATTTGGGTCAAATAGTTGAAGTTGCTTTCCTCTTCAAGTATACCAAAATTCCAAAATTCCAAAATTCTAACCTCTATCGGAGGATGGGTTTAAGGTTTCCAAAGCAATTTTATGGGTTAATCCACAAATTTCGGTGGTACTTTGACGAATCTGAGATGAGAGATGGGTTAGGGTTTCGGGGTTAGAAGAGGAGGAGGAAGATAGAGAAATAAAGTGAATATGAGATCTGATATCGAGCGTAGGGGATTAATCCCCAAATCGACACTCGCTTTTTCAAAACACGAGTTTGGGATAAATCCTCTCGCTTTTTGAAAAAGTGAGTGTTGCTGGGCAAAAAAGGTCCAGACTGTCTTTTTGAAAAAGCGAGTGTGGGATAATTCCCCCCGCTTTTTCAAAAAGCGAGTCTTGGAAGGTTGAAAATTTGCAACCTAAGACTCGCTTTTTGAAAAAGCGAAGGGATTTATCCCAGACTCGCTTTTCAAAAAATGAGTGGGGCGTTTAGGAAATAAAAAAAAAGCAGGGCAGTTTGGGAAAAAGTTTCAAAAATAGGGTCATTTTGGGAAAAAATTCTCGCCCAACTTGATACTTCAATTTAATTCCAAACCCAAATACAATAGTCTGAAACCTAAGTCCATTCTCTAACCAGGTCCTAATCCACTTCTACTCTAATTGCATAACAACTCCCCCCCCCCCCCCCCCCCCCCCCCCCCCCCCCCCCCCCCAACCTCCTTTTATCTCTGCCTAACAGCCCTGACTGTTCTCTTCTTCTTCTCCTTCTTCGTCTTCTTGATCATCCAGAAACCCGCTCCCGACACCTCTTCACCTCCATGGAAGCCCAAACCCCACACCGCACTTCATCTTCAACTTGATCCCCACTCGAACCGGTACGTCATCGTCATCAACATCATCGCCACCTCACTTCAACACTGTTCCCATTGCCACTCAACTTCTAACCACTGCTCCCTCCTTCTACTTCCTTGTTGCACCCCTGCTGCATCCTCGAAGGCCAAGAACCTCCGACAGCAACTGACACCCCCTCGCCACCGGCAACTGCCTCCTACCTTCTCCCCTGCAGCACCTCTCGATCGCCAGCCATCCACAGCTTGTGCACCTCTGAGGCCGACCTCCCTGAGTTGCCTCACTGCCTCAACTCCATGATCCTGATCATCTCCTCCACCTAATGTGCATGCCCTCAACCAATCCTCCATCGAAACTCCTTTCCTGCCCATCCCGTATCTCATCCCCTTAGAGCTTTCTCCATCTCGAACCTCTCAATAACCCACACCCGAGCTACAGCCCCACCTCCCTTTGCAACCACCGCAGTGGCACTGATAACACCCCTACTGCCTCCCCCCACACCATTCTCCTTACTGCACCCCTGTATAGCCGACTCCTCGCAGCCACCTGACGCCACTGCAACCACCACCAAGGCACCCGAACACTACCTCTTCGCCATCTCTACAACTCCCATCGCCAGCCACCGATGCCTCCCTCCTGCCTTCGTCTTCAAACACCGCAACACCTCGCGCCTCCCGAAACTCACTGCTGCTCCTCCCTGACCGACCGCCATCACCTCTGTTCACCCGAACACCACCTTCTCATCCCCCGACTGCCCCGAACACTGCAACCAAGTCCCCAAGGCTATCTCCTCACCATCCACCACTCGCAGCACCCCAACTGCATCCATATGCCCTCCGACTTGCTGCTACTCTAGCCAACAATCGCATCATTAGCTTCCTGCATGCAACCACCGCCCGACCTCCTCTCGTTGCATCCCTACAACTAGGACAACAACACTACACACTACCTCCATACAACCGATGTTGATCCCATTCTCACTGTTTGCACTGCCATATTTGCTTGTGTTGCAGTCATCCTTGCTATTTTTGATGTGTGTTGTCGTCCTGGGTTGTTGTTGCTGCCATTCTTGTTGTTACTATTGTTCTTAAGGTTGTCGCTGCCAATCGTGTTGCTATCCTTGCTCTTTCTCGTCGTTGCTTTCGAAATTCTCTTCTCACATTCGTAATCACCGTTATAAGGCAATCATCTCTTGAACTCAATTTATTGTTCTGGTTCAAGAAAATATTTATTAAAATCCAGCAAGTAGTTATTAAATTGAATATCGTATTTAATTGAATTATTCATTGTTTTTTTTATCTTACCATGTTATTGATTTGAGTCTTCACCGTTAATTCATCATGTTATCGAATACTTGAATGTTCTACCCGGTCGTTTTCCCGAACTCGTACTAAGATTTCGACCTAGTTTCCGACACTGAAATTTAGAACTTTGTACATTGAAATTGTAGCACACTGAGCCCAAAGTCCGAAACATAGATTCTCAATCCGGTTTATAGATTGTAAGTTATTGACTTTTTAGTACTGTCATGTTGTAATTTTCAGAACCGAGACTGTACACGAAATCAGTAAAGAATAAATTTATATCCATATATATTGTAACTATAATGTGTCATGAAAATATGAGTTGGAACTGGCAAAGAGTCTGTTTTATAAAATCTCTGGTGGAATCGAATTTGCATTCCCACAATAGCGGGAAAGTGAATTTGAGTACCAATAGGTGTTGTTGTCCAGAACTTGCATTGTTACGTTTTTTGCATATAAACCTATTATTTTCCATGTTTAATGAATTGAACTATATATATTTCATGTATTTCATTGTCTTGATATCTTCTTGATATTGTATTAATACTACCGTTCTCATCGATTGTACCCATTGCATGTTCATGAGTAATTTTTGTAAAATAATAATAAGCCGGGGTATTAAGGAAAAGACTTAGTAGTGAACAATATAGGAGGCTGTACTCGAAAGAGGGGCCCGTGTTTCCCTATAATGATTATTTTTATCGGTCATTGCTTTATCGATTGATTGCGAACTATTGCTACTGTAACGCCCTTGCCCCCAGCTCAGACAATTTATACAATTTATAAGAAAAATTAGATATTATGTCGTATAACTGCCCACCACAGGCTGCCTCTCCAAAGTTGGTTAACCGATTAGGTGACTCTTGATCATAGGCTATATTATTTATATATTATTTAATTCTATTTCTTTACCGATATGGGATATTATCAATTCTCTTTCCCAAACATGCACAGCCGAAGCATTTGCATGCCCAACTAATACCCGGCTGGCCCCCCACAAGGATGCCACATCATCAAGTGGACAAAGTCAACAGCCGAAACCAAGCACAATTGCTTTTTTATGCTGTTACCTTTTTACTCCCGTGGGACCCCCACCCAATTATATCATTCATTTTAGTTATTTTACCATATTAACACAAAGCTTGGATATCATCAGGAAGGAGGAGCACTGGCTGCGACAAATGGTGTGCTGTGGCAAAAGTGAGATCAGGGAGGCCCTCCGAGACCCACCTAACGCAAACGCTGAGTGCTAAGTGGCCCATGAAGGCACACAGAGATTGGGTCGCGAAGAAACTGTGTCCCCTCCAATTCTTGGTCTCATTCCCGTCCACAGAGAAGGTTGGGGAGGTCACAGGAATGGGGGTTGTAGACTTCGGTCACTTCACAGCAGAGTTCGACCCTTGGACCCCAAGCTTCGGAGCGGAGCTCCCCTAGGGAGAGCTTTTTTGGGTATGGATTCACAACATGTCACGCCCCGCTTCCTAGAATCCGGGAACACAGGCACGTAACTGAGGCCCAGCGAATGATGCACATACATCATTCATAAGCTGTATAATTAACTCAACAACAAGATAACAATATCAACCACGCAAACATGTAAAATCACAATAGGATAACAAAGTACTTGACATAGTTCATGACATAATACAGGACATAACCAACAACTGGAAAAGAAACATAGTTACGGGTCAAACACGCCCGGATTATAACAAAGAGTACATGAATAAACAAGAACTAAAATAACATGAAATTAAACAGCACTAAAATCTTTGCTCAGCAACACCTTCGGGTAATTCTCCATCTGAGCCTGCAAGTATATTATTACAATAGAAGAGACAAAGAGATACCCGTTAATGCAAGTCACGGGCCGCAAGTGGTACAAGCTAACGGAACAATTATAAAACAAAACAAAAGCAGGAAAAGAACAAGGAATCAAGAATCATATAATTGGAGAAATACAACATGCAACAGAATCAAGAACAAGACATCGTGGAACAAATAGCATGTATGTAAACAAATAAATAATCCATAGGAACATGTAACATGTGAACGAGTAAGCAAGTAAACGTGTCAACATGAACGAGTAACATGTAAACAAGTAAACAAGTCATCATAAACATGTAACATGTAAACGGATCATACAAGTGTACGTGTTAATGTCATGTCTTTTGTTAACCTAACTAGGTAGCACTTCATGCGTCCCATACCACATGGTTGCTACTCGTAATCAAGTGAACGTTTAGACTAGTGGTGGATTCTATAGGTCATCTACTCGGAAAACATATCAAGTCAATTGTATCTTATATCGAGATACGTGCAATGTGGACATAGTGTAACATGTAGCGTGAAACATACAACATAAAATTCGCAAATTTGCAATTTGCAACTTGCAATTTGTATCGGGGAATCACGAGCCCCCGTCCGAGTACGCTCTTCTATATTCCCCACTACTAAATCTTTTCCCTTTATACCCCGGCTTGTTATCTTTTTATTACAATCAAACATGAACAATAACTACATACAACAACAAGGACGGGTAACTTAGCAGGATCAAGTATCAAGACTTATGCTATGCATTATGCAATGCAGAAGAACATATTTCAGGATTTATAAAACATGTTGATGCGACTAATGGCATGCATAACACTTAATCAAGAATAAAATATATTATAACAACATGCAACCTAGTAATAAGCAATTCATACACAACATCATGTATAGTTATAAGAGTATTTATGTGTATCATGTTCATGCAATGCATATGGTGACAAAGTATTCACGATCATGTACGAATATGGAATCAATAGGTTATATATAATACGAATAGAGTCAATGAATATACTTGCGGTATTTTGCAAAGGAGCTTGTACTAGAACAAATGGATTGTACAAGAGACACTTACATGTTAGTTGACGACGATGAAATTGAACACTAGAATAACGGGATCAGAATTCCGGACAGTAGAACACGTGCAAGATGTGTGGCAGCCATGCCAAATCAGCAACAGCAACTCCACAAAGCAAACTCCAAAATAGCAAACAACTCCCTCAATAAACTCCAGAACAACAACACACCAACTCCACAACCCAATTTTCTTCACAACACCAAACACAAACAACTAAACAGCAACTTCCAACACCAACTCCAATACAGCAACACCACAATATCCAACCAGCAACAAACCCAACTCAATTCACAATAGCAACACAATAACCCAAACCCCCAATCTTGTCTTCTGTTCACAACGACACAGAGAGGGAGATAGAAAAAAAGAGAGCGCAGGAGAAGAGAACAGCGACTGGGTTGACGACGATGCAGAGCGACGGCGCGATGCGCAACTGGTCTCGAGCGGGAGGGAGGTCGAGCGAGAGCTGCGACAGAGAGAGTGAGGGTGCTGGCGACGAGGGAGCTCGAGGATCGAAGTCGAGGCTGGAGGTGCATCGACAGGGGGAGGAGGCGGCACAGGGAAGGGATGACGACGACGAACATGGGGCGAGCTCGATGGGGTGCAGCAATGGTGGAAGCGGAGCTTCGAGGAGAGGGCACGACAATGGCAAGGCGAGCGGCAGGATGTTGAGCGGAGGGCGACACTGATTCGTCGGTGGAGGATGGAGAGCTCGAGCAACGGGACGAACGGGGTTTCGACGGAGCTTTGGGGGTCTCGAGTTTGAAGACGGCTGGGGGTACTGTGGGGTCGACCAGAGGCTTCGACTGAAGTGGTGGTTTGTAGGCGGAGGCGATGGGAGCAGCGAGAGGAGAGTTCGACTGTGGGGTGGTTCTCGGAGCGGAGACAGTGACGGGTCGACGAGGGCAGGTGGAGGCACGGAGGTTGAAGACGATGCGAGGAGGAAGATGACGGAAATGGGGTTCTGTGTTTGGGTTTGTGTTTTGTTGGGTTTGGGAACAGAGGGAGTGAGTGAGAGCGGGAGAAAGGAGGTGGGATTGTGGGTTCTGTTTTTGGTTTTGGAAATCAAAGGAGGAAGAAGAGAGGAAACGGGGGGGATTTTATATAATAATATAATAAGGGATAAGATAATGGGGGGTGAGAAGTGGGGGGTAGTTACGACGGCATGGGAGAGTAGTCTGCAAAGTGGGGAGTTGGGGTACAGGACAGAAAAGTGGGGGAGAGAAGAATTTGTATACGGGTAAGGGTGTAGGGTAAATCTGTACAATAGGAGTAATGGGTTCTGGGTTAGTGGGCTTGGGCTTCAAAATATTTAAATAAAACAATTAGGTTGTTGGGCTAAATTTTGGGCTTAGATTAATTATATAATAAAATCAAAATATGGAATTGGGATCGTAATAACAATTAAACAATTGGGCTCATAAAAATAGTTTAAATAATAAAATCAATTAGGGAAAAATTAGTTATAAGATACTGAGGATATAAATACGAAAAAAAATATTTTTAAAATACGTATTAATGAAAACAGGGATTACACAACATCCCATTGCATTTTTGGAAAAGAGAGGTGCTACAAGAGATTGTTGCCGACTTTGGATCGGTTGAAGAAGTCGACGAGAAGATGGTGAGGCGCTCCGAGATTGTATCAGCAAGGATACTGATCAGGAGCGTAGATATCTCACAAATGCCAAGATTTGCCAAAGTATACTCATTCGAGGATTCATACCTCATTCGCTTCGTCCTTGAAAAACGAGCAGAGTCTGAGACAGAGAAAATGGCCATCACGTCCCCCACCCCCGCAAAAGCTCTTAGAGACAACCGCTCATATGCGCAGGTGGTATCACCAGGTGGAAACCTGACCATCAATGGATCTCACGAGATCGAGAGAGCGCATAGGGAGCTCATCAAAGAGGCGAGAGGAAAGGAACGCCAGGGGGCGGCGGGATCAGTACCGGTGAAGGAGTCTCCGATCAGAGGTGGTCGAGAAAGAGCTTCGACCAACAGATCCAACGGCTCAGATTCACGAAATTCAAATCAACAATCATTTCCAGATTTGGGAAGGTTGGTAGTCGCAGAGGCGACCCACCAAAAGGCAAATCAAAAGATACCCAAAAATGGAAGCCTACGCCTCGAAGCTGGTGGGGTTGGTGAGGAGGCTAGGCGACAGGAGCATAGAGGAGAGATAGACTGTGCTAGCACTGCAAAAGGCAAAAGCTCCGTGCTTGTCGACTGGCAAAATGACATGCAGAGTCGTTCAGCAAAGGAGTAAGTGCAGGGTCTGCGAGCAGAGCAGGGAAAGGGGACAGTCTGCGAAAAAGGCAAAAGCAACCTGGAAGTCGACATGCAAGACGATTTGCGCAGTCGACACCCAAAAATGCAAGAGTGGGTAGTAGTGGGAAGTGGGTCGAGAGGGGATCATGCCAAAGTGGGATACACGACGAATAGGGAGAGAGGAGTTGGCAATGGATCTGCCCAAAGCAAGAGCAACACAGGCGCTGAGACCTCTGCGCTCGAACAGAGGTAAGCTCAAAAGGGAAATAAAGAGGATGAGCTTGGTAATGGTAACGAAGACGGAAGAGAAGGGAGGGATAAGGCTGTTTTCAACGCCTCGTTCCCATCGTCATCTGTCTCGACCGCAGACCCAACCACAAAGAGCGCGACACATGGCCCACTACTGCAATCGGCAGGCGCGACACGCGAGGAGGGCGGTATGCTGCCTCGCGGAGGAGGGGGAGAATTAAACGATTCCCATTTAAATGAGAAGAGTGTACGGTGGGGATGTATTTATAATGCTATTGGGCCCAAAGAGGGGTCCAAAATGTATTATTCTGTTGTTGGGCCTTCTGAAACTACAGTTAGTCATAATGAGCAGCGGCATGGGGCGAGTAGCGGGCCCACAGAGGGGTCTGCTATGGAAACTTTCCCAATTATGGAATAAGCAGATAGCGATGAGGATATGGAAGGGCGACTAAATTTAGACCAGGAATTCTCATTCACAGATGAGGAGTCAGAGGAGACTAATTATGTGGCGGACACACAGAGAGACATCTCTCCCGAGATGGTCGTATCCACCTTGCCAGAATCAGCACCTGCCTACAGCTCTGGTACATCAGGCAGGACAGTTGGAATCAGGGTGCAACGGTTATTTAAGAGGGCTCATGTGGAGTCCCTAGATGACTATCTGGAGGTAGCTGCGGCAGCCAAAGCTACAAAATTCGATGATGGAGGTACAAAAAGTTTTTTAGCATCTATTTTAAATTACATGTCAGATTCAGATGTTTTTACCCTTGTTCAAACATGTGGTCTAGAAGTTTGTGACACAGAGCGTAATGCTCTACTACTCAACAAAATTAGGGGCTCGGAATCGGAACGGGCTTCAACGAAACCCCGTCACACACCCACGATCAACCATGACTTAATTCCCCAATGAATACACTATTCTGGAATGTTAGGGGGTTGGGGGATAGAGGGAAGAGAGATATGGTTAGGGACGTGATTAAGAGCTCCAAGGCAGAAGTAGTGGGGTTACAGGAGACCAAACTCACAAACGGGCTTAAACGCAAAAGAGTAGGGGGCAACAGAATCAAGGAATGGGTGCTATGCCCGTCTGCAGGAGCATCGGGGGGGATTGCTATTGGGTTCAACCCGGATATCTTCACTTGCTCTGAGGAGTACTGCGGAACGTTTTCCCTGACTATCCGGCTAAAGCGATGATCTGATAACTGGATACGGACGATCACTGTCGTCTATAGGCCAAACATGGCTACAGATCGTGAAGTCTTCTGGCAAGATCTTATCGGTATTCGACAATGATGGTCGGGAGCTTGGATTGTCCGGGGGGACTTCAATATCACTAGATTTTCTTTTGAGCACAAGGGAAGAGGTTCCAGCGACAGGCACAGAGAAGAGTTCAATAGGGTGATCACGGAACTGAGATTTCAGGGTCCTGCTCAGGGAAGACTTCTGGCAGGGCTGTCAGAACGAATCAGTGCAAACGCTTTCTAACTTGGAAGCACATTTCTCAGAAACAGAAGTGGAAGATGCCATCAAACAAATGGGAGCAGACAAGTCGCCTGGGCCAACGAATTCCTAATGCTGTTCTTTAAGGTGTTTTGGGAAGAAATAAAAGAGAACATTATGGAGTTGATGGATGAATTCTTCCACAACAATCTCAGATTGGGCATGTTCAACTTTGCGGAAGTAGTTCTGATCCCTAAGAGGGCGAAATCTTTGAGGGTGGGGGATTTTAGACCAATCAGCCTTATAAACTGCTCAGCTAAGATCATCACAAAGGTCATGGCCATCTGCCTGGGAACCACAATGGACAGTTTAATTTCCAAAGCACAGACTGGTTTCATCAAGGGCAGATGAATCCTGGATTGTGTGGCTACGGCAGAACAAGTCATCCACCACTGCCATACAGGCCAGTCTAAGAATTTCCTCCTAAAACTAGACTTTGAGAAAGCTTATGATTCTGTCGACTGGGAATGTTTGCTGGAAGCTCTCAGAGGGAGATTCTTCGGGGTTAAATGGATTAGGTGGATCAAACAGTGCTTATACACTAGTAAAATGGCAATCTCGGTTAATGGGCAGCCGGGTCAACCGTTTCCTTGTAAGAAGGGACTACGGCAGAGGGAGCCGCTGTCTCCTCTGTTATTCACTATCGTAGCAGATGTACTGAGGGGCATACTTGACAACTGCCGGAGAAAGGGCTGGATAATGCCAGTGGCTAGCAGTCACTCTAACCAAGGGTGCACGATTCTTTAGTATGCTGATGATACCTTACTCTTTGGTAATGGAGATAGGTCAGAAACAGTCTGCTTTAAAGGGGCCCTCTACTGTTTTGAAGTCTGGTCCGGTCTCAGGATTAATTTCCATAAGAGTGCTTTGATTCCAATTGCACTTTCCGATGTAGAGGCATAGGACCATGCGACCATTCTAAACTATTTGACAGACTAGTTCCCAATCAAATATTTAGGGCTCCCACTCAAGCCAGGGAAACTTACTAAGACGGACTGACTACCTATCATAGACAAGGTGGAGGACAGGTTGTCGCGTTGGAAAGGAAAATCGCTCTCCCTCGGTGGTAGAGTGGTTCTCATCAACTCAGTGTTGTCTAATCTGCCCATTTATTACATGTCGTTTTTTGAGCTTCCTAAATGGGTAATCCAAAGGATTGACCGAATCCGAAAGAGATTCCTTTGGAAAGGAGCAGACTCGAATAGGGGAGGATACCACCTGATCAAATGGAGTATTGCTTGCATGAAGAAGAAGCATGGAGAGCTAGGCATCATCGACCTTAGAGATATGAACCTTGCCCTATTGGGGAAATGGTGGTGGAAGGTATTTCACCACAGTGGGGAAGGATGGCAGGATTTCATTCAACCATACCTTCGGGGAAAAGGGACGAGAAGTTTAGGCTTCCGAGTAGGGTCTAGAGTTTCTCGATTCTGGAAAGGAATTACCAAAGCTAGAGGACCATTCAACTCAGCAGTTACTTCAGCTATTGGTAATGGATGATCCACCAGATTCTGGTGGGACAGATGGTGTGGTGCTCATACCCTTAAGGAAACTTTCCCAGAGCTGTATGAAAAAATGACTCGACCAAATATATCTGTGGCCGAGACTTGGAGAGGGGCAATTGGAGGCCGTCATTCCGGCGAACTCTTACCCCAGAATTACATCAGCAACTGCTTGTATTGCAAGCACACATCACACGGAATGGTGCGATGTGTGCTCAAGGCCCAGATCAGTTGCACTGGGGACTCGAGAGCAGGGGAGCTTTCACAGTTAGATCTCTATATCACCGAATTCACTATCGCGGATGCAGACCCAGCTGGGCACAGGTGTTATGGAAGGCTAAAACCCCCCTTAAAGTCAGGGTCTTTTGATGGCTAGTGTTCAATAATGCAATCCTCACCAGAGAGAACCTTGTCAAAAGACAGCCCCAGACAGCGACCAACTGTAGATTCTACAACATGCACGCAGAGAATTTGAACCACCTCTTTATTCATTGCCCAAGGAGTAAGGTGACTATGGTAGAGGTATTACGAGCTTTAGGAACAAGTGACTACCCCAGCGAATATGAGGAATTGTGAATTGGCCTCAAATTTGCATCGATTCGCCACGAAATGAAGGATGTGTGGTACATTGCCATTGCGGCAACCACTTCGGTGTTATGGTTAGACAGAAATAATTTCTATTTCCGTGCTTTATGTAATACTATTTCTGGTAACCTTACTCATATCATGCATCTTATTTCTTTTTGGGCTACAGCTGCTGCCACATGAGCGAGAAGGAGGATTGTCAGAGTCTTCCAGGTGGAGGACTTTGATGATGAGGAGGTAGGGTTTGGGCCGACACTGGACTAAGGGGTAGGCGCCCTCCTTACTCATCGGATTTTCTTTAGCCGCAGTCTCCGCTACTTTGTATTTTGTATCGACCTACTGTTCTTTTGGTTGTATGATGTATGGATGTTTAGACCCACCCCCCAGGATTTTGTTGGGGGATTATGTTTTATTTCCTGCACTGTACTTTTGTATTTCTTCCGGTACACCGGGGTTGTTTTATTAATTTCTTATTAATAAAACAGTGTGGCATTATTCCACCTTTAACCTAAAAAAAAACCACAAACCAGCCAACTTACCATTCAATATATTTATATAATTTGAAAACTACGGAGTGTTACAGCTACAGTATCCTGATTGTATCGTGTATTGTATTGTAGACCGATTATTGTTATTGATTATTATTATGGATTATGGATTATGGATTATGGATTATGGATTATGGATTATGGATTATTGTTGTCGAGTACATACCTATAGAATACACCACCATAGTCTAAACGTTCGCTTAATTGTATGCACCCGAACCTGTGGTATGGGATGCAGGATTGCGTTCATTAGATAGGTTAATAAAAGATTGATCGACCTAAAGGTTGACACTATTGACTTAGTGATTATTGATCATCGAATATTGACTTATTCACTACAAAGTATATGGTTTTTCAGGCACCTTCCTGCCGGCATTTTGGGTAAAACGCCGGGTAGATAACGCCTATGCCAGGTAGATACCGGTTTTTTTATATGAAATCGCCGAGATAGAAACCCTTCCCCATAAATCACCAAATCTCCCTCTTTTAATTTTCCTTCCCTCTCAAAACCCCAAATCGCTCCGATCCTCTTAGGCCATCTCCAACCCACTCCATTTTGGAGTGGGAAAGTGGATTTGGAGTTGGAGTTCTTCTCCAACCCAACGCCATTCCTCACTCCAAAATGGCGTGGTTGGAGATGGGATGAACAGTGGCGCGCCATATATGGCGCGCTACTGTTCACCAAGCGCCAATTTATTTATTTTTTTTTTTTTTTTTTTTTTTTTTTTTTTTTTTTTTTTTTTTTTTTTTTATAAAAACCCCTAAAAGTTTAGAAAATATTTAATTAAACCCTTATTAAATATTTTCTTAACAAAGTTTATTACATTCTACTCCCAGAAATAAAATTTTAATTTTTTTGTGTTTGTGGCTAATTGGCTAATTGGTTAAATATTATTTATTAATGTTAAATATTGAGGCGTATTATTGGATCAATACATTAAATTTTTTTTGTTTGTGGCTAATTGGTTAAATAGATAAATAGTGGGAAGTTAGAAGAGAATTAATTTAAAAAGTAGATAAAAAAGAATATGCTGAGAATATTCTTTTTTGGAGTTAGAAATGAAGTTATGGGTTGGAGATGAAGTTACTGTTTGATGTGACAGTTACTCCATTTTGGAGTAAAAGTTGCTCCAAAATGGAGTTGAGGGTTGGAGATGGCCTTAGACCGAGAACGAAGAAGAAGAAACCCTAATCCCCAAACTCCAGGATGGGTCGTATGCATTCCAAAGGGTAAGAATCCCTAATCCTAACCCTAAAAATCTCATCTTTTTCATCATTTCATCTCAGAAATCTTTTTTTTTTTTTTTTCTTCTCTCTCTTTCTTTCTTTCACAGTACGGTTATCTCAACCTCCGCATTGTCGAGTACATCTGCAAGTTTGCAAAGAAGGGTTTGACGTTGTCTCATATCGGTGTGATTCTCCATGATTCTCACGGGATTGCGAATGTTAAGAGCGTAACCGGAAGCAAAATCCTTCGCATTCTCAAGGCTCATGGTATTGCATTTTGTAGTTTGTAATTGAAATTCAATTTTCTAGGGGTAAATATAGTTAGGGTTTGTGATTTTGGATGTGGGTTTCTTGGGGGTAAATCTAGAATTAGTGAGTATTTTATTTCTTGTTTTCATTTCATTTGATTTATAGTTATTGTAATTCAAGTGTCGATATGCGATTAGTTTTCTTAATGGGAAACCTTACATTTAAGTAATTGCTAACGTTAAGCATTGTAATGTAATTAGTTGTATGGTATTATTATAGCTTAAATGTGCAACTTTTGAGAAAATTTCAACAACCAAAACATAGCCTTTATCTTAATATATTGGGTAGCTTGTTAATCCATTTCCAGTGTTCAACTCTATTAAGGTTTGTATTCTTAATTAGTTTATTAGCAATGGGGTTCATTTTTTCTTTGTTGGATGGTTGGACCATATTTGTTTAGTTCTCTTTGAAATCTTTTTCCATTAAACTCTTTATATTATTATTTCTCTTAACAAAAATGTTTTCCAGTCTCTATTGTGAATGCCCAAATCGGTCATATCACATAATCCTCCTGCATGTTACCCTCAGCCAAGAGTTTTGTAGCTTCCTTTAGGCGTATATATTACCCTGGTAGAGCTGTTAGACACACAAGCTTGTTAGAAAGTAGTTTGCTATGACCCAATTTATGTAGCAGACTATTAATGAAGTTAGTCAATTTTATGTAGTGGACCCAATTTATATTGATACATTTCTATATCTTCCAATTTGTGTTGCAATTGGAATAAGGTTGTTTTCTTCTTGTTGTGATATTTCAGGGTTTTGACTTACAATAATTTGAGTGCTCCTGTACCCAGGTTTCCAGCTAGAACATTCAAGTAAGCCTTCTGAAGTATTTGACTTCATTTGTCTTATGTATCAATTTGAGTTGTGTTGTGGGGTTCACTAGTTAACTGTAAACTTGAGAAATTGCTTTTTGTCTTTAAAATTTAGTTTTTCATTTGCCAAATTCTCAATACAACTGTTATTGTCTTCGGTGTTCATCAATGAATGGTCCACCTAACATATAGAGAAGTGAAGGGTTGTTTTGTTCCCTTTAAGGATGGTACTTTTTGCAGAATTGAGTGAGGCATGAAGTAAATTTTTTGCTTCTTGGCTCTTGCATTTTTATACTCCAAAATATGGCAATTGTGATCAGTTGATTAAGTTGTTAATTTTGATTTAGACCGAGAAGAATTTTTTTATATTATTTTTAAATTTAAACTTTTTAATGACATGCTCATTAACACTCGAAATCTAGAAGTTTCGCTTAATCAGGAAAGAAAGAGAAAAGAAACACACTAGATCTAGATGAAGATCATCTAACTGTTGTTAATTTTCGAGTTTATGGTTAACTGATCGATACATAAGAAGTTATGCAGAATGTATAATTTGTTGTCATTTTGAAGTTGTCGACTCTGTACATGGATTTGTTCTGAAAGCATATGGTTGATGTCAATCTTTATTAAGTATAACAGAAAATACAATCACAATTCCAAAATTTCCAACTAGATATGAACATTTTGAAGTTATCAGTACTTGAGTTCCATGGTAATTTAACACAATTTATGTTTGTTGTTTCCTGCAGTACTGGGAATCCATTTATTTGCACAACTAGCTCGGAGCAAGAATGCTATGGAAAAATGCCTATGCCTATTTTCTTCGATGTGAATAATTCTCAGAGTATGTTCTGCACCTTCGTTTCTATATAATCTCTGTTGTCTATAATGCCTATTTCCTTCGGTGTGAATATTTTTTTTAGGGCTATTAATTTAAAACTTAAATTTATATGTTCTCTGTGAGATGGAGGGGTGAGACTATAACAAGGTTCTCTGGCTTACTTATGCGAGAATGATGAGGCTCCCAAACCTATTGCAAATCCTACACCTGTTGTTGATAGTCCAGAGCCTGCCGCAAAGCCTTCTGCAAATCCAAACATGCCCCAAAGCCTTCTACTAGTTCTCCACCAGCTGACATTGTCGAGCAGATTCCAACAGGCATTCAAAGCAAATTCCTACACCTGTTGTTGTTGTTGAATTATACTGAAGTGTCGAAATAGATTATTTTTTAAAAATCCTTTCTTGTATTTAAAATTTTAATTTATATGTAATTAGTAATATATGTTGCCGTCTTTCATTATTTGGAAATTGAGAATTTCTGTGTTGTACGTGGTGATGCATTGTAGTAATTGAATCGAATTAATAGTCTTGCATTTTTGTTTGGTCTTAAATACTTATGAATTTGATGAATATTGTCATTTACGGTTTGTTGCTTACAATTACTTTGATTTGATAAAATAAACAGCAACAAAAATAACAACAAACCAACTATTCCTAAAAGAAAAGAAAAAAATCGGGGGTCTCTAACTATTTCGGCGTTTGCAAACGCCGGGAAAGGCTAATTAATGGAAAATTTTGAAAAAATGAAAATCATTCTATCTCGGCATTTACAAAAGCAGGGAAGCTTTTTCACATCCCCAGTGGGGGCAAGAATGGCGCTTGCGGCAGCACTTTTTAAACCGCCGGGGGATCTACCCCGATGTTTTATAAACACCGGGAAAGACAAAAAAACGTCGGGATTTTCCAGTTCATTTGTAGTGATTGATCATGGATTATTGTTTATCGACTATTGTTTATTGATTATTGACTATCAACTATTGGCCCCATTGACTATTGTTTATCGACCATTGTTTATCGATCATTGACTACCTACCAAATGCATCGTTGACTATCGAATATTGATCCTATTATTGACTATTGTTTATTGATTATTAATTTAATGATTATTAACTATTATTTATCGACCATTGTACAATTGATTATCAACTTTTGATCTTGTTATCGTCTATCATTTATTGACTATGATATCGTTCCAATTTCTCGATCTTGTTATATCGTACTTTATTGTTTCACTGCTTGCTACTACTTGTCGCCCAAAGCTTGATCTAACGGGTACTCTCCATTTTTTTTTTTTTTTGAGTTATTGTTTTTACAGGTACAGATGATGGGTTACTAAAAGAACTTTACAAACTGTTATTGCATTGTGTATTCTCGGGCATTCTGTAAGTTCTTGTATCTCAGATATCGGTTATTACATTATATTCTTGTTTCTGTAATTATTATTGTATTGTTGAACTTACTAGTATTGTACAGCTTATGGATGATATGAGTTGACGTACTTATATCATTCGCTTTGCCTCACTTACGTGCTTGTGTTTCCGTATAACGGGAAGGGAGGCATGACAGAAGTACTGAGTAGGGGTTTACGCATTTAAAAGATTCATGCTATATATACCATAATTTTATTTGCAGCACTTTCTCTACAAATTTGGTACGGTGACATATTAGAATATATAGAAACATTTCAAGATTTAATAGAAACCCTAAGAACAAAAGGAAAGTATATAAAAAGGGCATTAAAAGATTAAGGTTTGTAAGATTTTCTTAGTAGCAATATTAAGAAACTGATAACTTCTTAGGAAGAAAGATTTAAACAGCACCCCCGCCTTTTTTGGTATCAGAGTAGAATAGATCCTTTCAAACCTAAGCACTTAGAACATAGTATAGATCCAGTAGATTTAATTCATAAACAGACACAAATTTCTCACTGTGTAGAATTAATAGCTACTGCTGTTAAAGAAAAGAACCAATTATTAAAAGAAATATCTAATAAATTAGAATATACTAAACATCAAAACAGTATTAAACTAGAAAAACTTAGAAAATTACAACTAAAAGAACAGATAAATCAGTATAAACCCAAAAATAGAATGAATTAGAATTAGAAACTCTTTTAGAAAAATCAAAAGAAAATAGAAAGTTATTAGAAGAAATTAAACAAATTGTTCTTAGTTAATTAATTTTCTAAATAACGAATTTATTGACCATAAAGAAATACTACAAGAAATAGAAGGTAGAGATGCTTATATCCCACAATCTCAATCAGAAAAAATAATCTTTAGACAAAATAATATTATTATCAAATTATTAAATAAACTTCACCAAAAGATAGACGGTATTTAGAAGCCAACTATATCTAGAATTCAGGACGAGATTAGTAAGCTAACATGGAATATATCTAAGATATCCTTAGAACCAACAAGTAAAGAAAGAATAACTAGAAAACATAGACCAACGCTCAAATTCCAAACCCAAAAATCAGAATGAAAAGTAGAAATCAATCAAGTGTACAAACCTTTACTGGACCATCAACAACTCTTAGGACTACAGAACAAGGTTCAATTAGTAACTCAAAACCTTTATTAGAAAGATTGTTTAGCAGAAGAGCTAATAATTATGAGGTTCAAATAGAAGAATTAATAGACCAAGAGAAAGATTATGATAGATTCCAAAGAGAAGGATTAACTGTTATTAATCCTAGAATGTTATATCAAACCGGAAGAATTGAATTTAGAACATAATTCTTTAGACATTACAGAGAACAAGCAATTAGCTGTTTAGGAAATCAGTCTGTTAATTTACCCTTAATCAGTCAAACAGCCAGTAATATGCTTACAATGTCTAGATATAGATTTATGCACCCAGGATTGATAATTATAGGCATTAAAGGGTTAATGAGAAAAAAAAATAGGCTGCAAAGTTTTAGTAACACATTATGATGATAGATGGAACGATAAAGCAAAAGGCATGATAGCAAGTATAGAAGTCGACATGAATAGTAACGTAGGAACTTTTTATTTTAGCCCACTATAAAATATTTTATTAAAAATATACATATAGGCATACAAACTAAAAGATATGAAGAAGTACATAGTGGTGAAAATTTACTGGTTCATATAGAATTCGATCCTAGGAAGAATTACAACTAATTTTAAAGTAAAATATAAAGTACATATAAAAGAAGTAGTAGATTTGCAAAGGAATTAAAATGATTAAGCTCTTAGAAGATGATTCAGCAAGACTAGCATGATTAGATTGGAATTTAGACAGATTTATTGAACTTGGTATCAAAAAAAGGCAAGGGTGCTTTTTAAATCTTTCTACCTAAGAAGTTATCAGTTTCTTAATATTACTACTAAGAAAATCTTACAAACCTAAATCTTTTAATGCTCTTTTCTGTACTTTTCTTTTGTTCTTAGGATTTCTATTAAATCCTGAAATGTGTCTATATAGTCTAATACGTCATCGTACCAAATTGGTAGAGAAAGTGCTACAAATAAAATTATGTTATATATAGCGTGAATCTTTTAAATGTGTAAACCCCTACTCGGTACTTCCCCTTTGCTTATATATGTTTTTATGTCCCTTATTACTTATTTTTTAAACAAAATATTTTACTATTGATCATCCATAACCTCCCATTTAAGACACTAGTATAATGCACGTGCGATGCATGCCTAGAAAATGTATAGTCATTAAACTAAATAAATTGCCCCAAAAAAAAAAGATATAATAAATTATTAAGAAATGTCAAATTTTGAGAACAAATAAAATCTTTTATAAGCAAATATGTTTTCAACAAAGATAACACAAAAAGATAAAAACATACTTACATTCATCCAATCCAACCACTAAATTAGAAGCAATAACAACCAATCAATTACAAAACCAATGTGATCTCTTGACTCTCTTTTTACAAATAAGCTTTCCTGCATCGAATAATTATAAGCATAAGCATAACATATCATAAAAATTGTTGTTAACAAAGAGATATATAATGTATGTTGATAATCTTATTTTGATTTTTCTCACATTTATGCAGAAACAATATGTATATACATTTTAAGGTGTAAAACTGGAAAAAAAAAACCATGTAAACATAAATACCAACTTACCATTTAATTTGAAGTTTCATGACATTTTATCAATACATCATTGTAGATAACATTTTTTGTATAGATGACTTGCCGACTTGCTAGATATCCATTCTTGATTAAAAGTTTTGTAGTGGATCTTGAAACTCCCCTTGAAAGAGACATAATTGTCCATGACTGAATACATGATCCGGAAGATACACACCAACACATGAAATTGTTTGTCATTGTGACTTGTTGATTGTCAAGGCGAAACTAAGTTTCATGACATTTCATCAATACATCATTGTAGATAACATTTTTTGTATAGATGACTTGCCGACTTGCTAGATATCCATTCTTGATTAAAAGTTTTGTAGTGGATCTTGAAACTCTCCTTGAAAGAGACATAATTGTCCATGACTGAATACATGATCCGGAAGATACACACCAACACATGAAATTGTTTGTCATTGTGACTTGTTGATTGTCAAGGCGAAACTAAGCCGTACTGAGAATTGCTTCCTTATGAGTGTAAAGGGCATCCCCTTATAAGTGTACAGGGCATCCTTATATTTTCTGAAGACTTAAGAGGGATCCGATGAAAAAATGGCTCTTGTACCATAGCAATGACCAGTCACTACTTCTGCATCGATTAAATTTGGAGTGAAGTTCTTACAAATTAATCTCGTCCCATTGCAAAGTCCAATTTTTGCATCAATATTTCTCAAAATCATGATTGGAGCACCTATATTTTACTGAATACTAAAATATCATTTATATAGGCTACAACAAATTTCTTATGTTTTACGAATATATCATCCATTTTTCTTTGAAAAACAGATGGCGCGTTCTTAAGGCCAAATGGCATTACAAGCCATTCAAAATGATCTTCTAGACAAGTAAATGATGTCCATTCTATACTATCGGAATGCATTTTAATTTGCCAAAAGCCTGATTTTAAATCAAACTTACTAAACATGGTACAACTCTGAATTTGATTTATTAATCTAGTCTTATCAGGTATATCATAACTATCATCTCTTGTATTATCATTTAGTCTTTTATAATTAATTACCATTCTACTTTTTTCTCTAACTATTTCACTATGTTTTCTTACTATAAAAGTTCGTGATCTATGAGGGCTATCAGATCTTCTGATTACTCCTAAGTTGAGAATTTCTATAATATACATCTTAAATTCTTCCATGTCTTGATTAGTTGCATTTATTTTTGCAAATCTGATTTTATATCCGGGATTATATTTAGTTTACACACTATCTTTCTCTCAATATTTTAATATATCTTCTCCTAGTATTCCTAGTTTATCTATTTTAGAAATTAGTTGTTCTATATCTTGTTCACTAATTAAGGTATAATATAATTGTTCTAAATTTATAAATTATGTATGAATTTCAATTGCATATGCTTCATCTATTTCTTCTGTAGTGATATCTTGTAACTGGTATTGTCCTTCTGTTGAGCAATGACATTCTTCTTCTACCCATGGTTCTATTATTTGTCTGGTCATAGTTAGTTCATTATATATATATATACTGGTGTAAATAATATATGCGTAAATAATATATGCTTTTTGTAGTTTTAAATAATCTTTACTTATAAGTATTCTACCACTGTCTTTAGTAAAAAGCTTAACCCTAAAATTAGGTCTTCTTTTAAATTTAAAGATCTTACCCACTTGCTATCTTTTGATAATGTATACTATGTACTTTCACCTTTCACCACAGTTTGTTTCAAATTTAATTTTACTGTTTGGAGTTTCAAATCTAATTTCACCAGAATTTGCGAAAAGAACAAACTAATGAAAAGGTTTTAAAATTTTAATCTTTAATAATAATCTATCTCTATCTCTAATATTATAATGGGAGAAAGTCTTAGTGTCATTTGTAAATGTTTTGTCAATCTACCAATCCGTGTAACACACATGCATAACTATTATAAAGGAGGTCCTAGGTTCAAATCAAGACTACGTCTAAATTTTTATTTTAAAAAACTATATTTATTAAAACGTGCATCGCACGTGTAAACTACTAGTTATTATAATGGGAGAAGGCCTTAGTGTCATTTGTCATTTTGTCATTCTACCAACATGTGCAACGCACATACATAACTAATATAAAGGAGGTTTTCGGTTCAAATCCTCCATACGCCAGAGTTTTTATTTTTAATTTTTGGAATTATTAAAACGTGCATGACATGTGTAAATTACTAGTAATCTCTACTACTATAATGGGAGAAGGCCTTAGTGTAATTTGTCCTTAACCCAACCCGTGCAACGCACGTGCCGGTATATTTTTTTTTGCCCTTTTCATTCCCCCAATTTTCTCCACGTGCACAACACGTGTATAATACTAGTAATATTATAATAGGAGAGTTGGAGTTGTAATGATGTCAATATACAAACGCGTGCGTTGCACGTACAACGTCAACTCTCCCATTAATTACAACAAAAACAAATAAATAAAAAAATTCTAGAAATTTAAAATGTGCAACGCACGTGCAAAGTAATTTTAAAATATTTTTTTAACACTAAATATACACATATGTTGCACGTACACTCAAATTCTACTTATAAACACGTGCATTGCACATACAAATTGTAGGTTTCCTTCAAAATATTTTTATCAATTATGTGCAATGCACGTCCAACTCTAAAACTATTTCTTAACACATAAATCGCACGTGACAATCCTCCGACTCTTATCAAACGTGCATTGCACGTGAAAAATACTAGTATAATTAATTTGAAAGTAAAAGTTATGTAAAAATTATTGATAATCAGAATAATTAATCAAATGAAATTAATAATAATAATAAAAGTGTAATGGTCATCTAAGTTTATCTCAAATGGTGGGACCCTTTCCAATTTGCTAGTATTCTTTGTAAGCAACAGGTGGACCCAGGCGCAGTGCCCAAAGGCAGAAGGCTTCTTTTTGGTTTAAAGTTGGCTTAATTTTTTTTTAAAAAAACTCACAAAATTATTGGTCGGTTTTATAAAAACCCACTATTTTTTTTTTAACTGCACCCATTTACATTCTTAAAAAATCCACATATGGAGTTTACTTCCGCTAGGTTTTATATCACGTACATCGCACGTGACTTTCTGTCACGCTCCCGCTTCCCAAAATACGGGAATACGAGCACGTGACATGGCCCAACGAATGATTTTAACATCATTCATAAGCTGTACCAGTCTTAACTCAACAACATGAAAGAAAATAATCACAACCACACAGATAAATATAATCACATAAACAGAATAAAATTCAATAACCAAATCTGGAATACAAGAACTTACCAAATAGGTCGGGAATATGCAATGCGGTAACAGTTCGACGAGTTCCTTTCGGTTACCCATCACTGTACATGTATGACGTAACTCAAAAGGAAGAGGAAGAGAACCCGTTAGAGCAAGCTTTCGAGCGACAAGTAGTAGAAAGCAGTAAAATAGGAAATAAAGGACTATATAACAAGAACAGAAATTGGAATGATATTGGAGTCAATAAATGATAAACGGTATCAAAATCAAAAGTTGATAATCAATAATTCAGAATCAGGAATCAATGTTTAATAATTAGTATTCAGTATTAGTGTCAATGTTCAATGTTCATTTATGTCTATAAGTCTATTGTTCATTTTAATCCTAACTAATGCACATACTACTGCATCCCATACTACAGGTTCCATACATACAATCAATTTCGTTTAGACCAAGGTGGTAGATTCTATAGATCATGTACTCGGGAACGATATTCAATAATGATCGATGACCGAATCAATCGATATACTGTAGTCAGTAATCTACAATTGATTGATGACCGATATGACTAATAGACCAATAGACCGATAGACCGATAAATAGGAAAACACGGGCCTCTCCTCCGAGTACGGTCACTATGTCATCAACTACCCCTGTCAACCCTTAACCCCGACTTGTTATCATTTTATTAATAATCATTTATGAACATGCGTATGATCAATGTGGACGATGGTATCAAAACTCATGCAACAGGTACAATCGATGAGGCCAATAGCACTAGTACAATTTTAAGATGATATCAAGACTATACAACACATGAATATACGTGATACAATTCATTAAATATGGAAAACACGGGTTTATAAGAAAAACATGATAATATATGAACTAAGTGTACTACGATTTCTATGTGCAAAATTTTAAGTTATTGTGTCAGAAACTGGGTCTAAACCTCAGTACGAACTAGGGCAATGACAAGGCAGTATATTTGAAAGTTCCATAATATAAATAGCTTACGGTTCAAGTTTTATTTCAATAGTAATGGCACGATAAGACAACTATGAATCAACAGCATTATACAATAAAGTAACAACGGAGTTCAATTAAATGTGATATTCAAATTGATTACTACTTGCCGGATTTCAAAAACTGTTTTCTTGAACTAGAAACAATAAAAAAAATAAGTTCAAGAGATGTTTGCCTGTAGGGGACGATTCTGAATATAAAAGAATAGCGGGATTAGGATCCCGACGGTGGCATGTGCGCTCCATGTGCATAACAACGAACAGCAAAACGAAGCACACAAATAGCGACACAGAATAGCAACACACTGAACATCCAAGATCGGATCTCCAACCCACACAATAGCAAACAAGAGCAGATCTCTTCACACCCCCAATAGCAAACAGGGAAAATAGGATTCCCTGCACCAATATAGCCCACAACGAATAGTCCCTGTTCCTCTTCCTCACTCGACAGAGAGAGAGAGAGAGAGAGAGAGAGAGAGAGTGGGAGTCTGGCGGTGAGTGCGAACATGATGGCGGATGGCGACAGTAGCGGTGACCACGGTGAGGCGAGGGCAGTTGACGGCGGCGGCGCGGGGTCTTGAAGCGACACAGCTACCAAAGATGGCAGCGCGACGGCAGGAAGAGTTCCCCGCTGCTACTGTCAGTCGTCGGAGGAGGTGTTGGTGACGATGGGATGGAGGTGGCAACGAGGATAGCGGCGGCGAGGGCGGCTGACGGCGGCGGCGCGGGGTCAGGAAGCGACGCAGCTACCAAAGGCGGCGGCGCGACGACAGGAAGCGCTCACTGTTGCTACTGTCAGTCATCGGAGGAGGTGTTGGTAACGATGGGATGGAGGTGGCGACGAGGCTAGCACCGGCGAGGGCGGCATGACACAGCGATGTTGCTGTTGTCGCTCAGGCCGCTGGCGGCACAAGACGGTCGGTACAGCGCACAAGAGGTGCACTCCGGTCGTCGCTATTTTCGTCGGAGTCTGGCACCAGTGTAGGGCGGTGCTCGACTGCAGGTGGCTGTCCACGAGAGGCAGGGGGCTGGCCTGAGTTGCTGTCGAGGAGAGGCGCCGCTGGCTTCGGGAGAGGAGCAAGAGGAGGAGGAGCTCCGGGCTGCGTGTGGGCGCATGCTAAGGTGGTCGCAGCGCGACGCAGGGGAGGGGGAGAGAGCAGGAGAAACGGGATGGAGAGGTTGGAGCAGTGGGTTTCGGTTGAGCGCGAGGTAGGAGGTGAGTGGGAGCACGGGAGGTAGGAGAAGGGGGGGGGGTCTGCACAGTAATGGGGTAGGGGGTTCTGGCAGCTAGGGTTAGGTAGGGTAGGGTTTTTAGGGTAGAATAGTATATATAGGATATTGGATGGGTTTGGGTAATGGGTATGGATCCAATAAGAAATTAGGTCATATGGTTTTGGGTAAATGTAATTTAGAATCCAATAGGAGGTGGGTTAAAGGGTTTTTGGTTTTTGGTTTAAATCCGTTAGGGAGATAGAAGAACCAATAAAATGTAATTCATAATAAAATATAATTTGCATTAAAATACTACAAATACAATATTGTTGCCGCTGAATTCGGGTATGGGGGCAATAGATAAGATTTGTAGGTTCGTGAGGAACTCACATAGGTTGACCCCTTCTTCTTCCTTGGTGATTTGTTGACTCCTTGGTGCTCCCTTGCATCCTGCACAAACGTTCGAGACACCGGGATGGATCCCAGCGACGAACCCTCCGACAATTAAGTCAATACTCAGAAAAATCAAAGGAAAAGAGCTCAAGTGTGCAAAGTGTGATCACCTTTAATACTAGGAGGTAGGGGGGTTTTTATAGTCGCTATGGAGATCCTTTTCTGGATGAGGGTAGATCCCTACTTCCCGGTGTGGCTGGTTGGGGTTGGTTACAACCATCCCCTTAAGATAGGGACAAATTAGGATTTGTTCCTACCCTGTTGGACTGGTTCCTAGCAGGTTAAGAACCATTCTCTGTCTACCAGATCCGTTCATGGGCTAGCGGGTCCAAGAGAAGAGGCTCGGTGCCCGATTCGGACCCGTCTGCAGATGAAATTACCATCTTGCCCCTGCGACTTCAAGATTCGTGCCCACTTTGAACGGTTCCGATTTAACCCCATTTTTAGCCATATCACGAGCCCTCCACTCCCAAAGACTGTGTTACAGCCTTGTGGGAGTAGTTTTGTTGTTTTAATGGCGTATAGGGCTTTATCGGAGTTCTCAACGGGTGTTCGAATCTTGTCTGAGGGGTGATGTTGCTCTTCTGAGCTGGTAGCATGCTCAGAGTGGCTTCTAGGTTGCTCTGGGTCTTTGGTGATTTTTCTCGATTTTTATATCATATGTTCGAACCATTTATTCAATTTTGCAAGGTAACAATTTACTCTCCGGGAGCACTAATTAATCATTCTGAGCAAGAATTATTTATCCCGGGACTCAAAAATATTCCCCTGGATTTATAACTATTTTTTAGAATTTTTAATTAAGTTTCCAGAATTTTTAATCATTTTTCGCAATTTATAAATAAATAATCCGAGTTAATAAAATAGAAAAAGGGATTAATCGCCATATTTATGACGTGGCCAAATCTGAGCCCTTGATCATGCGCCGGCGAGGAATTCTAGGTGATTGGACGGCCAGGAGAAAAGGGACTTCTCGCGTCTTCGGTTCAGAACTACGCCTGTACTGCGATCTGGGCGTACGGTAAGGCGAACGCGCCGAACAGGGCGCCAAGCTTGGAGGACGGTGCGTCGAACACAGCGAACGTTATGTGGAGTTTGGCAAACAGTGGGAAGGTGTTGACTGGTCAACGCTTTTCTTGGTATTTTCAGCTTGGAAATACGTCTGCTCGACAGTGGCGGCGAGCTTGGCGAACGGGGTGTCGAGCTTGGCGAACGAAACGGCGAGCTCGGAGAACGTTGACTGGTCAACACTTTTTTTGGTGTTTTCAGCTCGGAAACACGTCTGCTCGGATGTGATGGCGAGCTTGGCAAACGGGGTGTCGAGCTTGGCGAACGAAACGGCGAGCTCGAAGAACGTTGACTGGTCAACGCTTTTTTTGGTGTTTTTAGCTCAGAAACACGTCTGCTCATATGTGACGGCGAGCTTGGCGAATGGTGTGTCGAGCGATTCAGACGATGCGGCAAGCTTGAAGGGCATTGACTGGTCAACGTATTTTTTGGTTTTTTCAGCTCGGAAACACGTCTGCTCGGATATGACGGTGAGCTTGGCAAACGGTGTGTCGAGCGATTCAGATGAAGTGGCGAGCTTGAAGGGTGTTGACTGGTCAATGCATTTTTTGGTGTTTTCAGCTCGGAAACACGTCTGCTCGGATATGACGGCGAGCTTGGCGAATGGGGTGTCGAGCTTGGTGAACGAAACGAGGAGCTCGAAGAATGTTGACTGGTCAACGCTTTTTTTGGTGTTTTCAACTCGGAAACACGTCTGCTCGGAAGTGACGGTGAGCTTGGCGAATGGTGTGTCGAGCGATTCAGACGAAGCAGTGAGCTTGAAGGGCATTGACTGGTCAACGCATTTTTTGGTGTTTTCAGCTCAGAAACACATCTGCTCGGATATGACGGCGAGCTTGGTGAACGAGGTTTCAAGCTTGGCGAACGAAACGGCGAGCTCGAGGGACGTTGACTGGTCAACGCCCTTTTTTTGGGTGTTTTCAACTCAGAAACACGTCTGCTCGCATGTGACGGCGAGCTTGGCGAACGGTGTGTTGAGCGATTCAGACGAAGTGGCGAGCTTGAAGAACGTTGACTGGTCAACACTTTTTTTTGTGTTTTCAGCTCGGAAACATGTCTGCTCGGATGTGACGGCGAGCTTGGCGGGCGGTGTGTCGAGCGATTCAGACGAAGTGGCAAGCTTGAAGAACGTTGACTAGTCAACACTTTTTTTTGGTGTTTTCAGCTCGGAAACACGTCTGCTCGGATGTGACGGTGAGCTTGGCGAACGGTGTGTCGAGCGATTCAGACGAAGCGACGAGCTTGAAGGGCGTTGACTGGTCAACAGATTCGAGCTGCTTCTGGTTGCTTCTTTTTTGTCGTTTCGTATTCTGACCACCTAGACTTTCGTGCTTGTTGGGCCGCCTAAGCTGTGCGGCCCAGGCCCATCAAATTTTAACATAAATCCCCATCCCCTCTCTTTTTCACCTCACTTTCTCACTTTCACTTAACCTGAGATTTCTTCTCTTCGTAGCTTTGAGCGGAGCTTCCGGTGGTCTTTTACGTTCTCCGACGAGCATTCCGACCGCGGTTGTCACTTCTCGGGTAATTTATTTTAATTTTAAGAGATGTCTACAGTGTCTTCCGGCGAAGAGGCCTCCTCCTCGAGTCAGCCCGAAGTAGGCCCCCCGGTCCACTCCTTCTTCGGTCGATAAGGGGAAGGGCCCCATTGTCCTGTCCTCTTCGGAAGTAGAAGAAGATCTCGCCGTCGAAGGCGAAGGCAGGCGAGGTGGGTCTCTCTTCGTCGGTAGTGGAATAAATAGTGGAGAAAGATCAGAGTATGGGCACGTTCGAGAGACATTCGATCGCCGTGTCTACTCTTGGGGGGACCCAGCAGTATGGTGCAGAGGAGTTAAGGCGGGCGGAGCAAGGGTTGGAACCGTTCTATGAGGAGAACACTCCTAGGGAACGCACTGCGGTGAACGAAGTTAGTATCCTGAAGGAGTCGGACCTGCGAATCATTCGGATGTGCTTCATGATCCCTCCAGAGTTTGATCTCATCGTCCCTGGGCCAGGGATCAGGTCTTGCTCTTCACTCCCCTCCGATACTTGTATTTTTTCCTTTTGATGCTTTCCATGCGGGGCTACGCCTCCCTCTACACCCTTTCATAAGGGCGGTGCTGCAATGGTATGGGGTACCCCCCATTCAGCTGATGCCGAACATTTGGAGGCACATCACAGGGGTTCGTCCTTCATTGCCAGGCTGCCAGGATTGAACCTAGGCTCAGCGTGCTTCGCCATTTGTACAAGATCCATCAAAAGACAAGGACGGAGTAACGCTTCTATCTTACTGCTCGGAAGGGAGTTAAGTTGGTCGACAATCCTGACTCCGTGAAGTATTGGCGAGATAAATATTTCCTTGTTCAGGGTAAAAAGCCATGGGACATTCCCACGGTGTGGAGGGAGGATGTGCCGAAGAGGGCGAAAATGGAGCCGACCTTGAGTCCCGAGGAGGACAGAATGGTCAGCATCCTCTTGGACCGGCCTACTATGCATTGAAGGAGATCTCCGAGGAGAGCCTCTTTGGGGGAGGCCTTAGCCTGATGGACCCTAGTACGAGTTCTCTTTCATCGATCGTACTTCCAAGTATTTTAGTAGTAACAAAATTCTAATCTTGCCCCTTTTTTTTTAATCTCTTTTTACAGGACCTACTGCCATGGACTTTGAGGATATTATGAACAGGCAATCGGTGCTGAGTGGCAAGCGAGTTGAGGAGAAAAAGAGAAAGCGTGCCGTTGCTCGGCCTACTCCATTGAAGGCAGCACGAGTTGAGAGTGCCGCTGCCCCCGTTGTGGACTTGGAAGCTGTCCCCAGTCCTGTTGCTTCGTCGACGAAGGAACTCGACTGTTCGACTATGCTTGCCCTGAAAGCTCCGCCTCGCACGGTGGCGGCCGAAGTGATACTGACGGACGAGCTAAAGAGAATCTTCGTGCCAGATTGGTAGGTTCTTAGGCACGACGGTTTCCTCGGAGACTCGACGAGTTGCATGGATGCCGTCCGCAGCCTCGCCATGCCCAAGGATAAGGCGGCGATGGAGCACGGGACAGTGGGCGACTTGGCCTTGGAGATCACCAAGGCGCAGATGACGGTAAGCCTCAATCTCCCGCTCGACCTTTATCTTCTTTATTCGCCCTTCTCCTAAACCACTGCTCTTCTCGCAGGCGATCTGTCATTTCAGTCACCTGATGAAACAAGTGGCGGAGCAAGAGAAAGAACTGAAGGCTCTGTAGGATCGGAAGAGGGTGGAGCGCTCGAAGGCCAAGAGAGAGCTAGAGGCAGCCGCTCTCAAGGTAGAAACGCAAGCCACCGAAATCAAGCTTCTGGAGGAGGCACTGGAGAAGGCAAAGGACTCCGCTGCTGCGGAGAAGGAGGAGATGGCTCGGGAGAGGACTGTCGAGAGGGAGAATGCCGCGCTCGATACTGGACATGGCGGTGAAGGAGGCCAAGGCCGCGGCAGAGAATGAGGCGATCGGCTATTTGGAGCGGAACATGCGAAAGGCCTACGCCAAGGCACTGAAGGTTTTCGACGAGCGTATCCCCGACTTCGATTGTTCGGGGTATTTCTTGTTCTCCGACGAGGAAGGGGCAGAGGCTGAAGGAGGAGACGACGCTGCCGATGAGGAGGACGTAGTGACCGAGCCTCTGTTGGCGAATGGCGCCGACATCAGAGACAGCTGAGGGCGGCAAAGGTGACTTAGCGCTCGTGGTTCCATCCGCCGATGTGGATACTCAACTCCCTTAGTAACTTCTCTATGTTTTAGTCGTGGTTCTTCATCAAGGGTCTTTTGTACTGATGCCTAATAGCGGACTGGCCAACGCTCTTTGTACTTGACTTTTTTAATGAAAGACTGACTTTTGGTGAAAATCGACTAAGTGTTGGGGCCTGAGTTGTTTCATATGTGAGCCATTACTATGGGTGTTTCTCGAGCTCAGCGTTGTTGTGTTCTTGCCTTTCAGATTGCCGAGTTGTGTCAAAGGGTCGAGGCATCGCCGAAGATGGTAGCGGCTGAGGCCTTTCGTCTTCGGATTGACTTAGGAGCGATGAGGTTGGCCCTCTCTTATAGTCGAGAGATTCTTCTCAAGAGCGAGACAGAACTAGGTCATCACAAACTAACGCTGACACGGCGCAACTCCGAGTTGAAGCGACTAAAGAAACGAGCTCGAGAAGCGCCCCTTGAAGGGGAGGTGGAGTCACTTCGGCAGACCTTATTCGACGTCAGTGTGGAGAAAGATGGTCTGAAGAACGTGGTGCTCGTGAAGAGCCTGGAGACGCCGCAGCTTCGACGAACTATCATTGAAGCTTTCGTGTGGGTGGTATGAGCAGAATTCTTCGCTTACAAGTCAAGGTAACGGATGATTCGCTGAAGGAGCGCGTCGTTGAGTTAGAGGCGGAGGTTCACCGACTATGATGTTTTTTGGAGGGGAGCAACGTCAGGACCACATCTTGCTCTCGAGACGAGTACTCATAGGGACAGTCAGTTCCACGAGTTAGCGTTACGTTCGCCTCCCATCCCAGGGCATCCCGGGGACGCTCAAAGCAGAGTTGCTGGTTTGTCGAGTGGAGCCTCAGCTGGCGCAACACTCAGAGACACAACTAGGGCTCGCCAGGCTTGGGGACCTCAACGGGTGCGGGGATCGCAGCGACAAAATGTTCACCATCCTCGTTTGTCGCTCAAGAGGAGTATCCCACTTTCTAGGAGGCATTGAAGTAGTCTTGTACTTTTGGCTTCTCAAGTTTTGTAATTCATTGTAAAGATGAGTAGTTGGTCTTGTGATTTGACTTGTTCCTCAAACTTTACAGAAATGATACTTGTTTTTCGCATTTGTGTGTTTTGTTAGCATCTATGGTTGTCGATAGTTGTAGGAACACTTCTGAATGGCGAACCACTTGTTACTTGCTTATGAGCGAGTAGTAGAAGCGGAATCGAGCCAAGTGTTGGACTCCGAACTCGTCGTTTAAAAGAGAGTGTCAACGATTGTGGGAGCAATTCCGAATGGCGAACAACTTCTTACTCGCTTATGAGCGAGTAGTAGAAGCAGAATCGAGCCAAGTGTTGGACCCTGAACTCGTCATTTAAAAGAGAGAATCAATGGTTGTGAGAGCAATTCCGAATGACGAACCACTTCTTACTCACTTATGAGCGAGTAGTAGAAGCGGAATTGAGCCAAGTGTTGGACTCCGAACTCATCGTTAAAAAGAGAAAGTCAACGGTTGTGGGAGCAATTCCGAATGGTGAACCACTTCTTACTCACTTATCAGCGAGTAGTAGAAGCAGAATCGAGCCAAGTGTTGGACTCCGAACTCGTCGTTAAAAAAAAATTTGCAAGTAGAGTTAGACTAGCCCAAAAATAGAGAATTTGCTAGGTAGAGTTAGTTTACTCAAAAGATAGGGAAGTTGTGAGGAGAAATTTCTCTTTATTGGAAATAACCGGGTGGCCGCTTCTAAGTTGTAGACCGTCTTTACATTTTGATTAAAAAGAAGATACAAGTAAGATTTTTGCAATACTGGGAAAGTTGCTTGGAGCGGTATTTAGACACCCTATCGGCACTTCATCAGGTGCTTGGCGTTCCAAGTCCTTGGCATCTTCCTGCCCTCCGGGTCTTCGAGTTGATACGCACCCGGGCGTATAGCTCTGGAGACCTTATATGGTCCTTCCCAATTGGGTGCCAGCTTGTCTCTTTTACTTGGATCCGAAATTGATAACTTTCTCAGCACTAAGTCCCCTTCCTTTAGGTTGGTCGGTCGTACCCTCTTGTTATAAGCTTGAGTGATCCTACGACGGTAGGTCTCCTGGCAGATTGCGGCTCTCTCGCGAATCTCGTCAATGAGATCTAGGCAGTTGTGAAGCTGGTTTGCATTCTGCTTCTCGTTGTAAGCTATGAGTCGAGGTGAAGGCAGACCCACCTCCAAAGGGATAAGAGCTTCTGATCCATATGTGAGGTTGAAAGGGGACTCTCCCGTCAGAGTTTTTTTGGTGGTGCGATAGCTCCAAAGCACATTGGGGAGTTGTTCGACCCATAGCTCTTTGGTGGACTTGTCGAGACTCTTCTTCAAACCTGAGAGGATTTGTCGGTTCGTATTCTTTGCTTGGCTGTTGGACTGGGGGTGCGCTACTGAAGAGAACTACTGTTGAATCCCGAGGTTGATGCAAAAGTCGTGGAAGGTAGCTCCCATAAATTGGGTCCCGTTGTCGGTTACGAGAATGCGAGGTACCCCGAACCGACAATGTTCTTCCAAAAGAACTTCTGCACCTTGTTCTTGGTGATCGTTGAGAGAGGTTCGGTTTCTATCCACTTGGAGAAGTAGTCTATTGCTACCACCAAGAACTTCAACTGGCCTGGTGCCGGAGGGAAAGATCCGAACAAATCCATCCCTCACATTGCGAACGGGATTGGGCTCGCCAAGGAGGCAAGTTGTGCTTGGGGCAGGCGACAGATTGGGGCAAACTTCTAGCAGGAGTCACACTGCTAGACGTACTCCTCGGAATTACTTAGTAGTGTGGGCCAGAAGTATCCCGTAGTTCAAAAGCTTCGGGCAAGGGATCTCGCTCCCAAGTGCGCACCACATAGACCATCATGGGCTTCCCTTAGGGCGCAGAGCGCTTCTTCCGGGGAGAGGCATCTCAGATAGGGCCGACCATCGACCTGGGTGTAGGAGCGTCTGTACATGACCCCGTCCAGGAGTGTGTACCGCTTTGCTCATGTCCTGATCCTCCTTGCTTCTTTCGGATCTTCGGGAAGGACTCCATCCCAGAGGTAATCGAGGAGGGGCTTCATCCAGTTTTCTCCAAGTGTTACGGGGTAGGCTTCCATTGGCTCCGAGCCATCTTCGCCGATGCTTGGTTTGAGAAGGACCTCTATTAAGACGGTCCGTTCTAGACCTTGGAAGGACGAGGAGGCGAGCTTATAGAGGGTATCTGCTTGCGCGTTTTCCTCTTGGGGAACCTGCTGGAGTTGAACATCTCTGAATAGAGCTAGAAGCTCCCTCACCTTCGCCAAGTACCTAGCCATGCGGTTGTCTCTCACCTCGTACTCTCCGGACACTTGATTGACCACTAACTGAGAGTCGCTGAAGACCCTTACTTGTTCAGCACCCTGCCTTGCGAGCCAAGCAGAGCCCCGCAATTAGGGCTTCATATTCTACCTCATTGTTTGATGTCAGGTAAGTTGAGGCGGAGGGAGTACTGGAGGACGAAGGCATCGAGGCCAGTTAGGATGACGCCGGCCCCACTTCCATCGGCACAGGAGGACCCGTCCACATAGACGGTCTAGACTGAGTGGTCGATAGGTGACTCGCATGAGTCGGGGATGGTGTTCTCCATGATGAACTCGGCCAGAGCTTGGGCCTTTATCGCCGTCCTGGGCTGGTAGCTGATGTCGTGCTGACTCAGCTCAATGGACCACTTCATGAGCCGTCCGAAAGTCTCCGGCTTATGGAAAACCTGTTTCAGTGGTTGGTCGGTAAGGACGACCACCGAGTGGGATTAGAAGTATGGGCGGAGCTTTCGGGCCGCCATGACTAGGGCGAGTGCCATCTTTTCCAGCTTCGGATAACGGAGTTCGACATCGCGAAGCACCTTACTCACGTAATAGATGGGCTTTTGTGTCTTATCCTCTTCCCTCATGAGGACCGCGCTTAGCGTCTGCTCCGAAGTTGCGAGGTAGAGGTAGAGGACCTCCCCAGGTGCCGGCTTACTCAGGAGCAGGGGGTTGGCCAAATACTCTTTGAGCTTGTCAAAGGACTCCTGTTGCTATGGCCCCCACTCGAAGCCGTTAGCTCCCTTGAGGGCTTTGAAGAAGGGGAGGCACTTTCCACCGGATTTGGAGAGGAATCGCCCAATCGCGGCAAGGCGCCCCGTGAGCCTATGCACCTATTTAATGTTGGAGGGGAGTGCCATTTTGAGAATGGCTTGGATCTTCTCGGGGTTGGCCTCTATGCCCTTCTGGCTGACCATAAACCCCAGAAATTTGTCCAATGAGACACCGAACGCACACTTATTCGGGTTTAGTCTCATATTGTGCCTCCTGAGCACTTCGAAGGCTTCTTGAAGGTCGAGGGTGTGCCTCCTGCCCTCGAGTGCTCTTGACCAACATGTCGTCGACGTAGACCTCCATGTTTCGGCCAATCTAGTCTCAGAAGACCTTGTTCACCAGGTGCTGATAGGTAGCCCCCGCATTTTTCAAGCCGAAGGGCATAACATGGTAGCAGTAGAGGCCTTAGTCCATCACGAAGGAGGTTTTCGTGATGTCCGGAAGGGAACATCCTGATTTGGTTGTATCCTGAGAAGGCATCCATAAAACAGAGAAGCTCGTGCCCGGAAGTCGCATCGATCAGGGACGTCGATGCTGGGAAGAGGAAAGGGGTCCTTCGGGCATGTCTTGTTGAGATCAGTGAAGTCAATGCATATCCTCCAACTCCCATTGTCCTTTGACCATTACCATGTTGGAGAGCCACTCAGGGTAGTTCACCTCTTGAATAAAGCGGGCGTTGAGGAGTTTCTCGACCTCCTCCTTGATCGCCTGTTGCCTCTCGGGAGCAAACTTTCGCCTCTTCTGCTGGACAAGGCTTGACCCTAGGGGTGATGCTCAAATGGTGCATTGAGAGCCCCTCCGAGATCTCGGGCATGTCTGCTGCTGTCCACTGCGAAGAGGTCGCAATTCTCCGTATGCACCGAGAGATATCTTGCTTTATGGAGGGGGAGAGAGCTTTGCTGATGCGGAACGTCTTAGTGGTGTCTTCTTTGTAGAATGTCACTTCCTCCAATTCGTCCACGGGCTCAGAGATAGTTTAGCCGCCTTCCTGAGGAAGTTCGAGCGCTTCCAAAGAGAAAACCGGACCCCCCATCGAGGTCACATAGCACTTCCGAGCTGCTTCTTGGCTTCCCCTCACTTCTCCCACTCTTGAGGGGGTGGAGAACTTCATTTTCATGTGGTAGGCTGAAGGGATGGCTTGAAGCGCAGCTAAACCTGGTCTACCCAGGATAACATTATAGGCGGCCATGATGTCGACCACCATGAAGTCCATTTGCTCCATGCAAGTTGTCGGGGCCTTTCCTACCGTTACGTCGAGGGTTATAATTCCCTCGAACGTAACCGCGCCCCGGTGAACCCATGGAGAGTGTAGTCGAAGGGCTTGAGCCGGTCCCTGAACAGCGGGAGGCCTTTGAAGGCCTCCAAGAAAAAGATGTTGACGGAGCTTCCGTTATCTACCAAGATGCGACGAACTTCGAAGTTCGCCATGCGGAGATTGATGACGAGGGCATCGCAGTGGGGCATGCGGATGCCCTCCAGGTCCCTATCGGAGAACGTCATCGGGACTCCAAGGCTCTTTGGGGGAGGATGGCTCTGCACGGAGTTAACCTACCTTACGAAGGCTTTTTAGGAGGAGTTGGAATTTCCCCCCATTGGGCCCCCATGTATCAGGTGTAAGATGCCCTCTACTTCGGCCTCCGGAGTCTCCGTGCGCTGCTCATTTCGCCTGTTAGCCCCCCGAGGTGGCGGGGGCGGATCGGCTCGGTCCCTTTTTACGAACCAGTTAAGTTGCCCTCTCTGAATGAGGGCCTCGATTTCATCCTTCAGGCTCGACATTCATCTGTGTCGTGCCCGTGGTCTTGATGGAAATGGCACCACTTACTCCGGTCCCTCTTCTTTGTCGGGGTATTCATCTTTGGGGGAGGCGGTAGGAGGCCATCGTTCCGTATCTCCATGAGGATGGCAGATACACTCGCGTTAAGCGGAGTGAATTTCTCGAACCGAGGAGGAGAACGCCGCTGACCCCCATTGTCTTTTTGGAGCTTCTTAGCTCCTTCTTCTTCTGCACCCTTCCACATGTTCGCAGAAGATGAGGCCTCGAAGGTGGGGCGGCGGGCGGCTTCTTCCGCTCGGATGTACTTCTCATTCCGAAGTAGGAGCTCTGAGAAGTCCCGAGAGGGCTTCTTGGCAAGGGACTCCCTGAGGTCAGCATTGAGGACGTTGGACTGGAAGGCAATGGTGGCGACTGAGGGTTCCAAAGAAGCAATGGACCTAGCCTCGGCAGTGAAGCGTTTGACATAATTCCTTAGTCATTCGCCCTTCTTTTGGCTGAGGAACAATAGGGTGTCGCTCGTCTTCTCAGCGCACTGACTGCTCACGAAATGCGTGAGGAAAAGACCCTCGAACTGGTCGAAGGAGAAGATAGATGTCGGCGCAAGTCGAGAGTACCATTCTCGAGCTGGCCCCTTGAGTGTAGCCAGGAAGGTCTTGCAAAGGAGGGCGTCAGATGCATGGTGGACTTGAAACTTTCAATGTGATCTGCGGGGTCTGACTTCCCGGTATAGGTCTCGAAATATAGAGGCTTGAAGTTGTCGGGACTGGAGCCTCCATAATGGTACGGGAGAATGGGGCCTGCTAGGACGAAGGTCGCTTGCATGTCACCCCTCATCTCGGTCGAGCTGGCCGAGGCGCCTCTCCATCTCGTGGAGACGGCGGTAGATCGAGTCCTCCCTTCGGTCTTATCTGGCCGAGCCTCGGGACTCGTTCTCAAGTCGAGGAGGGCTGGGGCTGCGCTAGTGATGGCTCAGATTAGGAAGTGGACTGACTGAGAGACGGGAGTGACTTGGGGTAGGGCGTGGACTAAGGGAGCGGCGGTGGTGATCAGGAGAAGGACGGCGATGGCTCGCAACCTGCCTAGGACTTCAGGAGTGGCGAGGATGGTGAGGAGCCGGTCGAGGACTATGGGAACGGCGAGGATGGTGAGGAGTTGGCGGAGGACTGGGAGCCCTACGGCCATTGTTGGGGACAACATTGAGATCCCAGAGGACCACCTCCTGGAATTGCTGGAACTCCGCCCTTGTGACGGGGGCCTCCTGCTCATGATGGTCCCGAGGTGCATGGCGACCTGCCGGGGAATAGCTCCGTCTTGGGCGATGTTGGGGTGACTCTCTTCGTCTATGGGGAGAGTTGGACCCCCCTCGGTTGGATCGGCGTGGCGAACGGTCTCTGGCCTGCTCGCGGTGAGGGTTCGACTCTTGGGCCCACCTCTCCTTTAGATGGGAACGGAGATCGGGTCTGTGCTCGGTCTGCCGATTGTTGATCACATTCTGCAGATCCTTTGGAGTGGGGGGAGATTAGGAAGCCATGGAATCGGTGTCGACATTGTGGATGGAGACTCGAACCTGATGGAAAGGTTGCTTGTAGCGACTCCGTCGAGAGGGTTCCCCCACGGCAGCCTGGGGTCCCAAAGGTTGCTGGATGGACTGCGGAGCCAGAGGATCGAGCTGCTGGGTTGGTTGGTCGGGATGGGGTAGATCCCTCTGCGGAGGAGGATGAGGATGAGAAGAAGTTGTCCTTCGGTTGGAGTTTGCGGGTCTCTTCTTGGGAGGCATGGCTGGGAGTAATGTGGGTTGAAGAAGGAAGACAAGATTGCTTGTCGAGTGAATTTCCACAGACGGCGCCAATCTGTTGCCACTGAATTCGGATGTGGGGGCAATAGATGAGATTTGCAGGTTCGTAAGGAACTCACACAGGTTGACCCCTTCTTCTTCCTTGGTGATTTGTTGGCTCCTTGGTGCTCCTTTGCATCCTGCACAAACATTCGAGACATCGGAATGGATCCCGGCGACGAACCCTCCGACGATCAAGTTAATACACAGAAAAAATCAAGGGAAAAGAGATCAAGTGTGCAAAGTGTGATCACCTTTAACAGTAGGAGGTAGGGGGGTTTTTATAGTCGCCATGGAGATCCTTTTCAGGATGAGGGTAGATCCCTAGTTCCCGGTGTGGCTGGTTGGGGTTGGTTACAACCATCCCCTTAAGGTAGGGACAAACTAGGATTTGTTCCTATCCTGTTGGACTAGTCCCTAGCGGGTTGAGACCCGTTCTCTGTCTACCAGATCCGTTCATGGGCTAGCGGGTCCAAGAGAAGAGGCCTGGTGCCCAATTCGGACCCGTTTGCAGATGAAATTACCATCCTGCCCCTGTGACTTCAAGATTCGTGCCCACTTTGAACGGTTCCGATTTAACCCCATTTTTAGCCATATCAAATATAATAGATTTTACTTTATCAATCAAGGGTAATAATAATAATAATAATATCAATAATCATAATAATAATAATAATATCAATAATCATAATAATAATAATAATAAATAAGGATAATAATAATAATAATAATAATAATAATAATAATAATAATAATAATAATACTGATAGCAATAATAATAATAACAACATAAACAGGGTTTGTATTACAATATGAAAATCATAGTGAATAGTTACAAATAAAATTATTGATTAAAAATGAACTTTAATAGGAGATCCGACAATAAATTTTAAGAAAAGAATTTGAAAGCGGAAAAAATAATTTACAAAAATTTAAAATACCAAAAATACACAGAAAATACGAAATTGGGGAAATAGTGGTTACACTTTCGGACCAAAATGCTCATCGATCAGGATCACTAGATCTCCCAGAAAAGCGTGCACCTATGATAAACGGTCCAGATCTCTTCAAAGTATGATTTATTTTTTTAAACTATTTTTATAAACTTTTAATTCAGATTAATTAATTAAAATTTTCAAAAAATAATTAATATTTTGGACTAATTAATTAAAAATCTGAAAAATAACTACAAATTCAAAAAAATGAAAATATTCCAAAAAATAATTAGAAATTTAGAATAATTATTTTAAAGAACAAATAATTAATTAAAAAAATTGGAAATTTTGATTTAAAATTGAAAAAATGATTAAAATCGAGAAACAATTTGGGAAAATCTAGAAAAACCGAAAAAATTCAAAAAACTTTTAGAAATTTAGAATAATTAATTACAAACCCAAAAAATTGATTATAAAAATATGGAAATTTGACTGAAAAAAATGATAAAAAATTGGAAAAATTACGAAAAATGTAGAAAAAAGAGGAAAATTTTCTGAAGCTTCTACAAAGATGCAACTACTTCCAAAAGCTCAGTTTATTGTGTTGCTTCTTCATATACTAGTAATCTCCACGTGTGATGGTTTATGTTACGTGCATCACACGTGACTTTTTTGGGACCAAAATGCCCACTGATTAGGATCGCTGGAACTCCCAAAAAGTATGCCTGTGATCAACGGTCTAGATCTCTTCAAAGTATGATTTATTATTTTTTATTATTTTTATTAATTTTTAATTCAGATTAGTTAATTAAAAATTCTAAAAAAATTATTAAAATTTTAGATTGAATAATTTAAATTCAAAAAAATAATTGTAAACTCGGATAATATGAAAATATTCCAAAAAATAATTTGAAATTCAAAATAATTATTTTTAAAAACCAAAAATAAATTATAAAAAATAAAAAATAATTAAAATTTGGAAAAAAAAGTGATAATCTAAAAAAATTATAAAAATTTAGGAAAATCCAGGCAACCATGGAAAAAGTTACTAGAAGTTTTACAAAGATACAACTACTTTCAGAAGCTCAAAAAATACTTTGATCTTTTAGTAACAGTTATAAACAATACTTGACTTCAATGTATTGTATTAGGAAGACATATCTAACTATTCAATTTGTAATGAAAATCAACATTCATCTTTCATTTGTTTTTTAAAAAACCTCACTCAATTAATCAGATTGTTCAAAAAACCTCAAATAATTACTACTTTTTAGCAGAAATCTCATCCAATCAAGAATACTCTATTATAAAAATCGGTCAACAATTCACACAATAATTGACACGAACAAATGGTCATCGTAGAAATAAAATTTGAAGCCAGTACATACTGCACAATGATATGAATAAGTATATGTAGTTGAGTTGAGTAGTTTTCGTAGAAATACAAACAACATAATACTAAAATCATGAGAAAACTTTACCCTCTAGCATGTTGCTGTTGATTTTCCCCTCCCCCATCACTAGGCTTATCAGTAGAGCTGTTCACCAACATCATAACTAAATCATGAATATACACTTTGCAACTTAAAAATTAATCAAAAGAATTAAAAACAATGAATTATACTTTGAAGTGATCTTGACCGATGATCATAGCTTTTTTGGGAGATCCAGCGATCCTGATCAGTGGCCTTTTTGGTCCAGAAAAATTCACGTGCGATGCACGTGACATAAAATCATGCATCACAAGTGGAGATTACTAGTATCTGAAGAAGAAACACCGTATACTGCCCTTTTGGAAGTAGTTACATCCTCGTAGAACTTTCAGAAATTTTTCCAGTTTTTTCCAGATTTTTCCTAACTTTTTCCAATTTTCAATCATTTTTTTTCAAAATTATAAATCAAATTTCCCTATTTTTTATAATTATTTTTTGGATTTTTAATTAATTATTCTAAATTTCTAATTATTTTTTTGAATTTTTCTAGTTTTTCTAGATTTTTTCCAAACTTTTTTCCTTCAAATTTTTAATAACTTTTTAAAAAATTTAAATCAAGTTTACAAATTATTTATAATAAATTTTTTGTTTTTAAAATAGTTATTTTAAATTTCTAATAATTGTTGAAATATTTTCATATTTTCCAAATTTGTAATTATTTTTTAGATTTTTTAATTAATTAATCCAAATTTTAATAATTTTAATTAATTAATCTAAATTAAAAATTAATAAAAGGAATTAAAAATAATAAATGTTACTTTAAAGAGATCTGGACCGTTGATCATAGGTGCGCGCTTTTTTAAGAGATCCAGCGATCCTGACCGGTTGGCATTTTGGTCCCAAAAAAAGTCACTTGCGATGCACGTGAACTAAAACTGTGCATGACACATGGAGATTATTGGTATATGAAGAAGCAATACCATAAACTGAGCTTTTGGAGGTAGTTGCATCTTTGTAGAAATTTTAGGAATTTTTCCTAATAATTTTCAATTTTTAAACATTTTTTTTATCATAATTATAAATCAGATTTCCCTATTTTTGTAATTAATTTTTAATTTTAATTAATTATTCTAAATTTCTAATTATTTTTTTGAATTTTTCCATTTTTCTAGATTTTTCAGTTTTTTTTTTCAATTTTAATCATTTTTTATAATTTAAATCAAATTTCCCGATTTTTATAATTAATTTTTGGTTTTTGAAATAATTATTCTACATTTCTAATTATTTTTTGGAATATATGCATATTTTCCAAATTTATAATTATTTTTTAGATTTTTAATTAACTAATCCAAATTTTAATTATTTTTGGGAATTATTAATTAATTAATCTGAATTAAAAATTAATAAAAGAATTTAAAACAATAAATTATACTTTGAAGATATTTGGACCAGTGATCATAGGTGCATGCTTTTCTAGGAGATTCAACAATCCTGAATGATGGGCATATTGGTTTGAAAAAAGTCACATGCGATGCACGTGACATAAAACCTAACAAATGTAAATTCCGTCAATGTGGATTTTTTGAAAATGTAGTTGAGTGCAGTTTTTTTTATTTAAAAAAGTTTGGTGGATTTTTTTTAAACTGACCAATACTTCAGTGGGGTTTTTTAAATTAAGCATTTAAAATTCTACCCATTAAAGCATCTGCAGTCGTTGGCTATTTAACCAAATTTTGCAAAAAATAGCTTGGGACGTCATGCAGTCGTTGGCTATTTAGCCATTTTTTGCTTTTTTATGAATAGTACCCAGCCATATCTGGCAGTCGATTTGGCTGAATGGAAAATATAGCCCGACGATACATTAAATTTCTTTTGAATATCAGACGATGTATAATTTACCGTCTGTTAATTTTTTTAATAAAAAATGAAACGGACGGTAAATTATACACCGTCGCTTAAATTTGTAAAAATGAATTTAAAGAGATGGGACATTATACATCGTCTGAAATTTTTTTCTTTAAAAAAATTACGGGACAGTGGATAATATCCCGTCCGTTTCATTTCAAAAAAAAAGTACCGGACGTTGTATAATCGTTCATTCGACCCATTACTTTTTTTTAAAAAAATGAACAGATGGGATATTATTTCCCATCTGTTTTAAAAAAAATAATTAATATCTATAATAATTTCGACAAACGAGATTTCATTGTTCGTTTTACCCTTTTTTTATTTTCTTTTCATTTCCAAATTTAAGGACGGTGTATAATTCGCCGTTTGAGAAGTTTGCTGCGAAATCATTACTGGAACGATACAAAATATGTCGTCCGTCCAAATAAATTAACGAAAAGCCAAAATTTTGCTAAAACGACTAAAGAGAAATCTCTGTTGGCTATTTGCTATAAGCCAAATATGCAAAATTTGGCAAAAACGACCTCAGATGCTCTTAGCCTCTTTTGATAGCATGAGTGTGGGAGATCTAAAATTTAGGTTGGGCACACGAATGATCTTAGGTTGAGCACTAGTGAAAACATCTACTACATAAAGATCTAAAATTTAGGTTGGGCAGATCCATTCCCTTCCGATCACGCGACCATTTCCATCCATATTTTAGCGTATTTTTTTTCTAAACCATCCCTGCTTATTTTTAATGATTAAAGAATATGCCCCCCCCCCCCCCCCCCCCCCCCACACACACACACACACCAATCTCATGTTCAAGCATATGCCCCTCCTCTTTCTCCTCCTTCGGAGGGAGATGCAGCAAATGTGCTTCTTCCGCAGTGCGATCACTTTAAAAAATTGTCTAGGGGTTCCAAGGTCATTGATACTTCTCCGAGGCACAAATCCCCGTTTTCCATCATTCGCTTGGGACGTCAAGTGCTCGTATTAAGGCTAAAAATAGCTCCCACTTAACTTCTAAGTCGAAGGCCTCTCTTGCCGCTCAGGTTCGTAACCTGGAGATACCTCCTCCGACCCCAGATTCTCTTGACTTTCCTTCATGGGGTTCCATTTACCAAGTGCACTTTGATTCTTTATCGAACCCTGACATGCTTTCCCTTGAGACTAAAATGGGGTTTCAGGTCGATTCAAGTCATTTCTTGGACCTTGACTCCATTCGTCTTCGTGAAGTGTCCAGAGCTTCTGAGAGTGATAGTTCTCATGATTAGTATCTCTTGGAATATTCGTGGACTACGGAGTGAAGTTAAACAACAAGCCCTATTCAATTTCATTTCTTCTTATGACTTAGTGTCCATTCAGGAGTCTAAGCTTGCTTCAACTTCCCCTGCCATCCTCCGTTCCATTGGTGGTTCTAGGATATCTAGATGGATCTCTCTAGACGCTATAAGTTCTCGGGGTGGTATTTTATTTAGTTTTAAAGATTCATGTTTCTCCTTGATTTCTGTCCATCGATTGACGTTCTTCCTTGTCGTCTGCCTTCATTGGCACGTATTTAATTGTTCCCTTATGATAGTTTTGGTCTACGGCCCTTCCACCGCAGAATGATGCAACTTGTTCTAGCAAGAGTTTCAATCCTTCCTCAACCGTATTCATGGTTTTTGGGTGTTCTGTGGTGACTTTAACGTTACCAGATTTTCCCATGAGAGATCTGGGCACGTCTCCAATATCTCTGATTCCTCCCGTTTCAACGATTGTATTCGATCCCTTAATTTAACTGACCGACCGCTTAATGGCAGATCATTCACCTGGTTTAATATGCGGCTAGCTCCTTCTATGGCCAAATTAGACCGTTTTCTAGTTTCCCTTGATTGGATTTCCTTTTTTCACAATTCTTGCGCATCTGCTTTGCCTAATCCTGCTTCGGATCATGTGTCGATCGCCCTGCACTCTAACTATAACTTTCACAAACCGTTCAGGTTCCATTTTTGAAAAAATCTGGTTGTAAGACAAAGTCTTTGTTAATCTCGTTATCGAATGCCTCTCTTCGATCACGAGTTCTCATGGGCTTGGTAGGATTCTGCTTAAGCTTCATGCTATCAAACATGGGTGTAAGATCTGGAGCAAAGAGCATTTTGCAAATGCCAATGCTCTGAAGTAGTTCTTCCTTTCCTTCATTGATTCCATCGACAAGCTTGAAAGCTAGGTCCCATTCCCGATTCCCTCTGTTCGGAAAGGAATACATTCAAGCGGGAATTAGCTTCCATCTTTCATCATGATCACATTAAATGGGCTCAAAGGTCCAAGATACGCTGGCTCAAGGAGGGGGATGGTAATACCTCCTTTTTCCATAATTTTGCCTCACATCGGCAACGGTGTAATCGTATCTCGGCCATTGTAGACAATGGTGATGAGCTTACTTCAGATTCTGATTTCCACGCTACTTTCCTACGATTTTATAAAAATCTTTTGGGATCCTCAAAGCCCCGTTCTCTTCATCTAGATTGGGGCAAACTTTATGGTCCAGATTTTCATGATCTGTCTAGTTTGGAAGCCCCTTTCACCATGGAAAAGATTAAATCATCAGTATTCTCCTTGAGAAGCGATTCAGCCCCTGGCCCAGACGGATTCCCTTCTTTCTTCTTCCAAAACTTTTGGGAGTATCTTAAAGATGACCTCTTTGAGATGTTCGGTGATCTTCATCAGGGATCCTTCTCTTTTGACCGCATTAACTATGCACACATCGTTCTTATTCCCAAGATTGTGGGGGCTAACTCTGTCAATAATTTTAGGCCTATTAGCCTTCTCAATTCGTCTTTCAAGATCATCATGAAAGTCCTTTCTACCCGTCTCAGTACTGTGATTTCCCCCCTCATCGATCAGGCCCAATCGGGTTTTATCAAGGATCGTTTTATCCTAGACAGTGTTGCTTCCGCTCAAGAAATTATTTCTGAATGCCACAGATCCAACTCTTAGGGCATTATGATTAAATTAGACTTTGAGAAAGCTTATGATAAAGTTAGCTGGGATTTCCTTTTAGATATCCTTCTTCATCGTGGTTTTGGCCTAAAGTGGACTACATGGATTAAGTCCAGTCTCTTCACTGGCACTTCGTCGATCCTTATTAATGGATCGGAAGGCAACAAATTCAAATGTAAATGTGGTCTCCGTCAAGGAGCCCCTATTTCTTCCCTTTTGTTCACTCTTGTCGCGGATGTCTTTAGTAGATTGCTCCGGAATGCTTGGGACATTAACGTCATAGAAGGGCTTGGCGGTTCATACAGCTTCTGGGGTGTGCTCAACCTGCAGTATGAAGATGACCCTATTATTTTTTCCAAACCCAATGGTAGCACCCTTCACAACCTTAAACTTCTTTTTTATTTATTTGAAAACGCCGCCAGATTAGCTATTAACTTCCAAAAAACTTCGGTCCTTTGGCTTGGAGTCTCTTCCAATCGTTAATTCGAGATTGCGCAGTTCTTCAATTGTGCCTTTGCCTCTTTTCCTGTCAAATATCTGGGTATTCCCCTGCGATGGGGTAAATTACATAAAGAGGATTGAATTCCTATGATTGACAGAGTGGAGTCTAGACTCAACATCTGGTCAGCTAAACATCTCTCTCGGGGGGGGGGGGGGGGGGGTCGGCTGATTCTGGTTAACTTGGTCCTCTCTTCTATTCCGCTATATATGATGTCTTTCTTTTATGTTCCTTTTTGGGTTATCAATAGAATCGACCAGATCAGAAGGAACTTCTTCTAGTCGGGTACTGATTTATATAAGTCGGGAACGCATCTTTGTAATTGGAAATTAGCGTGTTCGTCCAAGGTGGCTGGTGGTCTGGGTATCCTTGATCTCAGGCACCAAAATTTAGCCCTTTAGGAAAATGGTTGTGGAGACTGATCAACGAGGACCATTTACCTTGGGTCCATCTCATCTCTCTTAATTGCTTCCGTCGACAACGAATTCTGGATTTTAACCCTTCTTTATCCTCCAGAGCTTCCCCGTTCTGGAAAGGAGTTTGGAAAGTAGCTACACCTTTCCTTTGTGGCATTACCCATGCTTGTGCAGCTGGATCCCAAACCAAGTTCTGGTTGGATATATGGATCGGTAATATTAAGCTAGCATCCGCTTATCCTACTCTATTTTAGTTAGCATCCAACCCTTTGGCCACTGTGGCCGATTATTGCTTGGTCCATAACAACTCCACAGAGTGGCAGATCTCCTTTACCACCACTCTCCCTCCTTCCCTTGAGGCGGAGCTTTCCAAGCTTTTCGAGAGCTTGATCAACTACCCTTGGCAGCCTTCGGAAGTAGTCAGGTGGTGTTGGACCAGCTCTGGTTCCTTCTCGGTCAAATCTTTCTATAAATTCCTCAATTTTGGAGGTGTTAGATCGCCCATCGCTTATCATATCCGGGGCAATTGTGCTCCGCTCAAGGTTAAGATACTTACTTGGCTCGCTCTTAATAACAAGCTGCTCACGGTGGAGGTTCTTAATAAAAGAAATATCGCCATTGGCCAATTATGCCCCTTGTGCTCTATTTGTCCCGAGGATGTGGATCATCTTTTTCTTCATTGTAATTTCACTACCAAACTATGGTCTATTTGTGCGATCGCTTGGCAAGTTACTTCACACCCCCCCCCCCCCCCCCCCCAATCTTCAGCTGGAACCATCACTTGATTAGTAGAAAATTTCGCAAAGCTTGGTTTCTATCTATTATCATTATTATTTGGGTTATTTGGTAGGAGAGAAATTCTCGTATTTTCTCTCTTAATTCCAAACTCATTGACTCTATTATTGATGACTTTATTTTCTTTTCAAGACATTGGACCTCGTTGTTGCCTCATTTTAAAATTAAAGCGATGAGTCTTCATTGCCTTGTTCAAGCGGCTCAATTTTTACGTTCTTCGTAGTACCACTCTAATTTATTCTAATCTTTCTTTCTGTATTTATCCAATTCTCTACATCTGTTAATTGTCTTTTCTTCTCATCTTTTTTCAGGCTTGAGAAGAGATGCGATACGCCTCAGTTATTTTATTTCTCTGTGGATATTTTTTGGGGGTTGGGATCGGTTGCTGATGCTCTAGTTCTCGGCGGTGTGCTTTTTGGGAGCTGTTAGTTTATGCCCTTCTTTTTGCTGCAGCCTGTTTTGATTTCTCTGATTTTGCTATTTTCTCTCCCTCTGCTGCACTATTTTGTGTTTATTAGCCTTGTACCCTATGTGTTGCTACTCTGTGTTCACCTTTAGTGCATGTTTTCTATGGTTAGTTTACCCCAGAGTTAGATTACTAGTTTGGATTGGTGACAGTTTGCGAGATTTTGTGTTAGGCCAGTCTCCTGGCGGTGTTCTTCTCTGTCTATCTTGTTCACGACGTGGTGGCCAACGTCTGCTGAGCTGGCATTGCGATCTATGTTTGTTTTTGATGGTGCAGGTGGCTCTTTAAGCTTGTGGTTGTGCCTGTCTTGATTTCCCTTATTATGTTCTTTCTCTATCGCTGCTCTGTTGTGTCTTTGTTGGTCTCGTAACCCTCTAGTTTTGATACTCCGTGCTCACTTTGAGTTATTGTTTAGTGTGGTTCGCATGCACCAGATTTCGTTATTGTATTGTTTGGTTGAGGTTTTGCGAGGCATTACTTTGTTGTGCCACTCTCCTGGCGATCCTGTAGGTGGGGGAGAGGCCATCGTATTCTTAGATGGTCTTGCTCTCTGAGTGGTGGTGTTGTTGCCTCTTTCATCCTGTGGTGGTATTGTTGTGCTCTCGGTTCTTCTACTACTTCGATTGCAGACTCCCTCTGACTTCTCCTATTGTTGCTTAGCTCCTGTGGGTTTCTTTTGGCTGCCTGGTGATCGGTTCTGGCTGTTTTCTTCCGGTGGACTTCGTTGTGACTGCTGGTTGCTGTTCTGCTGACCGGCGCTAGTTCATCGAGTTCAGGGTCCTCATGCGATCTTGGGCCGTTGTCTTCTTGATTTGTGGTTGCTTCCCCTTTGTATGTTTTGTTTCGTTGGTTGACGGCTGAGTCTAGTTTGGCTGTTATCTTTTTCCTGTTTCGTTTGGGGCAGCTATTGGTCTTTCTACTCTCGTCTTTGTATTTTAGCTTAGCTGTTGTGCTTTTTTGAGTTGTTTCAGTTTTACTCCGTGTAAAACTTGATGTGGTTGTAAGACCATTTTGTTATTAATTTATTTTTTTGGCCGGAGTCTTAAGACTATCCCCGATCTAAAAAACAAAGAATTATATAATCATTAAAATTAAATTGGGCTTCTGTTTTTTTAGGGGATGATCACATAATAGTTTTTTTTTTTAAAAATTAAAAATTAAACCTCCAATTTAAAAAAGTGGAGTTTGTTTTCTATCACTTATCATTGGGGTATAACGGTCCAAACACCTTAAATTTAACTTTAAATTTAACGGAGAAAAGAGACGAAGTTGTAAATTGCAACTAGTTTAGCTTCCCGATAGTATAGGTGGCACTTTTCAAATCCCTATTATTCTATTAATAACTCTTAACTCAACTTCTGGGCTTTTGCATCAACTTTTCAAATGTACATTATCTGGGCTTATGCATAAAATCCTAACATTGTCACATGATTGGACAGGCAACAGGAGAGTTATGAAATGCCTGAGGATGGAAGAAGAGGAATAGGAGGCTAGGCGGGTAAGGGTCCTCACACGCTACTCAGCTTGATGGTACTGGTACCGCATTGGAGTCAGCTTGGCGGGTATCAAGGAAAGTGTTGCATCACCTTTTGTCTCGGTAGCGGGCCTAGATGGTTTTAGATCAATTTGCTTTTCGCTTTCTAGCTTGTACGATTGTTAGTTGCATCGTTTGGTAGTGGTAGATCGTTGTTACTTTTCGTTGTTGTTTTGTCTTACGAAAAACTTTGTTCCGTAAGTTTCTTGTATGTAGTTCTACTATGTTTCTTTAATATTGCATTAATGAAACGATGACGGGGTCATCTTTTATCAAAAAAAACTCTCAACTCAACTTCATTCGGTTCTACAGCTAGTCATTTTTGCTCCTTCAACGGTCCCTATTGTTTCCTCACTAGATCCTATTGGCACTTGTTTATGAAAATTATTCCAATTCAACTTTTTAATTTTACCAAAACATATTGAGGGACTATCTTGGTCAAAGAACCGTTGTTTTTGAATGCTACATGATATGCCCTGTTTCTACCTGACAGAGAATACACATCATTATCACATGCTACACCGCTTGTTGGCATAACTCTCACATGATTGATCAACTTTGCTCCATTCTTCGTCGGAGCAAATACCTCAAAACATCAGTATTGATGGAATTCAAGAGTCTCAAAATTTACTATACAACAGACACCAGAACCGAAAAAAGCAACACATCACAAAATTAGGCAATGATATGCTTAAGTTAATAACACATAGCACGATCCAACCGATCTTTCTTCTTCCTCTTAAAAAAAAACACTATCAATGATCACAAGCATTGATTCATATATCACATAAAATTTCTATTGCATTATGGCCATCCAATTCAAATATAATCTTCCTCTCTTTTCAGCACTACTCTTTCACAAATATTTTCCAAGAACATTAGTTTAAACGGTAAGGCTCATATTACCAAGAAGAATTTGTTCATTTAACAAGGCCCATGGCCTGTTGATTGTTTTCGTAAATATTCCTTTGTGATTCCTTGCGATCCTCCTCGCGATCCAATACAATTCCTGGAATACATACATCTTTACATAAGTAATAATACAAATACAGGTACCTTGTTAAACTTCGTCATTAGTAACTAGATAAAAGGAAAGAATACACAGGCTGGCCAATTCTAAGCAGAAGAAAAATTACATTAGATAACAAATATATTGACATCATGTGACTTCTCACAATTTGATTGCTATTTCACCCTAACATTCTTCTCAAGCAACTGATTTGGGTATTTTGAATTGCTTTTTAAGAAACTGAGAAGCCTCAGTATCACTCCTATGGCACAAAACCCTCAGAAGAGTTTCTGATTCTGAACTGAGTTTGCTTCTGTTTCCATGGCTGACATCTTTCAAGTCTTCGATCAAAACACGAGTCTGCATGTGTCATGTGCAAAAGTCGTTAGTTAATAGATATATTTTTCAAGTTCGTCTATTTTTGGGAAAAGGACACAAAGCAAAAAGAAGAAAAAAGGCCAATGATCACATGTTAAACATAGATAGCCTCATGTAGAACTGATACTTTTGTCACAAGATTAAATGCTAAACTTTTGAATCATGTTGATATACATATTTCAAAGTCATCTATCTTTAGAACAAAAGATACACGTGCACAGACAAAAAAAAAAAAGTAAAAGTAACAAAATGTTAAGTGTTAAACAAAGAGCCTTCAGTAGAACAATTCACCGATGATAGAATAGTTGAACGAAAACCTCAACTGCCTTGTTTGAACTTTATACTTACTGAAATTAGGCTGCTTGTTCAAAAATTGTCACTTGATGTCTTGGGACTTATTAAAAATTAAAATAAAGCAAGATGCTACTCTACCTCAAGGCTGATCAAATTTATAACTGGCCGTACACGTGCCACCAAGTTTTCAACAGTTCCTCGAGGCAGCCCATCTCCACCCGATATAAAAAACTCCTACAAATAATAAGAAAGAATAATTTAATATATCATACAAATTTGTTCCTCAAGTCAGAACACTGACCCTCCCACCCCTTCCCCGTCTGTTTACAATTTCGAACCAGAATCAATATCTACGGTTATTAAGCAATCGAGCCAATTTCAAAGGTAGGTAATACATCATGACTCAGAAACAGACAGCCTATGACAAATACGAGCTCATTTTAGAGAGCTACATGGTTATACCTTTAAAATCTCAAGATCATCTTCAAGTAATTTGGCATCACTGGGGAAGAAGATTCGTGACGAACCCCCATCAAGTAACACCCGGAGTAGACCATCCTACACAATGTTTGTTACTTAGTATCAACATTAATCTATTATACAAACATATTCTAGTAATGCTCTGTTAATTACCAAGGAAGCTTGAAGAAGCCCAGTTACTAATCGATCTCTGAGAGGCTCAGCAATGACATCACAAAGTTGATTTAGTACCTGCATACAGCTCCAGTTTTGGAAAAAGTCCATGCTTAAAAAATAAATAGACATGAAGAGAAGTAATTAAAAACAGGAGCAATTTAAAATATATTTCATGGTATTTAAGACATATGTACACATACACAGATGAATGCACAAAACTACTGGAATGAAGTTGTTGCATATTCTTTTAACTTCATTTAGGAATATTATTCCAAGTACACCCCACATTGTAATCTTCAAAACATTTGCAACTTTGTAAGAATTGGAAAAACCTGTATACTCTGTGAGCTACCTATTAAAGTATTGTACGTATACATTGTTCTATGTGAAACATTTGTTTACACATTGTTCATTTACTCAGAATTTTTGGTTAATTTGTAAATCTGCTTGAATATGAAAGGAAACCTGGTACCATTTGCTCTTGGTGGAGCACTTGGAGACAAAAGAGAGCTAAACCTAGTGATGTAAACTTAACCCTAAATAGAGAATTTTCAAGAATATTAAAAGATTAAGTTTACCAACATGTATTACAAATTAAGTCAGAAATTATAACTATTAATTGGTTTAATGGATTTTCAAGATGTAAAATAGTTTAACAAGCCAATTAAAAGTTCACACCTAATAATCAACAATTACACCTAAGTGTGATTAGCAAGTAAGATATTCAATAACGATTCGTACCCTAATTAGCAAACAGAAACACACTCTCAATATTTGTGGATGACAGTAAATTTGGATAATAATCTAGAGATGATAAAGCAGTATTACAACTATTTGAGAAGATGAAAGAAATTACCCAGGGTTCGAAGAAATCTTGGCGAAACAGAACTTGTTTATTGTAGGAGTCGCTGGTAGCCAAGGGGCGGGGCTCGACATCGGGGTGCAGGCGACGGGATGGCAACAAGGTGGTGGAAGGAGGAGGTGCCAACGGTGGCGTCAGGTGCTTGCGGCGGCAGTGCGCTGGTGAAGGAGGCAGCAACATGGGAAATGGTGGTTGGGTTTCTGTGGTTGCAATCGAAGGGGCAACGGCGGGGGTGCTGGCAATGGATTCGACTGCGAACGGTGGGGATATCGGGATTTGGGGGGCTAGGGTTTGAATTTGAATTCGGGGATTAGGGTTGTGGGTGAATTGATTTGGGAAATTTGGACTCGTTGGCGGTGAGGGAGAGGCAACAAGGGGTGGTCGACAGTGGTGGTGGTCGAGGAGGGCGGTGATGGTCGGTGATGAGAGAGAGGTCGGGGTTGATGTGTTCAGGAAGGCAGCAACGAAGAAGATGGAGTTTGGGGGTGTTGGGTTTCGGGATCAACGAAGGGGAAGGAGAGAGGAAAGATTAGTTTAGGGTTAATTAATTTGGGTTAGGATTTTTTTTAATTTGAGAATTTGGGTGTAGTTTAGAGTTTATCACAAACCCTAATGCTTTATTATGATTTCTCACAAGCCCTAATAATTTTCTCAATTATCTCACACAAAAAAGGGATGAAGAGCAATAACTCTAACACAATATTTTTTTAAAAATCAAGAATAGCATATTATTTCATTAATCAAGAGGCCTATAAATAGGCTCAAAACAAATCTCAATACAATCTCCAAAAAATTCTAATGCATAAAATAAAGGGTGTGAATCATAAAATTACTACATATGGCTATATTGCCAAAAACAAATATGAGTACTGAAATAAAAAATACTAGGCTAATAGAACAGTCATCCTAGATGATGTTTGCACTTATAGAAACGCCTGAATTGTCTCAAACTGATGTCCTCATCATTCTCTCCAATTGGGAGAGGCCTCGACCTAGTCGAGTCAAAACCAGCCCTCCTGTAATAGTGCTCCAAAAGATCTGGATCCAAGCATTGGAGCTCTTCACGATCTATTCAAGTATCCTCTGACTCTGGCTTGTTTTTCCATCTTACCAAATACCTATGAATACCACCATCTCTAGTAAAGATTATCTGATCATTTAAATATTAACCAATTTTCTGTCGGTAGGTAAGTAGTATTAGATAGTGGGGGTAATGTGGGAGTCTCACCAGTAGGCTGCAGGGTAGGCTCATCTATAAAAGGATTTCTAGGATTAAATTATGGGCCTTCATAGGGTACTAGATCCTCAAAATTGAAAGTCTTACTTATGCCAAAACCTTCGGGAAGGTCAGCGACATAGGCATTATCATTGATTTCTGCAGAATTTTAAATGGGCTTACAACACGTGCATACAATTTCTTAACGGATATAGCTGAAAATTGTTATGAACGAATCCAAACCACCACTTCGTCACCAGCATCAAAAGTTCTAAATTTTATTCTAGAATCTGCTATTAACTTGTAAGTAAAATTATTCTCATTAATTTCCTTAAAAATTTCTCTATGCAAATCATGAATGCGAGATGCAAATGTAGATGCAGATTCTGAGATTGATGTTCTAACATGGATAAAATCTATATGCTGCCAAGTGACTTGGGAAGGAATTAGTGACTCAGGTATATTCAATGGAGGTGATTGGATCGACCGAATACAGTTGAGAGGTTGGTCATCCTCTGCTTCATCAAAGTCATCACTTACATGAGGTTCATAGGTAAACTCATTGTCGGGCTCATTAGCGATGACAACGGTACCCTCTACTATATTGATCCTACTTAGGCTGGGACAGTTGCCAGCAACATGGCCGTATACCTTACATTTGTAGCATTTAGTGAGAGAATCAATCTTAGAGTAGTCTCTTACAGTGTTCTTATCCATGTTGTCATTTCGAAGTGAATAGGAATTTGAAGTAGGCTTGCTTGGGTAAGACTTGTTAGGGTACTGAGGAGAGAAGTGCTCAGGTCTAGAAGGATCAGGAGGGGTCATTTTAGAGGAATGATCCATCGAATAGCTGGACTTGTAATGGAAACTTGTTTTAAGAAAATCCATATCGAGGACAAGGGCATAAGCTACTGCCAATGAGTCCACATTTCTATGAATTAGCTTGTTCCTAAGATCGGCTCATAGTCCAATCCTGAACCTAGAAAGAGTGTTCTTCGCTCTCTTGACCTAAGGTATTGCACCGAATAAGGAAGTCATCAAACTTATAAACATACTCTTAGGTTGATTTCCTTCCTTGATAGAGTTGGTTCCACAAATCTACAATCGGGTGTGGAATGATAACAACACATATCTCTTAGTGAGCTTTTCTTTCATGGCTTCCCAAGTGGTTATGGGTGCCAGGCTTCGGTCTCTACGGGCATGTTCAAGATGGTCCAATGTTGTTGAGCTTTACCAGTCAATTTCATAGTGGCAAATTTAACCTTCAGGGCTTCGCTCATATCAAACCACTTGAAGTAGTGGTCCATGACATGCTAGGAAGCACGGGTACTTCCAAACGCTCAACGTACCCGTGTCGGGTGCATATCGGGTACCGATACTCCTTGGATACTCACGGGTGCGTACCCAAGGAGTATCCATTTTTTAAATACATTTTTATAACTTTTGGACACAGTTAAGTGAAGATGAATGTTTAGGTCCCTAGCGTAATTTCAAAAACTTGATGTTTTATGTTATGCTCAAACACAAAATAAGTATACACAATGTTTTGATAGTTAGATTATCAATTTTTTCTCTAAAAATGCTCATAATTATAATGTATTCTTATAATTCTATGAAATAGTTCAAATATATGCATTTTTAATAAAATAAATAAATACATATTTATATATATAATATAATATATATTATATTTAACGTATCCACCAACGTACCCGTATCCTACTTTTTTGTAAAATCACGTATCCCCGTACCCGCGTCGTGTTGTACCCGTATCCATGCTTCATAGATGACATGGATCCAGTCGGGATAAGCTTGGGGTTCCATATGGCCTTCAAAGTGGAAAACGTCAGCCTTAACGTTCTTGTATTGTTCATCAGGGTCACGATCTTGACGTCGATCGTCACGATCATTCCCTTCAGGGATCTGACGATGATGTAACACCACGAATTCCAAATAAGTCTGAATTCGAAGTTCCACAGGATCTTTACACTTTACTTCGTACAATTTTACCAGGAATTTAAAACTTTTATTACAACAGAGTCTTTTACATCAACACACAGCGGAATAAATAAAATACAATAATGATAAATATACAATTGTAACAACTTCAGCATTTAAGTAATCACCAGCTTCAAATTCATCTTTATATCCTCTTGTAAATTCTAAGTCCTACATATGAAACAGTGGGCACGTCAGTTACTTACAACCGACGAAATATTATACACGGCCATCCTCGCTATGCCGAAAGTATAATGATTCTTAAATACTTTAACAAACACAAACTTGATCACAAATCAAAGCTAAAGAGAGACTATCCTGTTAATGTTGTGGGTGCTGTGCACTAAATCCTTAATGCAGTTATTTATATTAAATGACACTAATACGCACTTGTTCGGATTCTATGCATCTCATACTACATAGGTCCGAGGGCAAACCCTTACTCGTACTTCATCTTGTAGGGTTGAATCCCTCGTTATGAGTTAAATTACTATGGTAACTTTGGCAAGTATCCTAGATATTCTGAGTTACGAGCCCATGCCCAGACAGCCTGGAGGGGAATCCCACGTCATGACATGACGCATCATGCAGAACCTATGGACAATTCGCCTCCGTCATGGAACGATGACACTACGTAGTTACCAAACACCCCACAAGCGTCGCCACGGTCCCGATAATTCCGGAGATATATCCACGCCATGACATGACGCATCATGCAGGCAACTTGTGAATACTCTCAGACCGTAGATCTGAGGCCCTCATACTTGTGTTTTTCTCTTACTTTCATCGCATCTCCACTTTAGTGTAGTCCTTACATTTTTAGTTTATTTAGAAGAAAATCATCACAACTTAGAGCTAGCTTACCCTACCGAACTTAAATCAAAACAAAATAAACAGTCAGCCCAACTGGCTTCTTCTCAAGAGATGCCCAACGCACACTGCTTAGCTCTCAAATTCATTAATAAAAACTACCAGTCACTAGGGTCTCACCTAGCCTCTAGATTCCAACAACTATCTCTTTTTGGAGATCAACAATAAGTCATTCAATCTCGAAATAACATTTCAATTTTTTTATTCATAAACTCTTTCTTAAGGAGAAACATTTCTTATAATCTCGTAACATAAAATAATTCCATTCAACTTCTTGTGTCGATTTAATCACTTATAGCATTGTATACAATTCAAATATTCTTAATCAAGTATTAATAATCATAAAATCTCATTAAGAAGAATCTAAGTGCATTCCAAACTTTCATCTTTTTTAAATTAAGCAATAGTCACATTTTAATCGATAAAATCGAGTTCTTTAATGTAAAATCCCCTTTTAATTCTCACAAAATATATCCAAATATTGTAGAAATAATTTTTATAAAGTCTAAACAATTTTAGAAGAATAATAGAATTTTTTCCCAATTTTTATTGCACTTTAAAACTCAAAATATTCAAAAAATCAAAAAAAAAAGAAAACAAAGTGGCAAGGGTCGGATTCGAACCCAAGACCATACCCCAAACTCCGCCGATGAACAGTAACCAACCCGAATCGCACCCGCTGACCAGATAGGCCAGAGTGACTAACTGAAATAAAGAGGACTCAGTTTATACTTAAAGTGTGGGTTCAGGATTTAATTAAATTCGAATTTTTCAAAAAAACAGTCTCTAACAAGACTCGAACCCAGACCAGAGCCTCCGCCCATGAACAGTAACGGACCCAAAGCGCACACGAAGACCAAATGTCTTGAGTGACTAACTGATATGAAATTGGTTAAGTACTTTTTGTATATACCGCACTGTAATTAATTTTCCTTTAATAAACTCGATCTTTCAATCAATTTGTACTCATTCAATAACTTAATTCTTTTCCAGAACATTTTCCATCAAAATTACAGTATAGTATATTTATTTAAACTTTATAAAATTCTCTTTTTGACAATGCAACAGACTTCCTCCCAAATTGTATTAGAAACACATATAATCAATTTTCAAATAAAGTGTTGTCTCTCTTCAAAAATCCCTCTATAAAAATTTCTATACTCATAAAATATATACTAGTGAGATTAATTCCACATTTCTTCATTTTGTTTCAAAGAGACAACATAAATGATAATCTAGTAAATATAATATTACTCATACAACGCAATTAAAAGCACACTTACTGCAACTAATCAATTTATTTCACAATCCATGGATATTATTTTGCATTCTACAATTCATTCATAAGCACAATTTTCATACAATCATGATTCATCAATTCATATGTATTCTACCATGCAAATATATTAATAAAGCATCATAACAAATTTTAGAGAATAAATTAAGCGATTCACATCTACCACACTAATCATAATTTAACAATTGAACTATATATCAACTAGCATGCATCATTGATGAGGACATCAATTTTATTTAGTACCATATTTATTTTTGACAATTATAGCCATATGTAATCTTTTTTTTATATATTTGAGATTCTGAGAATATTTTGAGATTTGTATCAAGATGTATTTTGAGCCTATTTATAGGCCTTGAGATTAATGAGAAAGTATGACATTCTTGATTTAAAAAAAATTGTGTTGAGTTTTTTGCTCTTCCTCTCTCTCTTTGTGTGATACAAGTGAGATCTAAATTATTAAGATTTGTGATAAATCCTAATACAATTTTAGGGTTAGTGATTAACTCTAAAATCTACCCCAAATTAAAAATCCCCAAATACAAATCCCTAACCCTAATTTTCCAAATCCCCCAACACAAAACCCTAATCCCCTATTCCTACACCAGCCGCCATCACCTTCATCTTCTTCTTCCCTATCCAAATCCCGATCAACAGAAAGCCCTCTCCATCGTTTTCCCCAGTCCCCCAATCCCGACACCCTAGCCCCATTGAAGCCACCTCACTGCCATCCCGTAACCCAACCTCGCCACCCCTTTTACACCCCTCGACCACCGACACCTCCCTCCTAAGCCTTCTCGACCTCCCCTTCGTCCACCCCACTTCCGGCGACCACTCTCCCAGCGCCGCCGTCGCCCTCCCTTACTTCGACGACCAGCATCACCACACAAAAACCCCGGCTCCTTCCTTTTTCCCTTCCGTCGACAACAGGGCTCCCACCCCGACGCCACTCCTCCCCTCCGATTGGTGACACTGTAGCGCCGCCCTCCAATCCCCGTCGCGCCGACCGCCTGCGACGCCGACGTCAGCCTCGCCGCCGGATCTGCCAGCCCCTTGGCCTTGTTGCTGCCCTTTGTTCACTGTGATTGCTGAGTTCTTAGTTGCTCTCCAACTTCGAGATCTATGCTGGTTTCTTCGCATTCAGTATACTCTTTCCATTATTAAATATTTGTGTTCAACTGCCCTATTATCTATTGTATTATCTGATTTGCCTTTCGTCCACAAAAATAACTGAGATTGAGTGTTCCACATGCTTAAGTAGAGTACGAATCAATATTGAACCTATTACTTGCTAAAAACACTTCGGAATTTAATTATTGATTGTAGGGTGAATTATTAATTGGGATTGTTAACGTGATTCAGTTCTTGAAAATCCATCCAACCAATTAATGGTTTAAAATTCCTAACTTTAATCCACATAACGTGTTGGTAAAATTAACACATTAAGATTCTTGAAAATTCTCTATTTTATGGTTAGTTTTACATCAATCATACTCCTAATTTAGAAAGGATTTAAGAAACACCCACTCGAGAAATATTGATGTACTCAATTGAACTCGTAGAATGAGAAGTTCCTAGTAGCAAAACTCCTTCGAAAGCTCCAAGAGAACTCCACTTCGCCTCCTCGAATTCTGCGCACAAGGAAAAGACCCCATTTCGGCCAAGCATTGGAAACTCCTTCACCATGAATAGTGACCACTCAGAGCATACTTATAATTATATATATATATATATATATATATATATATATACATATATATATATATATATATATATATAATGAATAGCCTAAGATATATATAGGTGTATATAGGTATGGTGAGTAGGTGGAGAAGCAAAAGAGGTTGCTGGATGGACTGGTTTCGGCAGAGAAGGAAGTGAAAGAAGGTGGGTTTCGGGTGTTGACAGAGGAGAAGGAAGGAGGTATGAGTATATATATATATATATAATAAAACACAAAGAAAGCTATCAAGTGGCTCTCATTCAATCCCTCCAAAATCAAAGGCCCAGATCTAATCTCACAAAACACATTCCCCCCCCCCCCCACACACACACAAAAAGTTCCCCCCCAAAACTCAAATTCAAATCCCCCCAAAACAACTCATTTATTTATTTAATTATTTATCTCTCTCTCTCTCTCTCTCTCTCTCTCTCTCTCTCTCTCTCTCTCTCCATATATATATATATACTTATATATATATACTTATGGAAACATGGACTTTTATATCCCAATTTATAATTATTTTTCAACATATACTAATGGAAACATAAACTTTTATTTACAACTAATTATTGTCATACAATTCAAACTTGAGCTACATAATTGTTGATTTACGGTTTATAAGGCTTTTCATATGCTGTATCGTTCTGAAGACGTGCCGTAGGCACGTGCCCACGGGCAAATCTAGTATATATATATATATATATATATATATATGGGTAAAAGGGATATGAGCAACTTGCTCATTTAGTAAATGAGCAATTGATTATGTGACATGCATGTGATACATTGGACAACTAACCCTTTTAATGATTTTCCAATCACATGTATGCCACATCATCAATTGCTTATTTACTAAATGAGCAAGTTGCTCATACCCCTTTTTTCCTATATATATACACACACACACACACATTTGTGGTGAGTAGGTGCAGAAGCACAGTGGGGGGAAGACATGCTGGATGGTTTTGGTTTTCGGCAGAGAGAGGAAGAAAGAAGGGGTGTTTTTATAGATTAATAGTAGAGTAGTTAAAATAACTACTCTCCACTAGTGCACCCACTAAACCACTCTCTAATTCAAAAATTTGTCTTCCCTCCAAGTCCAAACAGCCGGTTGGTTTCTTCATGCTCAAAACACGTGCACGTACGTTGCACTTGCACACACTTCATTCATACACACATGTATATTTAATTTAAAAACATAGGTTCATAATATATAGGAAATGTTTAAATAAAATTATTTTAATTTAATTAAAAATTATAATTTTCATGCATGAACAAAATAGACACACACATAGTTCATGAAATTTTATTTTAAAATACGATGCAACTTACACGTGCATTTCAAACACGTACGTCGCACGTAAAAATATTAAAATACGAAATCGAATTTATCAACGGAAAAATATTTAAAGATAATCAAAATACAACATAAGAAAAATATATTTAATATACACATCCAATAATGTACTCAATACGTACATTGAAAACACGTGCACCGCACGTATAAAAATGTTTAAATCAAAATGAGAAATGAATTTCCGGTCATAAAATGAATTCGAATACATAAAATAAATAATTGTAACACAAAAAATATTACACGTAGCGGTGGAAAATACATAATCGATACGTGCATCAATATGTATAAAGCATGTAAAAGTACATAGATTAGAATTTTACATTTGAGTTGACTCAAACAGAATAAAATCAATTTGAGAAGACGGAAAATGCATAAATAGTCGGAAAACAAAATACGTAGTGAAGTACGTTACGGATATCACCAGTAATGCATCAAGATACGTTTAAGGCGTGGATGATTATCATAAGAGATTCCCAACATATCATAGGATTCCAAAATACACGTGCGTAACATGCGAGGGGCAAAATTGTCATTTCCAATTTTGCGGGGTGTTACAGATGTAGCTCAGGAGCAACATTTTGATTCAATTCCACTTTCTCAAGCCTCTGATTGATATTGGCAAGAGTTGCTTGAATGACAGTGAGAGTAGTGAAAATATCAGAGTTGTCTATCTCAGTTCGAGGAGAGGTTTGCTAAATTTTAGGGTTCCCGATTGGGTGGTTTGGGAGGGACAAGAAAGGTTCTTCGAGATTCGTGATGGTGCTGCAAAGATGCATTCACCAACGATAGAAAACTAGGGGTCGTGGGAACGTGTATTTGCTGAAATTTTGGAAAACGTGTCCTAAATGCACCTAAGTTTTTTTATTAAAAAAAGTCTGAAATGATCTAAAAGAAAGAAAGAAAAATAATAAAAAAGACTTTAAAACGATCCTAAATGAATGCAAAAATTATAACTATATGATGAAAGAACTAGGGTTTTAAAAACCTTCGCTCTGTTACCAAAATGATGTAAACTTAATCCTAAATAGAGAATTTTCAAGAATATTAAAAGATTAAGTTTACCAACATGTAATACAGATTAAGTCGGAAATTATAACTATTAATTGGTTTGATGGATTTTCAAGATATGAAATAGTTTAACTGACCCAATTAAAAGTTCACGCTTAACAATCAACAATTATACCTAAGTGTGATTAGCAAGTAAGATATTCAATAACGATTTGTATCCTAATTTGCAAGCAGAAACACACTCTCAATGTTTATGGACGACAGTAAATTTGGATAATAATCAAGAGATGATAAAGCAGTATTACAACTATTTAAGAAGAGGAAAGAAATTACCCAGGGTTCGAACAAATCTTGGAGAAACAGATCTTGTTTACTGTAGGAGTTGCTGGTAGCCAAGGGGCGGGGCTCGACGTCGGGGTACAGGCGACGGGATGGCAGCAAGGTGGCGGAAGGAGGAGGTGCCAACGGTGGCGTCGGGTGCTTGTTGTGGCGGTGCGCGGGTGAAGGAGGCAGCAACAGGGGAAACGGTGGTCGGGTTTATGTGGTCGCAGTCAAAGGAACAACGGCGGGGGTGCTGGCGATGGATTCGGCTGCAAACGGTGGGGATGTCGGGATTTTGGGGGGCTAGGGTTTGAATTTGGATTCAGCGATTAGGGTTGTGGGTGAATTGATTTGGGAAATTTGGACTCGTTGGTGGTGAGGGAGTGGCAGCAAGGGGTGGTCGACGATGGTGGTGGCCGAGGAGGGCGGTGGTGGTCGATGACGAGAGAGAGGTCGGGGTTGATGGGTTCAAGAAGGCAGGCAACGAAGAAGATGGAGTTTGGGGGTGTTGGGTTTCGGGATCAACGAAGGGGAAGGAGAGAGGGAAGATTAGTTTAGGGTTAATAAATTAGGGTTAGGATTTTTTTAATTTGAAAATTTGGGTATAGTTTTAGAGTTTATCACAAACCCTAATACTTTATTAGAATTTCTCACAAATCCCAATAATTCTCTCAATTGTCTCACACAAAAAAGAGGGATGAAGAGCAATAACTCAACACATTTAAAAAAAAATCAAGAATAGCAATTATTTCATTAATCAAGAGGTCTATATATAGGCTCAAAACAAATCTCAATACAATCTCCAAAATATTCTAATGCATAAAATAAAGGGTGCAAATCATAAAATTACTACATATGGCTATATTGCCAAAAACAAATATAAGTACTGAAATAAAAATACTGGGCTAATAGAACAGTCATCCTAAACGAGTTTGCGCTTATAGAAACGCCCGAATCGTATCAAACTGATGTCCCCATCACCTAGCTTGAGATCTAGCTATGAAGGGTATGATTTGAGTCATTTGGAATGAGGAATATTGGTAGTTTCTTTAAAAAATATACTAACTTATCTTCTCTTATCGATAACTTTGTGTTTTATTTGCATTTTTGGGCAAATATCCTCCCTCTTGCAAAGAAAGCTCCCTCTTGCAAAGAAAGCTCCCTCTTGCAAAGAAAGCTACAACACTTTTTCTTCTCTAGTCCCGAATTGCAGTGTGCAACAGCACCTTCGCGTGCTCAAGCTGAGCGAGATATATCCAGAGCTTTGGTGGTCTTTGGTCAGGAATGCCGTTGTTGATTTTATGTTTTTACCCGGTGGACTTCCGTTTTGTAGTGTCTAAGAAATTTAAGTGGTATTCGGTGTTTATTGTGTAGAGCTGCAATGTATTTCTTTTTGTATCTCATGTTTCAGCAGTCCTGTTGATTGTCTAGTACTGCTCTGGTCTGTAATAATCTCTTCTGTGGGCTTCTTTATTATTCAACTCAACTGTGGACTTGTGTTTGTGTTTTTTATACTTTTTTTGGCTGGAATTTTTTTGAACTCTATAAAAAAAGCATTGTATATATATGTTTGTCTGTTATTTGTTTAATTGCATACTGGGTAAATTATGAGAGGGCCAAGGATGCCGCTACTGTAAGAATTCTAACAATCCCTGGTTCATTAACAATCTGTTCTGTTCTTTAACTTTGATGCTCAACATGGAAGTATTAGATATATATATATATATATATATATATATATATATATATATAGGGCGGTGATCAGGTGCGAACTCGCACGCACAGCCGTCCGATCACGAACATGATGATCAATCCGATATTGATTATGATCATGCAAGATCGGACGGCTGCGCGGCGAGTTCGCAGCTGATCATGTGATCATGTGCGAACTGGTTCATGCAAACTGGTTCACACAGGATCTGGTTCACACAGGTGTGTGTGTGTGTGTGTGTGTGTGTGTGTGTGTGTATATATATATATATATATGGGAAAAAGGGGTATGAGTAATTTGCTCATTTAGTAAATGAGCAAGTGATGAGGTGGCATGCATGTGAATGGGAAATCCTAAATGTGGATAGGTACTCAATGTATCACATGCATACCACCTCATCAATTGCTCATTTATTAAATGAGCAAGTTGCTCATATCCCTTTTACCCTATATATATATATATAGGTCAGCTTCGATTGCAAACGGCTCTGGTGCGAACTAGCGTGTGAACTCTTATTGCTGCTATTGGGGATAGTGGCAACAGTTCGTTCGATGCCGTTATTCCCAGTAGCGGCGGCATCACTATTGCTGATACTGGGGATAGCGGCAATAGGCGTTCGCACCAAATCCGTTCGCAACCAAAGGACCCCTTATATATATATATATATATAACTTTAGTATTTGTCCCTAAATCTGAATCTCAACATTACCAAATTTTGGACTGCGTACATCTATTATTAAAGAAATGTGGATACAAACACAGAATATTAAACAAATAACTAAGGAACAAACAACAAACTATACCGACCAATATTACATCCATTTAGAGACTCTAAATGAATCTAAGTCCCCTGCCACCGTTTTCTAGCGAAATATACTAATTAACTTTAAACAAATCTTACCACATCGAGTGCTTCAACAAAAGCTTCCAATCTAGACTGCTGAACACTATGCTTGTATAAATTGTCTATAAATGGTTCCCTCAAGTCCCAAAAGATGATCTTTGTTCCTGCAGAAACATAATATACATGCTAATTCTGGTAGAGTGCAATACTAATGTTTCAACAAGGAAAATTCATTTGAAAATGCTTACCGGTAAACTCGCATAATCTATCTATAGCTGCATTAATATCTTTTCTACTACCATCAAATGCATTCTTCTGGAGTGAGACAGAGCTTCTTAGTTTCTCGTTCATTGACCGTTCTATATTGAAATGAAAATGTTGAGTATATAAATGAAATATCATGCAAACTTACAAAAGAATATTTGAAGCAGTTACTAGGAAAATTGCAGAAGACTACAATGTAAAATCTAAAAGGTGTTTCAATTTTTTAATCACAATACACTTCGAATCCTTCAATATATATATAAAAGAGGATCAATAACAAAGATCGAAAAAATAAATGCCGAGAAATAAGATAAAACAAAATTTGTTTTCATGTGTAATAAATAATGACTAGGAGTACCTTCAATCTGATTCCAGGCTTTATGTGTGCCTAGAGTTAATGTAATTTCATATAGAAAAAGTATCTTCTTTCTCAAACTTCTACACAATGTAATATGAGGGCACTAACTCCATGTGCACATGCATGCTTTTTTCTGCGCTTTTGGCAACATTGGAAAAAAAAAACACAATGTCAAATATGCAGTACATATTCTATATGCACCCACATATGCAGGATATCTATATGCAGCCAACTGGGCTTGAATGACCTGAAATCTGAATTCGTTTTTTAAAATTTTCTACATAGTGACCCCTACCCTTTTCTCCTCACTTGATTACACTTCTGTTTTCTGTCTTCGTCTAATTTTTAATAGGTTGCTACATAAAGAGTCAGTTAGCTTCTACATAATTTATGTTCGTCTTGTAACATTTAAGACTCGAGACTCAAGACATGTAGCTTCACGGTAGTATTTAGTACCTACCTGTTAGTTATTTGAATATTCTTGACCTTTCAGTTTAGTATTGTTATGATGCCATTTAAAGTTATTTGATACTTCTCTTCACTTGGGAGCTCATGTATTGTATGAAACTTTATTATTTCACTTATATATTTATAATTAACATTTTTTGGAATATTTTCTATATTTCCTTATTTTTGTACAGTTTTATTTTTCTGCCGAAAACATGGAGACCACATGTGCTGCCGTATGTACAGTATATGAGGTATGTTGGAGTAGGACAGACTCTAATAGTGCTTTCTGCAACATTGATCTTCCTCCTCTACACTCTTACTGCAACCCAGGAAACTCTGGAAGATGCTAACTGAACATTTAGGATTACGGTGAGCCACTCTGTTGTCGATAGTCTTCAGCAGGCAATTTGACACCAAGTGAGGTTGACGAGAGGAGAATAGATTTTAGCTTGACTGGAATATTTATTATATCAAACCTAATGAACAAAATGTAAATACATATTATTTATAATGGATAGTTTTACATAGCCCTCTTCTGACATCAAAGGTCTGTTGCAATCCAATACTATATTACAGTTTAACATATAAGCTATGAATAATAACTAGACCGGTTTCAGTCATCTAACAACTCTTCCCCTAAATGATTGATCCATCCATTTCAAAAACTAGGATGTGCATTTACCAAGACGATGTTAGCTTGATGTGATAAAATAGCATAGTAGAAAGAATGAAAAAGAAAGAGTAACCAGAGATACTTACTAATATTAAAGTTCTCTTGTTTTTTTCTTATCCAGCGCTCCTGAATACTGTCTTCCAGCTTATTTAACTGAGTGATTGCATACTGTTTACATAGTAAACACACTAAATCAGTCCACATATAATCCGACACCATTGCTATGTAAAAAAATAACATTCTAAGTTTCTAACTAGCTACAATTATAATAAGTGACCTTCATGTACCTTTCGGACATACATATTTAAAAAACGTTTTTCTTTAATATTGCAGTCTCCAACAATAATTCACATTTTCTACTCACGGTAGATGCTTGAAATGGTTCAAAAATAAAATATCAACAAAAAAGAAAGAAAAAAAAGAACTAGACATCTGTAGGATGTGTATATTTGTAGTGAAGTAAACTACTACTACATTTTTTTGTATTTCATTGAAGTGACCATCAAAATGCTTACTCACATGATGGGATAATCTAATAAAAAACATAACACACATTTAGAAATGATAAATATGTTATATTTGTAATTCCCCATAAGACAGAATAATCTCCAAGTCCAACATTAACCAGATAATGGTTAGTAGTCATGTTCCCTCTCCAAAAAACTTGAAATGGTTCACAAGGAAATATAATAAACAAGTGAAACTTAAGCTTCCATTGTAAAATTTAGATTGGTAAGAAACTAAAATACAACATACTCAGTTACTGTTATACAATACTTACACATTGTAAAGTAAGCATTACCGGGAAAAAATTGAAATTGAAGGTCTCAAACTTGATTATTCTATATACATAAATACTCTTTTTTTTATGTTTCGTATACACACATTACCAGCAGGACTACCAGCACTGCTAGTTTGAAATATTAGACATGTCGGTTTCAATTAAACATTTTCAAACTAAAACACATGAACTTTAGTGGAAAAAACAATACTAAATTTCTGAATCCCCATTGATTTCCCCCAAAATTCATTTTAACCGCCTCAACCCTTTTTACATTACCAGATCCCCTAATTACATTTTCTTTTGATAGTATAAGTCAACAACCCCTTTATGGTCATCTTTAGACTTAACGTGATGACTTGCAGATGATTAAGTATCATCTAGGATTATCTATCTCTCTTCTGTATTTGGTGGTTAATTCAATCTATTTACATAGTGATGCGGTTTGTTTTTGGAGAGAGTGTGGATGCACCAGGTGTGAGTTCGGACTCAATTTGTAAGGGGGGAAGAGCTCGGTAACGGACGGTGAGCTGGAGGCTCGCTCCGGCACTGAAGGGTCGGCTCGGCTGGCCTTGCCTCGTGTACCTGCAGACGGTCTGGAAACACCGGGGTTTATCCCGGTGGCAGACCCTCCGACGATCTAGTTAGTCTCTGAGAGAGAGTAGCAGTAACTAGGGATTTAAGTGGTGAATATTGATTACCTTTGAAGGTGGGTGAGGGTCTGGTATTTAACCCCAACCAGATTTGGATCCGCTTGGGGGCCGGGTTTGGACCCGAAAGCCCATGGGCCTGACGTGGCAAGAGGCCCAGGGGATTTAGGGCATACGTGGCAGTGCCAAGAGTGGTTTAGGGCTGACGTGGCAAAGCCCCAAGTGGTTTTGGAGCTGATATGGCAGATCGTGGGGGCCCTATGTCTCTGGGAGAATCGGAGGGCCTAGGTTGCGCCAGGTCATCCCCCTCTCTTACCCGGCTGAGTGGAAGTCCCAGAGGACGGTCGAGGATCGGGGACCAAAGGTCGGGGCGGATCGTCGGAACAAGGAGGCCAGTTTCGTGGCGGTGAATTTACGGCTCGGCACCGATCCTGTGGTGGTCCGGGGCCGAGCCGGCTTAACTTTGAGCGAGAGCCATCCTGGGCCCCAGGTCATTTTTATCCTACCTCATAAGCCCCCCACTCCTGCGGGGATGCGAAAGTTAGCCGTGGAGTAGAGAGTCTAGTTATTCTGGTCGTGGAGAAGAGTAGGTGATACCTTTCGGGGGCCTCGGGGGCCGATGTGTCTTTGTGGGAAGGCTGCCAACCGTGGTGCCTTCGTTAGAAGGCTACCCTGGTGTTAAACCTCACCTCGGACTGGCGAGGATTTTCGGGCCGACCAGGGCGATGGCGAACCGTTGGGCCTTCGTGAGAAGGCTACCCTGGTGCTAGACCTTACCTCGGACTGGCGAGGGTTGGGCCTTCGTGAGAAGGCTACCCTGGTGCGAGACCTTACCTCGGACTGGCGAGGGTTTACGGGTCGGCAAGGGCGATGGCGAACCGTTGGGCCTTCGTGAGAAGGCTACCCTGGTGCGAGACCTTACCTCGGACTGGCGAGGGTTTACGGGTCGACAAGGACGATGGCGAACCATTGGACCTTCGTAAGAAGGCTACCCTGATGCGAGACCTTACCTCGGACTGGCGAGGGTTCACGGGTCGGCAAGGGCGATGGCGAACCGTTGGGCCTTCGTGAGAAGGCTACCCAGGTGCGAGACCTTACCTCGGACTGGCGAGGGTTTTATGGATCGGCAAGGGCGATGGCGAACCGTTGGGCCTTCGTGAGAAGGCTAAGCTGAGCTGCTGGCTGCCTTCATGGAGCATTAATGGCGCTCCGGGATTCGTGCGGCGTTCCAACTTCCCGGGATCATTAAATGGCGTTTTCTAATAAATGTATGGCGCTTCAGCTCCCTAGGCGTGACGGCTAGGCTTCCGTCGCTTGGCCTCCCAAGGGCCATAATGGCTGGTCTTTGGGAGAGGTTATAAATACCCCGCTCCCCCCTATAGCTTCGATCACAGCAAGGGTGGTTCATCGACCATCAGAGGTGTCTGCCTTGGTCGGACGCCTGTTACTTGAAAAATTCCAACCCTGAGAGCGTCGGATGGGTGGTTACTCTGCCGCCGTGATCTTCTCCTGGTTCTAACGGCCCTGATACGGTTGTTAGAACCAAGGGAGATCAGGGCGGGAGGGATGACGACTTCTGATGGTTGCCTCGGACGGATGGGTCTTCTCCGATCTCTGTCTTCCTTCCGGGCTGACGACTTCTGATGGTTGTCGGCCCGAAGGAGTTAGAGATGGGAGGTGGGCCGATCTGCCTGCCAGGTCCCAGGCGATGGTGGTTTTTCTCCCACCCTCGAACAGTTCGGGGTTTTCGGCTTCCGAGGTCGCAAGTCCCGAGTTGTTCGTGGGTGAGAGGGGAGCCCGGGGCACTCGCCGAGGGCGGGTGCCTTAAAACTTTTAATCTAAATTTTCTCTTGCTTCCAGGGACAGATGGGGGGGTGTCCGGGTCCGAAGTACTTCATCCGGACCGACCCTTGCGTCGTGTTTCCAATCTGATGCTGGGTGACGTCAGCGGCGCACGTTCCAAGGTGACGTGGCGCGATTTTCTAGGTGGCAGCTTCACGTCAATCGTGGAACAGTAACGCGAAAAACGAGGAGTCCTTTCTTCCTCTATAAATACCCCCACCTTTCCCCCATTCCGCTCATTTCTCTCTTGCTGCTTTCTCCAAAAAATACCCAAACCCTTCCGCGCTCGTCATTACAGTTTGCAGCACCAGGCTCGTCTTTCCGAGGCAACCAAAGGTTAGTTTGTAAGTTTATTTCGTTAGGCATGTCTAGGCTTCAGTCTGGCTCTTCGGCATCGACATCTAGGAGGAAGGGAACCCTGGCACCGGGCTCTCAGACTCGACATCGTGGGAGGAGGAGACGGTATATGATGTGAAGCCCCTTCGCTCCCGGAAGCCGTATGTGGTGGAAAGCAGCGATTCTGAGGAGGGGAGTGATAGCTCGGACGATGTTCAGATACTGGATCCGGTTTCCGAGGAAGGGGGTAGCCAAGGCGAGGGTGAAGCGGCCGAGGCTCGGACAGGAGGTACGGGGAGGAGATCCACGGTTCGGGGAGTAGGTTCGTCCTCCACGCCGACTGGTCTCGAGCGTTTATCCACTCCCTCGCCAGAGAGGGCTAAGAAGAAGAGGGTGTCAAGAAAGAAGGGGGCGAAGGCCGGTGGTCCGAGCCAGGCGCCCATCCTCCGGAATGTAGTGACGGGGTCGCCTGTACAGCAGAACAAGTTCCGACAGTACCCCGATGATCTCTCCGACAAGGTGTTGTATGGGGTTCAGCCGTCTTCGCCGAGTCGGAAGATGGTAAAGATGGATATGCTTCCGACGATCTTGGAAGCTGGTGATTTGGAGGTTACTCAGTCGGCCTTCCACATCGGGTCTGGTTACGAACTGATGTTGCCGAGCCCGAGCCTCCGTCCCACCGACCCCATGCCAGAATGGTACTGCATCTTCCCCGTAGACGCCTTCGGCTCCGGACTGAGGCTGCCGGTCCATTCGTTTATTCGGGAGGTGCTCACTTGGGCGTCCCTGGCTCCGATGCAGTATGAGCCGAATTCATGGAAGCAGATAATCTGTTTCGTGTTGCTGTGAGGAGCAGAAGGTGCCTCTTAGGTTGGGTGTGTTCCGCGCGATGCTGGGATCATCTCGTCGGGGGAGTCGGATGGGATCTACTATGTCTCGCCTCAGAGTAAGGGGAAGGTGGTCCATGGCCATCCGGACTCCATCAAGGAGTGGAAGCGAAAATATTTCGTGATCCGGAGCGAGGAGCCTTGGAATATTCCCACTCGTTGGAACTATTACAAGCCGAGCTTCAAAGCGCCGAGGCCGAAGGACCTGACGGCCGAGGAGTGGAAATTTGTCGAGCGCCTCCGTTTGTCGCACAGCATCAGCTGGCCGAAGGTGACGGAGGGTCACCTGGCGAGCGTTGGACTGAGCCCGGCCGTGTCTTGTATGTAGTTGTTTCTTTCTCTTCGTTTTACTGTTCTTTCGAGCTCATTGTCCTTAATGGGTCTTTTTGCAGGTATGGACCCAGAATCGATTAAGGCTCGGAGGCTCGCCTTGAAGCAGAAGAAGGCCGAGGAAGGGGGAGAAGCGAGGAGGACGAGGGGGTCGTCCCATGTTGCCTCCGAGGTCCCGGTCGAGCCGAAGGCTAAGAGGACACGCTCGGAGGTAAGGAGGGGGCCGCTCAGGGGAGCTCGGGCCGAGCTAAGGTGACCGATCTTGACAAGGGGAAGGCCCCTCTGGTCGGAGCCGAGGGAGGGGACACTGTTATTGAGGAGCTGCGACGGCCGTGGGTGCCAGCCTGGTCGATACGGGTGGGGGACTGTCTAACCCGTGGGCCCCAAGGCCATCGAGGTGGCGGAGAAGCTGGCGACTCCCCGGGACCGCGAGGAGATGAGCGGCGAGACCTTGGAGCAGGCGTACACGCGCCTCGCGCAGGCCAGCGTGCTGGTAAGTCCGTCGACCCCACTTTCCTTGTGAATTTATTGTGAAGGAGGTTTTCTTAACAGTGCTTGGTTGCCGCAGGCTTGTGTGCAGGGGGCCCACATGAAAAGTCTCTATGAGGCGGCCGTGGAACGGGAGCGAGGTCGGGCGGACAAGTGCTTGCAGGAAATGAAGGAGATGAAGATCGAGCTCGATGGCTCGCACAAGAGGGAGCAGCAGCTGAAGATCGAGCTCGATGCCAGGGATGCCGAGTGGGCTAAGAGGGTGGCCGCCCTAAAGAAGAAGTTCGCGAAGGAGAAGGAGGAACTGACGACGACGGGGCAGGACATGGTGATCGCGGCCCAGAACGAGGTCTACGCGAAGGCCCTCAGCCATGTGAGGCACTTCTACCCTACCCTCGACCTGTCCGGCCTCGACTATAACCTGGAGATCGAGGCGCCACCGAAGACTCCTGACGCTGAAGGTCCGGTCGTGGGTTCGGCTGCCGATCCTCCCGTGAACCCGGCCGATGCTGAGGTGGGGAATTAGTCTGTTAGCCTCTTGTTTTAGTCTTTTTCTTCCTTTCTATTGTATTTGCCGACCGCGGACTAGCCACCGCAATTTTGTATGACGATTTCTATTTATAAGAGGATTTTTTGATTGGCCAAGTCTTTTGTACTCGGATTTTTCCGGACCCCTTTTGCCGATGTGTTTTGAGCGGTGGTTGGTTCTCTTTTAGGTAACGGCTCTCCTTCCCGAGGCGGACTCCCGTCGCTCCGACGTGGCGTGGCTCCGGAGTAAAATCAAGGTCCTGGAGGCCACGTTGGTTCGTTATCGCAAGGGGGCTCGTGACCAGGATGCTGCCTTTAACTATTATCGGGACAAGTCCGAGGCTCTGAGTGCCGAGGCGAACCGGCTGAAGAGGGCGATGGTAGATCGAGACCTCGGAAGTGCCGGTCTTGGGTACACCATGTCGAGTGCGTCGGTGCAGAGGCCCCCGTCTGAGAGGCTTCTTCGCGACGTCATAGTGGAGAAGGAGATGGAGATACACCGTTATAAGACGATGCTGGGTGTGTCCGGGACGAGGATGGCATCTTCCTCGGGAGATCGGTGAACGGAGGGGGTTCCTTCGGCGTTGCTGCTGCTGGAGCGTGTCTGACCGGTTGATGCCCAGAGCTCCGTGGCCAGGTGTGTCGACCGTGGCTGATCCCAAGGACCACCGTGACGAGGAGAGAGCTCCTAGTCGTTCGATCGGAGTGGGATTGCCATCCCTCGGACCCGAGGGGCCCTAAGAGTGAATTATTTCTGTTTGAAATGAGTGGAGTGGTCCTGTAACGGTCTTTGTTTGTTTTCCAGAACTAATAAGGGAGTATGAATAAAGAGTTTCTTTTCATTCGTTGCCCTGGCCAATAGCCTATTGATTGGTGGTGGAGGTGAGGTTCGGTCCTGCCGACCCGTGAGGGATCGACACCGGGCGTGGCGTCTTGGTCATCGGGAGACGTTATGGCGACTCCCTGGCCTAAAGCCGGTTTGGACCAACCGAGACGTCGGGGGACGACACCAGAGTGAGGACTCGGGTGCCGAAGCTTTGAGAAAGCAATCCCATTGTCCGGTTTTAGGTCGGACCTGCCGAGGCGTTTGGAGTTGACAAAAAGGAATCTCTTTCATACATGTAGAGAGGGGAGCTAAAAGGGCCTATTACATATGAAAGCTTACAAAATTATTATTTACTAGCCAAGCAGGAACCTATATCCGTTCTTCCACGAACTTCATCAGGTGCTCGGCGTTCCAGGGTCATTTGATAGCCCGACCCTTCATATCCTCCAGTCGGTAAGTGCCGGGACGTATGGCCTCGGCTACCCGGTATGGGCCCTCCCAGTTGGGGGCCAGCTTCCTCTTCTTGGTCGGATCAGAGACGGACAATTTGCGCAGCACGAGGTCCCTGGCTTTGATGTCTGTCGGGCGGACCTTCTTGTTGTAAAACCTCTCGATCCGCTGTTGGTAGATGCTCCTTCGGACGGATGACTTCTCCCTGACTTCGGCGACGAGGTCCAGGTTGGCCCTTAGGACGGATGAGTTGTCGGCTTTGTCGAAGGCCATGATCCGGGGAGAGGGTAAACCGACCTCTACGGGGATCACTGCCTCGGTCCCGTAGATCAAACTGAACGGTGTCTCTCCTGTGGGGATCCTCTTGGTGGTTCGATGCGCCCATAGTACGCTGGGCAGCTTTTCCACCCACAGCCCTTTGGGGGAACTGTCGAGGCGCTTCTTGAAGCCGTCGAGGATTTGCCTGTTTGCGTTCTCCGCTTGGCCGTTGGACTGAGGGTGGCATATAGCGGAGAAGCGTTGCTGGATGCCGATTTCTTCACAGAACTTTCGGAAGTTTTGACCTGCGAATTGGGTCCCTGTTGTCTGTAACGAGGACTTGAGGGATCCCGAACCGACAAACGATATTTTTCCAGAAGAACTGCTGTGTTTGGCGCTCGGTGATGCTGGACAGCGGCTCGGCCTCGAGCCACTTTGTGAAGTAGTCGATGGCGACCATCAAGAATTTCCTTTGCCCTGTTGCTGCGGGGAAGGGGCCCACAAGGTCCCCGCCCCACATGGCGAATGGCGTAGGACTAGCCAGGGATCGGAGATTGGCTTGAGGAAGCCTCTTGACAGGGGAGAACCTCTGGCATGGGCCGCACCTCTTGACCAGGTCTTGGGAGTCTTGGAGCATGGTGGGCCAATAGTAACCCTGATTCAGAGCTTTACGAGCGAGTGATCTGCTTCCCATATAGCATCCGCCGATCCCTTCATGAAGTTCTTTCAGCGCGTAGCTGGCTTCGTCATTGGTGAGACAGCGAAGGTACGGCTTACCATCGGCCAGTGTGTACGAGCGTTTGAAGAGGATGTCGTCAATCATGACGAACCTTTCAGCTCGGATCCTGACTCGTCTTGCCTCGGCCCGGTCTTCGGGAAGCTCGGCTCGGACTAAGAATCTTCGAATGGGGGCGGTCCAGTCGTCCGGACTGATACCGCTTTGTACGCACATTGCCTCCTAGTCTTGGTCATTGATACTTGGTTTTAAGAGGATTTTGATGAGTACCGTTTGGTCGAGGCCCTCGAAGGTGGAGGCGAGTTTTGATAATGCATCTGCTTGGGCGTTCTGCTCCCTGGGGACCCTAACGATCGTGGAGCAGCAGAAGGATGCTAGGAGACGTCGGATCACGGCCAAGTATCGTATCATCCAGTCGTCGCGAGCCTCGTATTCTCCGGTGATCTGATTGACCACGAGCTAAGAATCACTGAAGGCTCGGATCTGCTTGGCTCCGGCAATCATGGCCTCGTATTCCGCCTCGTTGTTAGAGGCCGAGAAGTTGAGGCGGAGGGAGTATTGAAGGAGGAATTGGTCAGGACCCCGGAGGATGATTCCGGCACCACTCCCGGTTTCACAGGAGGATCCGTCGACATAGACTTCCCAGATCGGATCCGACCCTTTGACACTTGGCTGCTCAGAAGCTGTGCACTCGGTGATGAACTCGGCGAGGGCCTGACCTTTGATCGCCGTCCTCAGCTGATAGCCGATGTCGTATTGGCTCAGCTCAATTGACCACTTGACCAAGCGGCCAGAGTTCTCTGGCTTGTAGAGGACAGTTTTCAAGGGCTGGTCAGTTAGAACATGGATGGAGTGAGCTTGGAAGTAAGGGCGGAGCTTCCGGGCCGCCATGACCAGAGCATAGGCCATCTTTTCGATCTTTGCGTACCTCGTCTCGGCGGGGAGTAGGACCTTGCTTACATAATACAGCGGCTTCTGAACCCCGTCCTCTTCTCGAACGAGGACGGCGCTGAGGGAGCTATCCGAGGCAGAGAGGTAGAGCCACAGGGGTTCACCCGGCTTGGGTTTGCTGAGGAGAGGAGGGTTGGCGAGGTACTGCTTCAGCTGCTCGAAGGCTTCTTGTTAAGGGGCACCCCACTCGAAGCCCCATTTTCCGCGCAGAGCTTTGAAGAAGGAGAGAGATTTCTCTCCTGATTTGGAGAAGAAGCGACCGATGGCCGCCAACCGGCCCGTGAGTCTCTGAACCTCCTTGACATTCCGGGGCGGGGCCATGTCTATTATGGCCTGAATCTTCTCTGGGTTCGCCTCGATGCCGCGCTGGCTGACGACGAACCCCAGAAACTTTCGGAGGAGACCCCGAATGCGCAATTGGCCGGGTTGAGCCTCATGTTATGACATCGGAGGATTCCGCAGGCTTCCTCGAGGTCGGCAACGTGGTCTGGCCCGGCCCGGCTTTTGACGAGCATGTCATCGACATAGATTTCCATGTTGCGGCCAATTAGGTCTTTGAAGATCCGGTTCATGAGCCGTTGATAGGTGGCTCCGGCGTTTTTCAGCCCGAAGGGCATAACGCGATAGCAAAAAAGACCCTGGTCAGTGACGAACGAGGTCTTCGCAATGTCGGGCGGGAACATCCGGATTTGGTTATACCCTGCGGAGGCGTCCATGAAGGACAGCAGCTCGTGTCCCGAGGTCGCGTCGATCAGAGCGTCGATGCTAGGAGGGGGAAAGGATTTTTAGGGCATCTTTGTTTAGATCCGTGAAATCTATATAGATCCGCCATCCCCCGGTCGCCTTTTTAACCATGACGACGTTGGCCAACCACTCAGGGGTAGCTGACTTCCTGAATGAACCGAGCGGACAAGAGTTTGTCCACCTCTGCTTTCACAGCTTGCTGCCTCTCCGGGGCGAATTTGCGCCTCTTCTGAGCGACCGGCTTGGATCCCGGGACGACGCTCAGCCTGTGCATGATCAGGTCCTCGGATATCCCGGGCATATCGGAGGGCTTCCAGGCGAAGAGATCGACGTTGCGGCGGACGCAGTCAATTATGCCCGCCTTCAAACCATCGGAGAGCGAGCGGCTCACTCGGAACCATTTTGAGTCGCCTGCGGCTCCGAACGGGACCTCCTCCAACTCGTCGGCGCGCTCAGGGGCGGAACCGTCGCTCTCAGGCCCGAGCTCGACGGCGTCGAGGGGGAAGACACCCCCTCCGACGGCGGTCATGTAACAGGACCGCGCCGCTTCTTGGTTGCCTCGGACGACACCGACCCCTTGCTGGGTGGGGAATTTTAGCTTCAAGTGATAGGCCGACGGTACCGCCTGAAAGGAGCACAGCCCCGGTCGGCCAAGTATGGCATTGTATGCCGCCTTGACGTTTACCACCATGAAGTCCATAGACTCGGTCCGCTGAGTAGGAACCGAGCCTGCGGTGATGTCGAGAGTCACAATCCCTTCTATCACGACAGGGACGCCGGAGAACCCGTGCAAAGTGTATCCGGCCGGCTTAAGCTTGCCCCTGGGCAGTTTGAGATTCTCGAAGGCTTCGAGAAAGAGGATGTTTATCGAACTGCCGTTGTCGACGAGGATCCGCCGAACTTCACAATTAGCCATGTGGAGGCTAATGACGAGGGCGTCGCAGTGAGGGAGGCGGACGCCTTCGAGGTCTTCTCCGGAGAAAGAGACAGGCACCATTTGTAAACGGGGTGAGGGGAGATTTTGGACAGCGTTCACCTCTCGGATGAAGGTTTTTCGAGAAGTATTTGACTCTCCCCCCATCGGTCCTCCGTGAACACAATGTAGAATTGCCAGGGTTTCGGCTCCCTCGGGCTCGGGGTCCCGATCCTGGATGCGGTTCGGAGTAGGGTTCGGAGGCGAAGGCCTCCGGTTCCTGGTATCTCGCCGATCCCGTTGGTTTTCTTTTGTGAACTCCCGGAGGTACCCTCGTGAGATGAGGGCCTCGATTTCGTCTTTTAGGGCCCGACATTGGTCGGTTTCATGCCCATGATCCCTGTGGAAACGGCAGTAGAAGCGTTGGTCTCGCTTCTTATTGTTGCTTGGTCGGGGAGGAAGTTGGACGAGACCCTTGTCTTCGATTTCTAAAAGGATGGCGGACACGTTCTGTGTCAGCGGAGTGTACCTTTCGAAGCGAGGGACCGGAGGTGCCCTCCTTGCGCCGATTCCTTCCTTTGCCGCTTTCCGGGCAGGTTCGATCTCATCGACCCTGCGCTTGCCCTTTTCTGCGACTTCTTTGCTGCCCTCTGGGTTTAGAGCTTTTTCAGCTCGTATGTATTTCTCGACTCGATTGAGAAGGTCGGGAAAGTCCAGAGGTGGCTTCTTCGCCAGGGAGACCTTCAGCTGATTGTGCCGGACATTGTGTCGGAAGGCTGCCGAGGCGACCCCGGCGTCGAGGGTAAAGACGGATCTTGCCTCGGTTGTAAACCTTTTGACGAAGTCGCGGAGTGACTCCCCCTCCCTTTGGCGGAGGTCGAGCAGGGATGCGCTCGTCTTCTCGGCTTTCCTGCTAGTGACGAAGTGGCCCAAGAAGTTGGCTTCTAGCTGGTCGAACGAGAAGATTGAGCCGGGGGAGAGTTTGGAGAACCACTCCCTAGCCAGGGCCCCGGAGGGTGGCCGGGAAGGCTCGGCACAGCAGGGGATCCGAGGCGCTGTGAATCATCATGAGGGTCTTGAAGCCCTCCATTTGATCAGCTGGATCACCCTCGCCGTTGTAAGTCTCGAATTGCGGAGGCCGAAAGTTCCGGGGGATCTCCGCTTCTAAGATGTTGACGGAAAATGGCGGCCGGGAAGGCGCTCGGCCTAGGACGGGGTTCGGATTCCCGTCGCCGATGCGTTCGAGGCGATTCTCCATCTCTATGAGGCGACAGAGTACCTGGTCTGTGCGCTCCAGTGGAGGAGGTGGCGCACGAGTGTAGCTCCTTCCTTCGCTCATTTGACGGGGTCGGTCGAGCATTGCGGACCTTGGCGCTCCGTGAAGAGCCTCCATGATCTCATCCCGGAAGCTCCGAAGCTCGGCCCTGGTGACCGCGCCATGGTCAGAAGGGTCGGGTCGGGTCGGGGCGTAGGGATTCGGCCAATGCGGCTGAGTGCCGACGGCCTCCCTTTGGGCGCAGGCCCGGAACGGTTCGGGGCCGAGTTGGAAGCGGTCCCTCCCCTGGCCTGGCTAGCCCTTCGGTTGACAATGACCCGACGAAGGTCGGGTTGCTCAACGTGTGGTTCGCCTTGTTGGTGTCCGGGGTTCGCCCCCGGATTATTTGATCCTTGCCTTCCGTCGAGGGAGTCCTGAAGAGGAGGCCCGTTCCGGCGGGCGGAAGAAGTCGATCTCCGGGCCCTGGGAGGCATGGGAGAGTGGATCGGAGGGTGAGCGTCGGCGGCGAGGCTCGGACTGTCGTCCTTACCGAATAAATAGAGTTCCCACAGACGGCGCCAACCTGATGCGGTTTGTTTTTGGAGAGAGTGTGGATGCACCAGGTGTGAGTTCGAACTCAATTTGTAAGGGGGGAAGAGCTCGGTAACGGACGGTGAGCTGGAGGCTCGCTCCGGCACTGAAGGGTCGGCTCGGCTGGCCTTGCCTCGTGTACCTACAGACGGTCTGGAAACACCGGGGTTTATCCCGGTGGCAGACCCTCTGACGATCTAGTTAGTCTCTGAGAGAGAGTAGCAGTAACTAGGGATTTAAGTGGTGAAGATTGATTACCTTTGAAGGTGGGTGAGGGTCTGGTATTTATAGATAACCCCAACCGGGTTTGGATCCGCTTGGGGGCCGGGTCTGGACCCGAAAGCCCATGGGCCTGACGTGGCAAGAGGCCCAGGGGGTTTAGGGCATACGTGGCAGCGCCAAGAGTGGTTTAGGGCTGACGTGGCAAAGCCCCAAGTGGTTTTGGAGCTGATATGGTAGATCGTGGGGGCCCTATGTCTCTGGGAGAATCGGAGGGCCTAGATTGCGCCAGGTCATCCCCCTCCCTTACCCGGCTGAGTGGAAGGCCCGAGGGACGGTCGAGGATCGGGGACCGACGGTCGGGGCGGATCGTCGGAACGAGGATGCCAGTTTCGTGGCGGTGAATTTACGGCTCGGCACCGATCCTGTGGTGGTCCGGGGCCGAGCCGGCTTGACTTTGAGCGAGAGCCATCCTGGGCCCCAGACCATTTTTATCCTACCTCACATAGATAATTAGAGCACATGCTTGAAGCATATAGGAAAATTTACTCAAATATAGTAGGTGCAGAAATATTTAATACAAGTACTTTCAGTGTCATCACTCGCCAGAGACAGATTTTCCCAATTAGACACTCGATCATCTCAAATGTCTTCATATTATAGTACAAGTTGTGCGTGTGCGTGCGGGGGGGGGGGGGGGGGTGTTAGGTTATGTTATCTGATTAAGGGGAAAGTTCTGGAGTTTTATGAATTTAGCCTAAAATAATCGATTGTAATAAAGTGAAATAGTATAAAAGTCGCTGTTGTTAGTTAAAGTTATTCCAAGTCATTAATCTCAGAATACATATAAGATTCAAAAACTCTATATTTTGGTTTAGTATCCATGGTTTCCTTATCACACTTACCTTTACTAATCAACAAAATAATTTTAAAAATATATTAAAAAACCCAATGAATTTCATATACGGCCAACTAATTGAATAAATCTCCACAACTTCACATAGTAGGTTTAACTTTCCACTATTAATTTCTTAATATTACCTTCCTAATAAAGTCACCATTAAATTTGGCTCATATCTCACTATCTAAGATGAAGTTGGAAATATGTTTGGAATGCTGAACTATTTGGAGATTAATCTTTTGTCATGAATTGATTATTTTCAATAGAAAAACAATTAAAAATTACCCTAATCCAATTAAATATCATAATATTTCCATTAATGTGTTTCACCGGTGTCAAACTGCAATGCTCCAAAACCAAAAGAGGGCAAAAGTTAGATGTATTTCCTGAAATTCTCTAGTACAGTGTCTGGTAGGTCAAAATCAAACATGGTTAAATATACATTCAGGAAGTGTCTTAGCCACCTTAATTACATCTGTTCCTTTTTTGCTTTCTTTAAGATATTATCCACCTTAAATACATCTGTTCCTTTTTTCTGTTTTCTTTAAAATATTATCAACCTTTGTCATGAATGACTTTAATTTCCCACAAATATAATAAAATATATAAACAATGGAATTTTTTCGACCAGAGGTTGATGACAAGAGGCATGGTCCAGTTGTCGCATATGTGGCATTCTAGGTGGAAGGACTTTTAACTGACTGACCATTCTTACCATATCAAATTACTGAGTTACTGCATCCCGACTTAACAGAATATCTAACAACTTTCCATATAAATCAGCATAGCATTTTCCCCAGTAAAATAGGGTCTCATATAGAGGCTCCCTAGATTTAATAAATTTGAACCATATGTCAACCTGAAGAAACCCATCCGAATGAGTGCCAAATTCCTTCCCAGTGATACTAAAGAGAAGTGCAGTGTTCTAAATGGCGTTCGCCTCGGACGCCTAGGCGGCGCCTAGGCGCTCAAATGGAGGAGAACGAACCGCCTTTGCATTAGGCGGTGGTCTAGGCGGTTAGAGGCGATTAAGCGTCCGTCTTGTTGAGTAGCGTCCGTTTTGTTGAGTAGGCGTCCGCCTATGTCCAATGCTCAAGCGTTTTTTATTTTTTAAAATTTTAAATACTATAAAATAACACAAAAAAGAGAACTATTATTAATCTATTAATCTGTTGTATAATATGTATGGATCTTTAATAGTAGTGGATTTTTTTAAAATTTTTTTTGTATTATTGGTGATGGATTGCACATATTACACCTATTAAACATATTAAAATAGCACATGTTACACATATTACACATATTGGCATATTGCACATATTACAATTGAACAATTATTTTTTTTAATTGCACGAGGAAGCTTTTTTTATGCATAAACACTTTTTAAATACACATTACACAAGAATATGATGAATATTTGCAATTGGATTGCATGATTATACTTACGATTAAAGAATAGGGGCTGAAATTAACTAAATCCGCAAAATAAATTCAACCGCCTAGGCGCTGCCTAGGCACCGCCTAGGCATCCTAGGCGCTAGGCACCCCTTGACCGAACCGCCACCGCCTAACGCCGTTTACAACCTTGGAGAAGTGACTTTCTATTATAATTCTATGGGGACCACCCAGAAGGTAAGAAATCAATGTCACCAATTTACTCTCATGCAACCAATGTTAGACCTTATGTAGACAAACTTAATTTTTAATGTAAAATTGATTAGAACGAATTAAATTCCTACTCAAATTTAATAATGCTTATACTGTTACGCAAACAGTATAATTCACTATCAACAAAGAACAAAAGAAAGATACTGAATCAGAACAAAAGAAAGATACTGAATCTTCAATTTGAACCTTGATAATCGTGAATTAAAGGGACTGTTTCGCAAACAGTGTATATCACTGTACACAAATTTTAACGGCAGTCGTCTCCCAAGATACAACAGTCAGAACTCCATTAACTTACACTCGAATAATGGATGCTCGGTCGAGAAAGAATATGATGACAGCGTTTTGTGATACTGCTATGTTGATACAGGGTGATAGGGAAGATATGAATGGGCACCGGATTTGATCAGAATCCTGTCCTATTTATAGTCCCTAATCCCGTGACAGTTGTTGCAACTGTTCAGACAAAACTATCATGACAGTTGCAACTGCCCGTATCAAATCAGAACTGACCCGTAGGCAGTTGTTGCAACTGTTCAAACAAAACTGTCATAACAATTGCAACTGCCCGTATCCAGCTCGTATCAAAACAGAGCTGAATTTTTGCAAAAAAATAAGTTTAGCCCAAGCCGAAGGCCAGGCCTGGGCCCGGCTGGGCCGGGCACGCGCGCGCGTGTTCCACACCGACGCCCAAGTTGGGTGTATTCTCCCTCCAGAGAAAATATTCGTACCCCTAAGGGCACAACCCTATGGCTTAGTTTTTAACTTATAACTTCATTTGCTTTTTGCTCCTTATCGATATGGGACTAAGTTTAAATGTCACATATCAAGCAAAGGTTCAATTCTTCATTTTAACAAGCTAACTTTGGAGGTGAATATTTCATTCATTTGAAATCGTTTTTGGACATATGAGTACATCATTTTGTACGTCTTGATGAGTACAATATGATGGAATCGATTTCCAACAATCCTCCACATGAATGAAAATTTTCGTCTCCCACCTTACAACAGGTGCATATCACAGTGTGCAATTTGAAACAATGTTGCATCGTGGATAGGTAGATATTTCACTTTGAACCTTCCCTAGTTAAAGTTTATCGGACATACTTAGCTAATCGGTGTAATATTTCATCTTGAACTGTCAGCCGTTAGTGTATGCCCAAACAATAAACTCTACACAACATTGTGTTCTTCACATCCAATCTCTCGGTTGTGTTCATTTTGGCCCTGAACAAATCTCAGTTCTGCGAGTGTTTTTAGAAAACTCCAACCTTTCAAAGTTCTCATAGAGCCGACCCAGCTCACACTTACATAGGTGACCGCATTCATAAAGAGTACCCTACAATACTCCACTTGTAATTTTCAAGATATAGACGTCATTAAAAGCATAGCTTATCCTTTTAATACTTCTGTAGGCAGGCATTTATTTTGCACCCTAGGAATGAGATGGACCTGAATCCAAATGCATTACTGTTTGAGTTACTTATAACTGGTAGTCCTATTGAACCTGGTCCGTGGGATCTCTAGTCGCCAGGTTAAGTTTCCGTATAAGGTAACTCGTATTGTTTTAGGCTTTTAACCCCATTCCCCTCGATACACAGTTAATTTTCTCTCTGGATAATCGCTTAGTAAATGGATCCGCTAAGTTATCTTGTGACCTCACAAAGTCAATGGAAATAATTCCATTGGAGAGTAACTGTCGAACAGTATTATGGCATCTACGAATATGTCGTGATTTACCATTATATACAGAATTGTGTGCTCTACTTAGCGCTGCTTGATTATCACTATGGATACAAATGGCCGTCATTGGTTTAGGCCAAAATGGAATATCTTCTAAAAAGTGGTGAAGCCATTCAGCTTCTTCACCTGCTTTATCTAAAGCAATGAACTCGGATTCCATTATGGATCGTGCATTACACGTTTGTTTGGAAGATTTCCATGACACAGCTGCTCCTGCTAGGGTAAAGATATAACCACTTGTGGATTTTGATTCTTCCGAATCCGATATCCAATTTGCATCACTGTATCTTTCAAGAACGGCAGGATATCTACCATAATGCAGTGAAAAGTTTGTAGTATTCTTTAAATACCCAAGTACTCTTAGTAATGATATCCAGTGACCTTTTCCTGGGTTACTGGTGTATCAGCTTAGTTTACTCACTGCATAAGCAATGTCTGGTCTAGTGCAGTTCATGAGGTACATTAAACTGCCTATTATACGAGAATACTCCAGTTGCATTATACTTTTACCAGTATGTTTGTGCAAAACTATAGATGGTGAATAAGAGTTTGATACTCCTTTAATCCCATGTTCCTTGAATCTGTCAAGCACTTTTCCTACATAATGTGATTGAGATAATTCAATGCCACTAGGTGTTCTTATTATTTTGATACCCAAAATAACATCTGCCACACCTAAGTCTTTCATGTCAAAGTGGTTGATTAGCATTTTCTTTACAGTCTTGATGACTTCCAGGTAATGACCAAAGATTAACATATTATCCACATAGAGACAAACAATCACACATGATTGTCCCATTTGTTTGTAATAAACACATTTATCACATTCATTAATTCGAAAACTATTTTTCATCATGACATTGTCGAATTTTTCATGCCATTGTTTCGGAGCTTGTTTAAGTCCATATAGAGATTTAACAAGTCTACATACTTTATTTTCAACTCCCTTTGAAACAAACCCTTCCGGTTGCTCCATGTAGATCTCTCCTTCGAGATCCCCATTTAAAAATGCCGTTTTGACATCCATTTGATGAATTTCAAGATTATAGATAGATGCTATTGCTATCAGCATTCTTATAGAGGTTATCTGCGTAACCAGTGAATAGGTATCAAAGAAGTCTAAGCCCTCCTTCTGGCGATACCCTTTAGCTACTAATCTAGCTTTGTATTTGTCAATGGAACCATCTGGTTTCATCTTCCGTTAGAAAATCCATTTATATCCAATTGGTTTATGACCTGGTGGAAGGTCAACCAATTTCCAGGTGTGATTACTTAGAATTGATTCAATCTCACTATTGATAGCTTCTTTTCAATAGGGAGACTCCGAGGATGAGACTGCCTCTTTGTAAGTCGGAGGTTCAGCCTCTAACATGTATGTTAGATAATCTGGACCGAAAGACTGAGGTTTTGGGTCTTACACTTCTTCTTGGTTCGGATTCACCAATTTCATGATGAGTTTCATCCTGTTTCTCAGTTAACACTTCACTTGTTCTTTTGAGATCAAGGGTTTCCATTATTTCTTTTGTGTAGAAACACATCTTCAAAGAATATGGCATCTCTTGACTCAATGATAGTGTTTATACTGATGTCACGTACTTCAGACTTGAAAACTAAGAATTTGTATGCACTACTATTTTCGGCATGGCCTAGAAAATAGCAATCTACAGTTTTTGGTCCAAGTTTGGTTCTCTTGGGAAGAGGAACCGAGATCTTAGCCAAACACCCCCACACTTTGAAGTATTTGTAATTAGGCATATGTCCTTTCCATAACTCATATGGAATGGAATTAGTTTTCTTATGTGGAACTCTATTTAATGTGATTCGACATATATAAAGCTTCCCCCCACAAGTTTGTAGGTAGCCCAGAAGTTGTAAGCAAGACATTAATCATATCTTTTAACGTTCTGGTTTTTCTTTCAGCAATTCCATTTTGCTGAGGTGAGTATGGGGCAGTTATTTGGTGGATAATTCCATACTCTTCACACAATTGTGCAAATGGAGACTCATATTCTCCACCTCGATCAGACCTCAGTATTTTGATCTTTTTGTTAAGCTGATTCTCTACTTCAGCCTTGTATTTTGTGAATACTGCAATTGCTTCGTCTTTACTATTTAGTAAATAGACATAGCAATACCGAGTGCAATCATCGATAAATGTGATAAAATACTTTTTCCCACCTCTCGTGGGTAAGGATTTGAAATCACATAAATCAGTATGGATTAAGCATAATGGCTCAGTACTCCTGTTCACTGTGTTGAATGGTTTCTTGACCATTTTTCCTTCTACACAAGTCTCACACTTGTGATTTTTGTCAAATTTAAGGTTTGGAATCAAACCTAAATTTGCAAGTTTTTTCATCTTTCGAAAATTTATGTGCCCTAATCTATCATGCCAAAAAATTGTTTCAGACTCAAGCAAATAAGAAACTGAATTTTTATTAATCATAGATTTTGAGTACATTGGGTTATTGCCGATTACGGCTATATTAGCTTTGAATAATCCATCACACAGATATCCCCTCCCAACATAAACCCCTAGCCTTGGTCAGCACCAACTTGTCTGACTCAATTACAATCCGAAAGCCTTTCTTGGAGATCACAGATCCAGAAATAAGGTTCTTCCGGATGTCTGGCATGTGAAGCACGTCGTTCAGCGTGACGTTCTTTCCGGACGTGACCTTCAGGATGACTTGTCCACAGCCTTCGACCATCGACACAGCAGAGTTGCCCATATAAAGTTTTTTTCATGGTCCAGTTTCTGATAAGTCGAAAACAGTGACTTATCAAAATATATGTGCCGAGTAGCACCTTGTGTCTACCAACCATTGTCCGAGATGTTAGACAAGGTTACATTCAGAAACAACAGCAGACAAGTTTAGGTCATCGATGCTTGAAATGATGTTCTCAGTGACATTTGCTTCTGAAGTGCCGCCAGTTTTCTTGAAGCGGCAGTCTCTGGCAGAGTGACCAGGCTTCCCACAAATGCAACAATTTCCATTAAACTTCTTGTTGGGCTTCTTGTCTTTGAATCCTTGATCTGAAGCTTTTCTCTTCTAGGAATTTTTCTTGTTGTTGTTGGAGTTGCCCTTCCGCTTGTTGGAACTTTCCATAACATGTACTTTAGCCTCATCGCTTCTGAACTTGATTGTACCTCGGTTGTCTGCTTCAATCTTCAACCTGATAACAAGATCTTCTAAGGATAGTTCCTTCTTTTTGTGCTTGAGGTAATACCTGAAGTCTTTCCATGATGGTGGCAACTTTCCAATGATTGCTTCCACTAGAAAGGATTCGCCAACCTTATGGCCTTCAGCTTCAATCTCGTGAATAATGATTTGAAGCTCCTGCATCTGGAAAGTGACGGACTTAGAGTCCACCATTTTGTAGTCCATAAATTTAACCATGATAAATTTCTTCAAGCTGGCATTCTCAGTCTTGTATTTGTAGGCCAGAGCGGTCCACAAGGTTTTTGCAGTAGTGATTGGACTGTATATCTATCTTGTACAGAACTTCATCCAAACAGTTAAGGATGTAGTTCCGGCAAAGAAAGTTTGAATGCCTCCACGCATCCACTGCTGCAAATGTCTCCTTGTGAGTTTCTGGAGTCTGCCCCTTAGCGGGCTTAGATTCTTCCTCCTTGAGGAACCTATCCAACTCGAGAGTTGTGAGATAGAAGAGCATTTTGCTCTGCCAAGTCTTGAAGTCAGCCCCTTTGAAATTGTCGGGCTTGTTGTGCATACTATTAACCATTTTTGGGAGTTCTGGTTTGGTATTCATATTGTTGTCTACAAAAGAAAAAGGAAACAGAATTAAACATCTTAAGTTGTTATACCTTATGTAGACAAACTTAATTTTTAATGTAAAATTAATTACAACGAATTAAATTCCTACTCGAATTTAATAATACTTATACTGTTACGCAAACAATATAATTCACTATCAACAAAGAACAAAAGGAAGATAATGAATCTTCAATTCGAACCTTGATAATCGTGAATTAAAGGGACCGTTTCACAAACAGTGTATATCACTGTACACAAATTTAAACGGCAGTCGTCTCCCAAGATACAACAGTGTGAACTCATTAACTTACACTCGAAAAATGAAGGCTCGGTCGAGAAAGGATATGATGACAGCGTTTTGTGATACTGCTATGTTGATACAGAGTGATAGGGAAGATATGAATGGGCACCGGATTTGATCAGAATCATGTCCTATTTATAGCCCCAATCCCGTGGCAGTTGTTGCAACTGTTCAGACAAAACTGTCATGACAGTTGCAACTGCCCGTATCAAATCAGAACTGACCCGTAGGCAATTGTTGCAACTGTTCAAACAAAACTGTCATAACAATTGCAACTGCCCGTATCCAGCTCGTATCAAAACAGAGCTGAATTTTTGCAAAAAAATAAGTTTACTGAAAGCCCAAGCGGCAGGCGCGCGCATGTGTTCCACACCGACGCCCAAGTTGGGTGTATTCTCCCTCCAGAGAAAATATTCGTACCCCTAAGGGCATAACCCTATGGCTCAGTTTTTAATTTATAACTTCATTTGCTTTTTGCTCCTTACCGATATGGGACTAAGTTTAAATGTCACATATCAAGCAAAGGTTCAATTCGTCATTTTAACAAGCTAACTTTGGAGGCGAATATTTCATTCATTTGAAATCGATTTTGGATATATGAGTACATCATTTTGTATGTCTTGATGAGTACAATATGATGGAATCGATTTCCAACAACCAAGCAGTAACCTTCTAAAATCAAATCACTAGCTAATAATGAAAATGGGAATAATTTTCAGAACAAAAGAAAATAGTTGATCTAAAAAATAACAAGCTATGAATTAAAATAAACTTACATATAGAGTATTCAGTCGCACACAAAGTTTAGGTACTGAAAGGGCATTGATCTCACTAGAGCGCCTGATATCAGTGACTTTAAAATCTGTCACTTCCTTCTTCACAAACGACTTGATTCCACTTCCCTTACTAAATCGAGTGAGAACAGGCACAGGGGGTATCAAATCTTTTTTATTAGCTACAGGAACCATGCACAGTGAGAAAGTTCTCAGTACTTCTATTCCAAATAAAGAAGATGCTAAGCAGAAAAATAAAGAATAAAAACAAGAATGGTTGTTTAAGTCCGAGAAGAAAATCTATAATTATGACTATATGCAACAAAGATATGCTGACTCAAGGATGGTGATAAAGACAGACCATCTACACAGTTGTAGATATAACAGAAACTGAAGGAAAATAAAAATTATAGAGCATACATAAAAGCTTGCTGTTATAAGAAAATTACAAAACATGTACTAAGAGTGAGAATATTTTAGGAAGACGCGTCTAAGAAATGCGGATGAGTCACTACACGTGTTGTTTAATGAGAATTACACACTAGAAGTTATCGTAGAATGAGTGCATAGTAAGAAAAGCATGTGTTGTCAGAGAACTAGTTTGGTGGAGTAAAAAGGTAATTCTAGCGAATAAAGGATGACTTCAAACACATTTAAAGACAGAGAAAGTACATAAGAAAAATTAAGATGAAAACCATTTAAGGGGAGACAAAAGCCATTCATTATCACTTATATAAACATGCAGCCATTTTGAGCACAGTGGCAGAAAGACACCAAATTTACAACATTATCATAAGCTTGCATAAAGAACCTCTACCAAGTTGTTGTCTATACTGATGATGGTCAAAATATACTATGAAGACAAATAAATATCGAGATATCGCTTTCACTACTGATGATGGTCAAAATTGAGAAGGAAGTTGTTAATGGCACCAAAATAATATAGTTTTTTTTTTTTGATAAAAGGGATGAAGTCTAACGACTCCAGCCAACAAAAACCAAAACTACAAAATAAGAGTTCATACAGACTCCAGAAAAAATAATATAGTTTAAGTAGAGAATTGCTTTGGGAGTACACTGTGACTATAAAAACAATGAAGTTTAAGAGATAGCATAACAGTATAGGCAAGACGAAAAGCATCAACAAATTAGAAGTAGCTTCAATCGAGAACAATTGAAACATACCAACCCAAGATGATCCGGTAATGTCTACTGTAGAGCAAGCTACTACTTAAGAATGATATCATGGATAATGGAGCAACAGCGATGAAGGAAAGACCTAAGCAAATTAAAATTGAGTCGCAAACAGTTGGTAACTGCGTATATGAAAGTGACAGAGTTGCTAAAATGGTCCAAAGTGATTGTTAAGGAGTTCTATGAAAGTTAGCCTACGAGTTTCATTTTCTTCTCTGCATGGAAGGTTACTTTTTCAGGAGCATATCCTAATTGTTTCCCAATTTTCATTGTGATGATAAATTGAACTGCTGAGCACAAAATTAGTCTCTTTTTTGTCTCTTCAATAACTCCAGTAATGAAAATAACAATATATTAAACTTTAAAAAGTAAAAAGAGTACAAATAATTAAATGCATACATATAATTGACTAGGGGAGGATAGTAAAATTGGAACTGTTATGCATTTTTCTCCCACTCTTTATTGTGTTCACGCTATGTGTGTGAAGATCTGGGTATGGTTGTGCATTTGCCATTGAGTGCATGTTGCGTGTCTGTCAAAATGAAGATGATTCTCACCTATCTTATTAACAACATGTTGAGTATAGACTTGAAATGCATTATCAACACCACGACAGAGGCTGTTCAATTCTCCAACCCTCATTGGAACTTTTAGAGCAAAAAATTGATCAACAGTCTGCGGTAGGAATAAAACAATTACAATTAAATGGTAGGAATAAAACAATTACAATTAAATACTTAAATGTCAATACCATCAAATATTTAACTCAGAAAGCAACATTATACAGTTCAGAAAGAAATATTCCTACTCTGGCAAATTGAGCAGAATTTTCTCGCAATATCCAACATAATAAACAAAAAATATTATCACAATGAATAATGCAATCAACATTCCGAATTTATAAAGTGGAAAAAGAAAATATCTGGAAACCTAAATACCGATACAGTGATAATGCTTCTGCTAATTATCTGAGATTGCCCTGTCAACCTTTCTGTCTTAATTACTTGACACAGTCATAATTGTGTGAAGCCTGAGTGCACAAATTTAGGGTTGCATATTGCTGAAGGACTTGTCGTGCAAATTCTAAAGTCCGTCATTCCTGATGTTTCCAAATCTGTACTTAGTTACCTTTGAACATATAGATTTTCTGCACGATAGCAAACTGAATGCTGCCCATATAAGCACTAAAGATCCTGCATTATTTTCTTGTGCTATTTGTGGGTCTTGCATAATTTTTTTCTCTACCCAAGGTTCTTAAAAAACAAAATATGTTCCTACATATGCCTTGAAGACTTACAGGACTTGACACAATAAGATTCGGAATGACATTTTGTTGTCATCACTTCCTTTATGGTCATCACTTCTACTGTCATTTTGCCACTGCTGGTTTCAAATAGAGGTCCAGGGGTGTTTGATAAACAGCAGTTGGTTGCGTTTGGATGCAGTTGCATTTCCACTTGCAAGATGCCTTTTGACTTCCAAATGCAAGTTGCTGAGTAGAACTAAAGGGTTCTTTTACTTTTTACTTGGCCAACTTGCGTTCACAAATCAGGGGAATCTTGCAAGTGGAAATGCAACCGCATCCAAACACATCCAACTATACTTTACTACACAGAAAAAAAAGAAGAAGAGAAGATTTAGGAATTGTACAAATAAATATATGGTCTCAGTTGAGTGGACTTCAAATTTAACAAACCTGTCTCACATAATCTAATGTATGGGTCCGACTGGATCAAATCTGCACGCAACAGCTTATATTTGATCCAACCTAATCATTCTTTTAATCATGATTGGGTTGAAAGAAACCAAGTCTTTATCTGAATTTTTGAGAAAAAGAGAATGTGAACACTTCTTTTCATTCAGCTCAAGAGCAGGATAGCCAAATAACATGACCATATTTGTCAATTTCTCTAAGTAACTGTCTTAAGAGTCTTCATCAACACCAAGTATATATCTCCTAACATTATACCACAGATGTGTCAGGTTCCCTTCTCTATGATTATAAAAAATATTATTGTCTATTTGTCTATTTGTCTATTTGTCTTGCTGATCTTTAGCTGAAGTTTTTAAAAATATTTCCAAGTCTGCCAATATTGAGAAATTCAAAATAAAATATTATTTTGAGTCCGACATTGATAGAGACCAAATGTTCCTTAGCCTTATTATATTTAAACTGCCTTGAGAAAATTTGGTCTCTATCAAATGTCGGACTCCACTTCATGATGCAGATTTGAAGATAAAGACACAAGAAGTCACCAGTTCTAAATAACTGGCTGACATGTTGGTTTTCAAAATATTTATCAACATAAAAGAAGAAAAACACCTCCTTTAACCTGATTCTGGAGACAAGTCAGTTTGGAGTAATAAATCTGCCAACATGTTGGCTCATATTTGTGGTATCAATTTTATATCGTATCTGATTAAACACAGATTTCGGGTTGAAATTGGTTTGAATGGTTTTGCAACTCAGCTCAATAGGAAATTAATTAGATTGCCAAGGGGGTAAGCGAAGAAACCCATCTCCTAATCCTTAATCCTGCTGGCATATTTGGTCCCATCTCATTTGTTTTTCTCACCACATAGGAGCTTCCAGCCAAATTAGTGAAGGCCTTTATTCGTTACAGGTAATATATTCATATAGGAGATGACCCTCACTGAAGTTGGATCAATAAATAATTTGAGGAGGAGACTTATTAATAATGCTAACATAGTGAGAATGCAAAGCCATAGACCGAAATGACTAATTTATAAACAGAAAAATCCATTTATATTTTCTGTAAATGAAGGACAAGATGGTATTCTTTAATAACATTGGTCTTTGATTTTCATATCAAGACAACTATTTTGCTGAAATGCAGAAGTACAGGCATGTAAATAGGCATTTTGAAATGAATAAAGGAAATTATGAACAAACCTCTTCGATTATTCTATACACCTCAACAACTGAACTCCCATGTCGTTGTTGGAGTGAAATAGGATCCCATACCTGTCCAAACATCAGACTTGATGTCAATCGACTATACCAATACTAGTACAAAAACTGAGTGACCTTCAGTACTATAAAAAAAAAATCATAAAATATATACATGCACTTTAAACTTCATAATGTTCCAAGACCATATTGCAAGTATAACAACCCTTGCTAGAACCCGTTTGTGTAAAAAACACAATCTGCTATGTTGTTAATGGTATACACAAATGATAAGTCTACTACAAAATTTGTGAAGGTTTGGTGCAGGCAAATCACGAAAGTTCGTAAGACAATTTAATTTTGACAACCAAGAAAGTTTATAGTAATCTCTTGGTGGCATTGGCAATAAATAAAGAAAAATATTTGAACTTTTTCCGTTAGCATCATACAGAGAGTTGGATGCTTCCCATTAAATTTTAAAACTAAATTTATCACTGCTCTTTAAGATCTGGCATACCTTGCTTTTGGGTATCCCAGTAACTGAACATGCAATTGCATATTAAAACCAGCATTACAAGGTTCGAATTATGTTTTGGTTTACGTGTATGGGATCGCGGTTCGTTACCTTAGCGGTACATGATACGGAGGGGGTAGGATGAGCTGGGACTCTTATTTGAGTAATATATAGTATGCACCCATTACTGATAGAAATTGAGAAAAAGATTAATATATAAAACCATTAGTACCTACATTGCTAAATATAAGAGTATAATCTAATTAAACATCATGATTAATTGAGGGCAGTTTGAAGAGAAGTTTATGGGTTAATGAAAAAAGGTGTTGATTTTGTAGATATGAAAAAAAAACACATGTGGAATGCTAGTTTAAGAGATCTGGAACGAGAATCCACCATAAATTGGATCGAGAGATTCTAACCGTGGTTCGGAGGGGGGTTGGGAGAATCAAATAACACTGGTTAAACCTAAGTCATAGGTATGTACTAAACATATATTATATAACAATGTTATCAAAAATAATAATAAATTGTAAAGGGGAAAAATAATATATATATATATATATATATATATATATATATATATATATATATATATATCCATGATAGAAAATATGCAATAACATCTTTCACAGAGAAATAGATAAGGCATCATATTAACTAAATATATATTAACTAAATCTCTTTTTTATAAGGTTTCCATTCACATTTTCATATTTTTCTGCAACAAAACAGACAGTCAGATTTGAATCTTTCCAGAATATTTATAACTTTGGACATTATAAAAGACATGGATAAATTACAGATGACTCTAATTAGTTTTCACCTTTTCGCATTTCACCCAGAAAACCCAACTTTTAAATTGGCAGCTAAACCTACACAACTCAATTTAGAAGTTGGGTAGGGTGAAACGCAAAAAAACGTGCTTTTTGGCAGCCAATAGCTGACTTCCAACAATAAAAATAGTAAAAAAAGGTTGTGCTGCTCTTGCTTTAAGTTGTATGGAATCAAACCTAAATCCGAAACCTGACTTCAATCTTAAACCCTAACTCAGAACCACTCCTCTACCTCTCAAAGCCAATCCAATCCAATCAAATCCAACAAGAAAAAATCTCACCTCAACCTCATCCTCTTTTTCTCCCTCCTTTCCTAATCAAACCCAACCCAAACACAACCTAATTGCACGACGAATCCAACAAGAACCAAACCTGCATCCACTACTTTCTCTTCCTCCTCTTCCTATCAAAACCAACATAAATCCACTAGATTCCAACATGTATCCAACAAGAAAATAACCATGCCACCTCCTTTTCCTCATCTCTCCAACTCTCTTCTTTCCCTCTCATACCCAATCCAAATCCAACCAAATCCAACAAGAAACCAACCCACTCCACCTCCTCTATCTCCTCTCTCCATGTATCTTCAGACCCTCACATCCGATCTAATACAATCAAATTCCAACCCAAATCCAATAAGAAACAAAACCCACCTTCACCTCTTTTATCTTCCACTTCTCTCCCCTTCTCCCCACCCTCTCATACCCAACTCGAATCTACTAAGGAACTATCTCATCTTTACATCCTTTCTCTCTCTCTCTTTCTCTCCTTTCCCTCTCAAACACAACGCAACCCAAATCCAAATCTGACCTTAAACCATTTAATATTAATAAGTTAATTTTGCCCTTAGAACTTAACTAAATATAGGATAGATTAGTTAAAAAAAACCTTAATCAGATCATGCAACCCAACATGATGGAGAACTAACGGAGAGGGTGGAACACCTAATGGAATATTAATGTCAGTAGGTTTAGTAGCAAAAAATGAAGTTGGTAAAAACATAGCAGGGGTTTTCTGATATATATCCTAACGACATTTACGATAACAAAAAGTACAATATATATCGTTATAAGTTAGAGAATTTTAAATTTATATTTGTTAAAATTGTTATATAAAAATCTTAACATGTGTATTTATGTAAGTAAAAAAACATTGTATGAAGTCAAAATTGCATCTCCATTAAAGTAAACATTGTATGGCTGATATGGCATGACAATTGCATCTCTCTCTCTCTCTCTCTCTCTCTCTTACGCCCTCACACACATCAGCAAAATAATTACATGCCATCATCAATTAGTTCTTACATAGTTGATTAGGACTTAGCCGGCGAATTTAAAATATTCAAAATAACTATACGATGTTTATATTTTAAAAACTTGGTAGTCTAATTTAGTACTCGGTAGATTAGTTGGCTAGTACTTAGTAAGCTAATTTATGTTAATCTTCCATTGATCATAAGTTTCAGATGAAACTTGGGAATGTCCTTCAAACTCGTAAATTATACAACAATATAAATTTAATGCACTTGCAAAAGTGAAAATTCCTCTTACAAATCTGTCAAGAAATACAATAATATAAGAATTGAATCAACTTTTCTTGACAGAAAGGGAAGTATTTAATTCAACCCATATATGTATGGTACCCAACCCATGATTCCGTTCAACGTGCTATTCCACACCGTCTATTTTTTGTGTTTGGATCCATAGAAAATACGTGTTCAAATTCTATGGATCTATGTTTTTTGGATATTTTGGATACAAAAGATGACACATGTTTGCTTTAACGAAGTTCAAAAATTAATTAAGCGGGCTTCTTATAAGGACTGGCTGCGACAGAGTTGAGCGGGGAAAATTGTTGGAAAAATACAAGATAGCAAAAACAGAATCCAAAAAGGTTGTTAGAGATGCTAGGTCAAAAGATTATGATAATTTATATATGAACTTAGAAACTAGAGAGGAGGAGAAAGATATATACAAGCTAGGATAAGAGAAAGAAAGAGAATACTTGGGTAAAGTAAAATGAATTAAGAGTTTAAAGAGTACTAGTAAAGAGTGACGATATGAGATGGATGAGTAATTTCTATAAGTTGTTTAATACAATCAGACCAAAGATCTTAAGACAGATTCAAATGATAAAGTGCATAATTAAAATTATAGATACTGTCGGAAAATTAAGTTTAGTGAAGTAAAAGATGCTTTGAAGAAGGTGAAAGTGTGGAAATCTGGTTGGACCCCATGGTATTCCTACTCAAGAGCCTAGAGTGGTTAATTAATGTTTTCAATGAAATTTTAGAAAATAGAAGAATGCCTGAGGAGTGGAGGAAAAGCATTCGAGCACCTATCTGTTAAAATAAAGGAGATATTAAAAGTTGTACAAACTATCGTAGGATAAAACTTATGAGCCATATGATGAAACTTTAAGAGTGTAATAAAGCAAGGATAAGATTAAGAACGGAAACATAGTCTTAGTTTGGTTGTGTGCACAGAGAGGTCCTGCTCCTACATGCAAGTTATATATCTACTAAGATAATTGATAAAGAAAAGGTATAGGAGAAGAAATGAGATTTTCATATGCCTATTTAAGAAACAATATGTTCAAAGAATGTAGCCACAATGAGGATGCTAAGGTGGATGAGCGGAAACACACTAACAGACAAATTAAGATATGAATGCATAAGAAAGAAAGTAAAAGGTTTGCCCCAACTGAAGATTAAATGCGGGAGAACCAAGGTAAAATGAAGGACGATACCCCTAGTTACGAAAATGAATGAATGGTAGTTAGGAGAGCTAAAAGGACTTGGGGTAAACCCAGATAGGGTTGTAAATCGGACCGGAAGGGATCGGATAGCCATGTGTTCAAGCTCGGACCAAAATTCTACTCGGACGGGCTTATGTCCGGATTCGGTTCGGTAAAGCATTGGACCGCAATAATATTCGGACGGACTTATGAACGACTCGAGCTCGGTAAAGAATCGGACCGAATAATTTGTTTTGGATCCACGGTCGGACCATTTCTTGAGCCGGACTCGAACGGACGACGGACCGTTCTGTTCATTTTACACCCCTAGACCCAGATGAACTTGGCTTGAAGCTATTAATGGGGATTTGAAAACGTGTTAGTTTGATGAAGAAGGTCGCCCTCAATAAAGTTGAGTGGAGGAGAATGATCCATGTACTCGACCATAACATTTTGGGATAAAGACGTTGATGTTTATGTAACTTAATATATTCCATATGATTGTAAAAGTATGATTGATGTCAGTACCACGAAGCATACAAGGCTTCTTTCTTTTTTCTTCTATTTTTCCCTCCTCTTTTTATATTTTTTTTATATTGAGAGAGAGAGTATCAAAAATTCAAAGAATATTACCTCCTGTTCAATGGCCCGTTCGACCCAGCCAATAATTCTTCCTAGCTGTGAATTCACCCAGCGCAAGACCAACGTGCCAGATATATTTTCAACCTAAAATCCAAATTTTAGGTTAAGTCCAGAAGTAAACAGAGATAAAGGAATTGAATTACATATTTCCATTTGCAAGCATAAGGATCATGCAAAACCAAATAAGTTTTATATGTGCAGTGTATTGTCGTATGAGCTACCCGAGTACAGGGTTATCCTCTATATTAAGAAACCAGAGTTTTGTTTAGTTGGAGATACCAACAAGTGAGATGGTGGAAAACATCCACCTAATTTGCTCAAGAGGAAAAAAAAAGTTTGAATGGGATTGAATATTACAAGGTGCCTGCCATGCATACAAACATATATACGCATATGACCAAAAGATTATAGGTGCCTGCCATGCATACAAACATATACACGCATATGACCAAAAGACTACAGGTTGAAGTGGAGGAAGCTGGGCAGCAAAGCTTTCCCAACTTTAAACTGACCTACCAACTGCACATCAGGCAAATGTAGAAATTGCTTAACATCTTCTTTTTAAAGTTGATAAATAAAATTTCTCAACTGGTTGAAAACAAATGATCTCAGCCATTTGGCGATTTCCATCTTCAGCATATAGCCAATATTATCAAGAAGAGTAATCCCCCCTTGATGACAGTTGTGCATTCAATACAAGTAGGTTTCAGGCTGTTTTTATATTACTGCGAACAAAAGGTGCTGTGTATTTCTAGTAGATGGTATTTTTGCAAAAGCCAAAAGCACCTTGCAAAGTATGTTGGGAAAAAGAGCCAAATTCCAGTTCTTTACAAATTTTCACAACTTTTAATAACACCTACTTCATACCTAAAAGTGTTCCTCGAGGCCAGAAGTTCCTAAGGACTTTTCAAAAGCATTACAAACTGAGTCTAAGAAAATAAAATGGCAAGAACTACTGAGGATGGCAGATTGAATGAGAAGGAACCTATGTGAATGGGGAAAAGGTACTAGTTAAATAACTCTGCGAGAAGTCCCTCTTTGGACAAAGCTATTTACATATGCAGAATTTTGAACCATAATTTTAAGAATTTTCAAAAGAAAAAAGAATCGAATAACAAACTGATATTCATTAATTTGATAGCTTATAATGGAACTAAAATGTTTCCAACAAACCATCACACCTGATATGGGGTTAATTTTTTCTTGCAGTATGCCTCTAAGCCATCATCTCCGTATACTGATGCTATTACCATCATTACATACTGTTCAAGACTCTCAGCTGCCGGAAAAACTTGTGCTGCATCTTCTGTAAGATGTTCCGCACGATCAAGAAATGGTCTCTGTAAAATATATTTCTGTAAGGTTAACATAGTTTAAAGGGTTTATTACAAATGAGCCCTCAATTTACAAATATTTTTAAATGGTAAATGTTAAGACGTAGTATAAAACAACTCAGTTACATTATTCAGGTAACTCAAAGAAAAATATGCAAGTGTCATATATGATTGATATAAACTAACCAACTTGTGTCCATAAAGCTTATGAAGCAGTGAAGCAGAAACAGCCGCTGCGTGTTGATGCCACTGCGAAAAAATTGGGATGAAAATGGTTGATTCTTTTTTGAGAAGTTTTTTGGTCTCTTCTGCAAGAGATGCCAACATATGTTCATGTGCTGTGTCTGCTCTAGCTTCACAACCATGGGTGATCTGCATGAAGGAAGATAGCATAATATTTTGAATTAATTATCTTAAGAGTGGAAAGGTAATCTTGTAAAGTTTATGCCAATACCAAAAGCACATTTAAATGTCATAAAGAAAACTACTATGAGGGTGCACTGACTTAAAAGATTATATAATCAGTGCAATCAAAGCTACCAGAAGAATACCACTCGCCGGAACAAAGAAAGATTAGGGTTAAAAATTAAGTAACGCTTAATCACTATCAATATTTGGTTGGTCATCTTTAGAGCAGGGATGTCAACAAGATGAATGGATGTTTGCATGACTGAAAGGACATCTTAATCCACACACAAAATTAACGGACCAATATTTTGAATGTGTTTTATTACTGCCACAAACTCGAGAAAAATACAGAGGCGAAATTCTCCAATTTCATAAAAGCGATCAACACGATTCATGGATGCTAGAGCAGAATATCAGATGTAAGAAAATAAGCAAAAGACTTGAAAAAACTGTTGATGAATTAAGAGCAAAAATTTTATTTATCATGACCCACCCTCAAAAAAGCACTTTTAAGAGAAGATGATATATAAACATCAATCTGGTCTTTTTCAGCCGACCCGATCACCTGCTTGAAATAAACATCATTCAGTTATATTTCTTCCAAGGGCAAAACACTGGAAATATAAAAATCAGTCACAGGTTTAACAATATGACACTTCAAGATCAGAATGCTGCTAGAAAAGGAATGAGAAACAAGCATATATTGATAGGCTGAAACTAGAACATACACGCTTAACAATCATGTTTTAGAATTATAAAAGATAAATCAAGGAAGAATGTACAAACTTCATCACTTTCTTCTAGCAGAATTCTTCGAATAATCATTGCCACATTTACAATCTCTGCCATCATAGTTGAACCCTGCAAGTCATACAGCAGATAAAACAAGCCATATGGATTATAAAACAAAGAAACTTATTGGAGAGAAAAAAAAAACATAAAATGGCTCTCTTAAGTGTCAGAATCTCTGGATACTTTCGTACTAGCGTCAGTTAAGTGTTAGAATCTCTAGAGTCAGATGATTCATTTTGATTTTTCTTTAAAAAATTACAGTCAGCTGATTCGAATTGTTTCAGTCAATTATTTTAAGATTAACAAAAACTGGACCCAACTATTTATCCTTATTCACGTGAAGCCTATAAAAGGCTTAACAAAGCATGTATCTTATTATTATGAGGTTTTCAATAAGGGTTGACTTATTTAGGAAGATTACTGTCATCAGCTTTTCTAAATTCCAATCCTGTGTCTTCTTTCCTCCCTGTCACAATTCTGGAAAGCTTATTTTATCTTCCTTTCAATCTTTTTCTGAATCTTCTCCATTAACAAACTAATTTCCCTAAATTATTGTAGCCCAGCGGCCCTAGCCCACAGGTTACATAAGAAGTGTTGTACATGAACCCTAAAAATACTATAAATTTGGTTAGACGTAGGAGACAAGCAAACATTGCTAAATGTATTTGAAAATTCTAGTGAACACAAAATGTAATCAAGCATAAATTGATCTAAGGAAAGGCAGACGAGAAGACAAATAAATGAATCCAAACCTCAGAGAAGTTCAGGTGATAGTCTCCCAGCTTCTTATCAGCCCATTTCTGAATTGGTAATAGGAAGGACTGTAAGAAGTTTAAATCCTGAGACCCATGCTCGCCTTTGACTAAGCAATGAAGACTTTTCAAGTGTAACCTTTCCTGCGGGCCACGCTGTTCTTTCAATGGTATCTTTCTCAGTTGTTCAACTACAGTTTGGAGAAGCGCATGTTCACCTGTAACTACAAACTATTTCAAGCAAAACAATCATGCTAGGTTAATCATGAAGTTATAGTTAAGAAACTGGTAAGAAAAATAGGTAAAGAAGAGGGTACACAGCATAAAACTTAACATAATGCATCAGATAATCAATTCCAAACAGAGAAAATAAAGGCAAATTCATTTCAGAGTTTTGGTGTAGTAGAAAGATCATTTCACATGGTATCAGAGCCATCTGGCACATACTAAAGTGGTTTGTTACAAACTAAAATACCATTGGGCGCTACCCAAGTTTTGGCTAACAAATGGGTGCTCAGTGAGGATAAATATAAATCACTCAACCCTCACAGCAACTATGGAGTTTTGATGGAGTAACTTCGGAGTGTTGATTTAGTGACAGGTCTGTTCACACATAGCAATGAGCTCCAATTTGTTTTTAGTACATTCGATTTCCCAAGATTAGAAGGATTCTATAAGAACCCAAACTAGTAGGGAAAAAGGCTTTGTTGTTGTTGTTGTAGTAGAAGGATTCTATAAGAGCATCCACTATCGTTTGCTAAAAAGTTAAAATATGCATATTTTAGCAATTTCGCTCCCACTATCGTTCGCTAAATACTCATTTTTTAGAAAAGTTATGAACAGTTGACTGCTATATTTAGTAGCAAAATATAGCAATCGCCAAATATAGAAGACGGGAGATCTTCTTCCGTCTCTGAATTTTTTTCAATATTAAAAGACGATGGATGTTAGATCTTCGTCTGCGAAGTTTTAATGAAGAAAAGTTGGGAGACGAAAGAAGACCAACCGTCTCTCAACTTTTATTATTTTAAAAATAATAATAAAAGTTGAGAGACGGAAGAAGATTTTCCGTCTCTGTACTTTTTATAAGATTTTTTTGTTAAAGGTCCACACAGATTTAATTAAAATAAATAAATTTGCCTCGGAGGCAATTTTATTCTAAATTTACGAAAATGCCACTCTATATTTACGAAAATGTCATTATAAAAAAAAATAATAAATATTTCTCTGGTTCTTCCGTCCTACTACTTTCTTCAGAACTTTTCTTTTCATATTTACGAAAATGTCATTGCATATTTACAAAAATGCCATTTTCAAAAAAAATTTTAAAAAAATTTGTTAGACGGAAGATCATCTTTTGCTAGAGATATATAAGATCATTTTTTTCAATACATAAGATCATCTTTTGTTAGACGGAAGATGTGATCTTCCGTCTCTTTTATTTTTTGGCTTTAACAATTGCAGCGCTCTCCTTCTTTTGCTATTTCCTAAATGTTATATATGCATATTTTAGTATCAACGATAGTGGATGCTCTAAGAAGCAAAGGGACAGCCTTCAACAGATAAATTCATAAAGTAATTTAAAAACAGTACAGCACTTTGCCAATTACACGTGAAGGCAAAAAGTTATAAAGTTATGACTTATTTGGGATGCAGGAATGTTTTCTGGTGTGCACTAATTTGAAGTCCTAAGATCCTCTCCTCTCTAAACTCCAGAAAGATAATAAATGAGAACATAAAAGTAAACTGCAGATTAATGGATTTGATCAGATGAAGGTTTTGCTTCAATAAGTTGGGAGTCCTGTTTTATTTACCCATTATCTTATCTGTAAAAGTGAGAGAAAGAAATCAGCTATACAGGCAAAAGCACGAAACCAGGCTCTACATCAATCTGTACATTAAATGATGACAGTGTCATTAAGCCTGCAGAAGCATTTGAGCTTCATTACCATTCCGTCCTTTTTGTCATTAAGCTTTCAGTACATGTTCCAAGCAACAATAAATGAGGGTTGTGTTTAGTAGCTGAATGACCAGTATGGAACTTGACCAGATGTCAAACAGAAGTGTTCCATAGCAAACAATGACTTTACTTAGAATATGAGTGAAGTAGTAAGACTGTAAGAGCATATGCTTCAGGAAAGCAATAGCCAATTAGCACTGTAGTTGATGGAGACAAGAAGTAGATGGAACTAATTTGATAATAGAATTTATTCCTTTTTTTAATTGTACAATAGATTCTTTCTCTAAATTTTAGCAAATAATTTTTTTAAAATTTCGCAACAAAATTCATTTTTTTAATTTTAAATTTGCTATTTTTAATATTTTTTTAAGAGATTGGTTTTGTTTTTTGTTTTTTTAAAAATATTAAATAAGGGCACTTTCACCATTTTAAGCGGTGGTGCATTTGTAGCTAGCAACATCCCCTCGTGCTTAGTTATATAGTACTTATCATGACATGTTTTACATTACACCTAAATAATAAATAATCCAATATATCTATAAAATAAAACACAAAGAAAGCTATCAAGTGGCTCTCCTTCAATCCCCCCCCCCAAAATCAAAGGACCAGATTTAACTTCACAAAACAAATTTTTCCCCCCAAAACTCAAATTCAAATCCCCCACCCAAAACAACTCCTTTATTTATTGATTATTTCTCTCTCTCTCTCTCTCTCTCTCTCTCTCTCTCTCTCTCTCTCTCTCTTTCTATTCAAAAAATTAAAAAATAAAAAATTTAAAATTTTTTAAAAATTAAAAATTTAAAAATAATTCAAAAAAATAAAAAACTTCAAAAAAAATTTTTAAAAAATTTAATTTTTTTAATATAGTTTTTTGTAAATATTAAAAAATTTAAAATTTTAAAAAATTTAGAAATTTTAAAATTTTAAAAAATTTTTAAAATTTTTTAAATTTTAGAAATTTAAAAAATTTTGAAATTTAAAAAAAATTAAAATTCAAATAATTTTTAAAATAAAAATTTTAAAAAATTTTAAAATTTTAAAATTTTAAAATTTGAAATTTAAAATTTTAAATTTTGAAATTTTAAAATTTGAAATTTTGAACAAAACAAATCCAAATCCAATGTTGAACCCCAATTAAGCGGTCGTCGCCGATATCTGATCCGCTGCTGATTCTGTATCGGTGACTCCCCTCCACCAAATCGAGCGCGAATATCAAGCGACTCCGTATCGGCGACTCCCCTCCACCGAATCAAGAAGCTCTATATGCGATGACTTTAATTTCATCTCATTAACCGAATTCTCATTCTAATTTTTAATTTTTTTGTGCAGGGGATTACTCAGCTTTTTGCTGACTCGAATTTTGTGTGTGCATGAGATTTAAGTTCAGCGAGGTATGATTGTTTTATTTTTTGGTTTAAAAAATTTTAATTTGGTGATTTATTTGATGAGTTTTTTACTGGTTTTGATTTAAAGTGTACGCAAGTGAGAGATGGATTATTTGGTGGCCTCAACTTGGGCTTCCAAACCATAGCAGGACAGGTAAGCTAACTAGCAACCTAAAATAACTTGGCAAATATGCAACATTAATTTCTTTACCACAAGAGAAAATACTATCGTGAAGTGTTCCTTTCGCTGGTTATTAGAAACCATGGATAACATAACATATAAGAACTTTTAGTGTATGTTTGGATATATAGGATTGGGATGACTGGAGTTTACCAGTGAAGGGTGCAAACTCTCCACTCAAGAAAGCCAGCTAAAGTAAATTTGTTATTTATCCATTTTGATTTTTTTTATAACAATGAGGAGACAAAGTGGAGATAAAAGAAATGATTAGCTTGGATTAGAGTTTTGAGAACTTCATGTATTTCATTTTGGTTGAAATAATAATAAGATTTATTTCAACTGCAAACTGAGTCTCAGACAAACAAATGTTTAGATTATTGGTATTGTAGATATCTTCATACATGCACTTGCGTTACCATTGTATTTAGACATACTCATAGTGGTTATGGGATTAGAGTAAGCTCTATAAAACCTATATGATAATGTCCTTGCTAACTATTACAAGCATCTAAAAGTGATGCTGAAGTTAAAAAAAACTCTATGCAGTGTTTCTAACAAACTATATGCATTCCAGGTAAGTTCAAGCTAATGATCAAGAAGATGATGGTTGAGCTTAAAGGTAGATATACTGCTTTCTCATATAATATGTTTGCTACTTCAATTAATTTGCTGGACCTCCAAAACTATTTTATATAATCAAACCAGGTGCACCGTTCTGAAGACGTGCCGTAGGCACGTATCAACGGGCAAACCTAGTTTTTTTACAATTTAATACCAAAGTCATATGACAAAGTGAAATAATACTATTGCCCAACCATAAGAGCTTCCTTCAAACACCCTTAATATGCCCAAAGTCAGATCTATTCTTCCAGTCAATCTCCATAAAATCTTAATTCCTGTTTCCCTCTTCACTACTCTTTCATCCAAACCCTGCTCCTTAATTTCTGAAAGGGTTGAAGATAATAATGGGTATAATTTGGAAACAGGTTTCAGAAGAAATGGGATAGAGATAAGAAGGGGTTAGTGGTTAAATTGATTAGGGGTGAAAAAGTGTTGATCTGAAAATGTGTATCAGCTGAGAAGAATTTGGATGAAATGGGAATGGTTAAGGGGGATTTGGTTGAAATGGGTTAGGGCCCTTAGGGATCAGAGAGAATTGGGGATGGAAATGGGTTAGGAAGAGACAGGGGAGTTGATGATGAGAATGGGTTAGGACCTTATAGGGGAGAAGAGATTTTGATGAAAATATTTTGCTCTTTAATGGAAAATTCATCATAAATTATCAAATGTACACATGATAATATTTCATTTTAATTGGCAATGGCATCTAACAGAAGGTAGTAAGTTGTAAAGTAATATACATATTAAGATAGTTAAGTCTAAAGTCAGGTCAAATGTATTTTAATAGTAAAGTAAGAAACTATGGCTTCTCCCAGATCTCTACCGAAAATCCGGATCTACCCATCTCTCCTTCCTCTTCGTTCTCTCCTTCCTCTCCGTTCTCACCTTCTCACCCTACCCTAACCCATCAGCTTCTCCTTCCTCTCGCCTCCCCGTCGCTCCACCTCAGCCGCCGCCCTCCTCTCCCGTCGCTCCACCTCCTTCTCTACCCTAAAAAACTCAAAAACCAAAAAAACAACTCTCATCTCAGCTTGGGGGGTGGCCGGCGGCTAGAGTTTCGTCGCCGTCACCCCCCCTCCCTCCCTGCTTCCTCTCAACCTCTCCCTCCCAACTCTCATCTTCTCTTTCCCTCTAATTTTGTTTTCCCCCAAATCCTTACTTTAGGCTTTCGGAATTCGGCTGTCAAATGGGGTCTCCTCCAGTGTGCGACGGCGAAGGTCGAGCGCACGGCATCTTTGGCAGGGCCGAAGGTGCCGCGCGGGGTGTTAGTCGCCGCTTGTGATTGCGGTTGTCAACAGTCGTCATTTGGGTCGACGCAGAGTGCAGCAGGTGACACCGGTCGTCAATTTGGGGTATTCTCCGGTGTCGGAGAGGGATGCGACGGCGAGGGTCGAGAGTGCCGCATCTTTGGTGGGACCGAAGGTGTCGCACGGGGTGCTGCTCGCCGGTTGTGATTGTGGTTGTCAACGGTCGTCATTTGGGGTCGGCGCAGAGCGCAGCGGTGCCACCGGTCGTCATTTGGGGTCGACTCTTGTGTCGGAGAGGGATGCGATAGTGACGGTCGAGAGCGCCGCATCTTTGGCGGGGCCGAAGGTGCCGCGCGGGGTGTAGTTTGCCGTTCTTGATTATGGTTGTCGGACGAGCTACCTAGGGCTGGTGTCATCGGGGATGGCGACGCAGATCGCAGCGGTGCTCGGACTGGTTGCGTCGGGCTGGTGGTGAGAGCGCTGCCTAGCGCCGGCGTGGAGCGGCGAGCGACGAACTACGGGGTAGTCGGGACTGTCGTGGAGGCATGTGGGGAGGTCAGGGAGAGGGGGAGGGGGATTTTTGATTTGGGAGTGTGGCGGTTGGAGGAGATTTGAATTTCAAATTGAGTTTTGAAATTTGAGTTGATGCAGTGGAGTCCCTAAGATCCAAATTGGTCCCTAATATCCAAATTACAACTGACTTACAATTAGCAACAAAATGTATCCTAGTTGGTGTAGGCGACGATTGTCGGGCAACTTTATAGTTTGGGTTCTACTTTGACCTTGGTTGGTTAAAGTGAGGGGTGCCTTTGGTTCTTTCATGTCAGAGGGCTCGTAGGGGTCAGGTGCGACATCTACCCTCGTTGTGAGGTTGCGGTGAGAATCATCGAGGGTGAAACGAGGGAATGAGAACGAGGACTCAATCTTGACATGGAGTTGTCAGATTGGTGGAGTACCTGCGGGGTCTCTAATATGGTACTTACGCTTGTCGTATGGGTCACTGCTAAGGGCGACGAGGGAGAGCGTACGATAGTTGGAGAGGATAAATGGCGTACAAGCGAGGGACTGAGTGAGAGAGTGAGCCCAAATTGGCACGAGAAAGTTGTTCTGGCGGGGATGGCCGATAAATAGGACTAGATTTCGTTGTATTTTTGTTTGTTGGTTGGGGTGTATGAATTCCAGAACCCAGCCTGTTGGGATCTGAACTTCATAAGCCTTATTTTTGGTTGTTTGTTTTGTTAAACTTTTTAATGAAACACGAGGGGGCAATTGCCAACCTTTTACGATAAAAAAAAAAAGAAACTATAGGGTATTTTCTCTAAAGCCCTTTTCTCTCTTGACTAGTAATTTCCATTCTGAAATGCACAAACAAAATAATTTTTTGTTCTCACTCGAAACGAGAGAGGATAACAAAACTAAATAGGAACATTATTCTGATCGAAATGACGAGACAGAGAGGGGACTACAGTAGTTTGATGCTCATAAACACCTAAATTCCACTTATCTCATGTCCTTAGCATCCCTTAATAATGTAAGGAAAGTAAAATGTAGAACGACCAACAAAATAGCTACTAGGCTAATAAAGTTCCTATTTCGCAAGACAGAATTTGCATTCATTTATTTCAGGGGAACAATAGACAATGTATCATCCATGGGGCAATAATGGAGTGGAGCACATCGCTAATAAAAAAAGTTCACACGAAGAATTAAACCGACTTCACCACATTTTGTACCAATTCCAGGAGACGAAAAGGTATTAAACTTAGACTGCACTTCTTCCTATAAATCCCTACCACTTTTCTGTTCCTCTGCCTTTTAACAATCGTATACCCTATTATCTCTATTAAGTAATTAACAGTTGAGTACTTTCAGCACAATAAGAATTAGTCAATTTCATGTTAATTAAATAATAAATATTTTGTTTAAAAAATAGTATATATCAAGTCCTCACTCTGTCAGACATCACATTAATTTCATGGAAGTTTTCTTATAAAATCAGACAATAGGTTCAGAAGGACAGCAAAGATGAAAGACTGAAAATTAACAGAACCTCGGAAGGACAGCAAACATGAAAAGCTGAAAATTAACAGAAACTCCAATACCATGTCAAAAATAACTTCATTAAGAAACTGGTTGTATATCAAGGACCATTGTGAACATTAGTTGGTCAACATTAGTCATTAGTAGGCAAATGATGTTGAGAATTGTGAACTTAAAAAACAAAATTAATAAGTTATACCTGCCGAAACAATACCCATGCATAGCATGCGTCATGAATGGTCTCTGTAATTCCCAAAACTCTCCATGTTGATTTCAGGAGCTCCAGAATTTCTTCCACTTCCTGATTATAACACAAAACAAGAAATTAGGTTACTCCTTATAAAATATATATATAACTGAAATTGTTCAAGGATGATTTTTTTGCAGAATTGAACAATTGATATGTCAAAAGCTTGTTAACACCTCCATAAGCTTTCCCTCATCCAGAACATCAAAAACACTACCAAGCATTTTCTCATACAGTTTGACATTAAGGTGATAGCCATCAGCCCAGTGGCACACTTCCCCTGTTAGATCACCACGAGCTGGCCTTTCCGCAAGTGATGTTGCGATCTCTCTCACTGATCTCAGGCATTCCGTTCGTTGAACTTCCATTGCTGAAGGTGGAAGAGCCTAACCAAAACATAAGTGAAAAAGTTTTAATTAATAATAATATATCAATAGTTTCTCTACTTGCAAATAAACATTATAATGTACAGCTCTTTACGAGTATGTCAGTCATTTTTTAGTATTATACTTAGTCTATTTTAATCCCATATTAGGTAAATTAGGAGAGGGGTGAGGTGGCCTTTATTATGCATGGCATACACTGTTTAGTTTAATAATTCAATCTCTTCTCTTGTTTGCCATCTGATTCCTACACGAGGTTAGAGTAGGAACCCAAAACAAACAAACAAACAAGACTTTTTCGCATTATCAACTCATTCATGTTTAATAGCTAATAGATCCCTGACCTGAATTCTTGATATTTCCTACTACTCCCCAATTCAACCCTTTAGTTGCAATAGGTCCAACTTGGACATTTCCATTCAAAATAGAAGTTAACAATGGTCAACCAGTACACAATTTAAGAAATGGTCTTAAGAAACCACTGGGTAACTAGGTTACCAGAGTTAGGTTTATTTGAATGGAATTGTTTAAATTAGACCTGTCACACAAACGAGCTTAAACTGGGGGGCCAAAGATACATGAAATTAAGGGGATCATATGTAAATAAAACAAAAAGAAGAAAACAAATATTCCAAACGAAAACCAAACAAAAGAAGACTATACTTTACTGTACTACTTAATCTGTACACTGCAATTTAATTAATAGTGCACCTCAGAGTCTTCAATCTTTCTCAGTAGGATCATCAACTCATTTGCTTTTCGTCCTGATTCCCCAAATCCGACTACAGGATGATATATAAGCCCTTCCTCCAGTATATTTAGCTATAAAAACAAGAAAAAGAAAACTATCTTTATAAGAATGATAGGGATTTTAAAACTATTAAAAGGAAAACGAAGACCTGCCTGCCTCTTTTGCCACCGTAGATAAGCTTTCTTGTCAGAGAACTCAGTACGAGAAACGCAGGATAACAATTCCAGAGGTACAAGGAGATTGTCCATTCGTTTCCCCACTTTACCTAGAAGAGCATTAAGCAACCCTTGCCTTGTTCTAATATCCATCGCCTCTGAAACCTGTAAACAATAACACGAAGAAAAGTTCAAAAAAAAATTGATGAGGACATGAGTTCGAGATGATTTGGGCACTTCTGTCAGCGTAGACATCGTTTAGGATGGCTACTCCAATAGCATAGTTATCTTTATTTCAGCAATTTTTATCGGTTTTGAGATTTTAGCCATATGTAGTAGTTTTGCCATTTGCACCTTTTATTTTCTGCATTATAATATTTTGGAGATTTATATTGAAATTTTGTTTTGAGCCTATATATAGGCCTTGAGAATAATGAGAAGTTGTGTTATTATTGATTTAAAAAAATTATTGTGTGTTGCGTTGTTGCTCTTCATTCTCCTCGTATGTGTGAGACCATAAAAGAACATTAGGGTTTGTGAGAAATCCTAAAAAAGTATTAGGGTTTGTGAGAAGCTCTAAACTACAACCCCAAATCCCCAAAAATTATGTATCCAAATTAAAATTTAAAAAAAAAACAAACCAAACCCTAACCCACCTCTTCGCAGCTGCCAACCCCAACCCCTCTTTCCTTCTTCTACTTCCTCTCTCCTTGTTCTCAATTGACCCACTTCACCTTCTTCTTGACTCCACCAAAAACCCGACCACCACCTCCCATCATCCCTGCAACCACCACCGTCGACTACAGCACACTGAAGCCCTCTCTCTCCTCCATCCCGACCTCACCCCTCCATCACCTCTACCTCCCGAACCGCCACCATCCTCCCTCACTCCGCAACCACCTTCGTCGCTTCCACCCCGACCGCCCCTCTCCTCAAGTTCAAAACCCTAACCCTAAATCAACCCCAGCACCACCTCAGGCCGCTGCCTTCGTCTTCCCGTCGACTTCTTGACGGCTCCTCGTCGGCCGCCCCTGCCACCGTCTGCAGCCACCGCCACCGCTTCTTGGCCCACAACGTTGCCTCCTCCTCTCTACCTCACCACTGCAGCCACCCCGAGCACCAGCGTAACTTTCTTCGAACTCGGTAACCTCTTTCCACTCCTCCATTTATTTGTGATAGTATATATCGTCTCTAGAATATTATTTGATTTATCTATTGTCCACAAATATTGAGTGTGTGCTTTTACTTGCTAATTAGAGTACAAATCTTTATTGCATATCTTAAATGCTAAGAACGATTAAATATAATTGTTGATTGTAAACGTGAATTTTTATTGGGCTTGTTAAACTATTTCATATCTTGAAAATCCAGCAAACCAATTATTAGTTTTAATTCCCAACTTAATCGGCATTACGTGTTGGTAAACTTAATCTTTTAGTATTCTTGGAAAATTCTTTATTGAGGGTTAAGTTTACATCATTTTGGTATCAGAGCGAAGGTTTTTAAAACTCTAGTTCTTGCATCATTTAGTCATAATTTTTGCATTCATTTAAGATCATTTTAGGATTATCTTTAGTTCATTTCATATTTTTTAAAAGAAAAAGGAAAAAAAATTAAGTGCATTTAGGACACGTTTTCCCAAATTTCAGCAAACACACGTCACCACGATCCTTAGTTTTTCACCGTTGGTGAATGCGTCTTCGCAGCACCATCACAAATCCTGAAGAACCTTTCTTGTACCTCCCAAACCACCCAATCAGAAACCCTAGAATTCAGCGAGCCCCTCCTCGAACTGAAATGGACAACTCTGATATTTTCACTACCCTCATTGTCAAGCAACTCTTGTCAATATCAATCAGAGGTTTGAAAAAGTGGAATTGAATCAAAATGTTGCCCCCGAGCTTTATCCTCAAATCCCTCAAGGAAATGTTCGTGATGATCGACGTCAAGAACGTGACCTTGACAAACAATACAAGAAGAACATTAAGGCTGACGTTTCCTACTTTGAAGGCCACATGAAACTCCAAACTTATCTCGATTAGATCCGTGTCATGGACCACTACTTCATGTGGTTTGACATGAGTAAAGCCCTGAAGGTCAAATTTGTCACGATAAAATTGATTGAAAAAGCTCAACACTGAACCAATCTTGAACATGCCCGCAGAGGCCAAGACCCGACATCCATAGTCACTTGGGAAGCCATGAAAGAGAAGCTCACTGAGAAATATATGTCCATATCATTCCACACCCGAATGCTTAATTCGTAGAATCAACTCTATCAAGAAAGCAAATCCACCCAAGAGTATGTAGATAAGTTTGATGACTTCCTCATTCGGTGCAATGCTTTAGGTAAAGAGAGCAAAGAACAAATCCTCTCTAGGTTCAGAGCTGGACTACGAGCCGATCTTAAGAACGAGCTAATTCATAGAAATATGGACTCCTTGGCAGCAGCTTATGTCCTTGTCCTCGATATGGATTCCCTTAAAGCAAGTTTCTCCTACAAGTCCAGCGAATTGAGATATCATTCCTCTAGAATGGCCTCTACTGAGTCATTTAGGCCTGAGCTCTTCTCTTCTCAATACCCCAACAAGTCTTACCTAAGCCAACCTACTTCAAATTCCTATCCACCTAGAATTGACAATACGGGTAAGAACACTGAAAGAGACTACTCTAAAATTGATCCTCTTAATAAGTGTTATAAATGCAAGGGATACGGCCATATTGATGACAACTGTCCTAGTCCCAGTAGGAACAATATCATAGAAGGTACCACTGTCATTGCTGATGAGCCCGACAATGAGTTTACCTATGAACTTCATGCAAGTGATGACTTCGGCGAAAAAGATGATGACCAGTCTCTCAAGTGTATTCGGTCGATCCAATCACCTTCATTGAATGTACCTGAGTCACCCATTCATTTCCAAGTTACTTGGCAGCCCATAAATTTTATCCCTATATTAGAATATCATAGTCTCAGAATCAGCATCCACATTTGCATTCCGTATTCATGATTTGCATAGAAAAATTTCTAAAAAAATTAATGAGAATAATTTTAACTACAAGTTAATAGCATAAACTAGAAGGAAATTTAAAACTTTTGATGTTGGTGATGAAGTGATGGTTCGGATTCGTCCGGAACGGTTTCCAGCTGGATCCGTTAAGAAATTGAATGCACGTGCTGCAGACCCATTTAAAATTCTACATAAAATCAATGAGAATGCCTATGTCGTTGACCTTCCTGAAGGTTTTGGCAAAAGTAAGACTCAATATTGAGAATATAGTATCCTATGAAGGCCCAGAATTTAGCCTAGAAATTCTCTTATAGATGAGCCTATCCTGCAGCCTAATAGTGAGATTCCCACATTTTCTCCTTTACCTGATACTACTTACCCACCGACAGAAAAATTGGATAATATTTTAGATGATCAAATAATCTCTACTAGAAATGGTGGTACTCATAGTTATTTGGTGAGATGGAAAAACAAGCCGAAGTCGGAGGACACTTGGAGTGATCGTGAGGAGCTCCAGCACTTGGATCCAGATCTTTTGGAGCACTATGACAGGATCACTGATTTTGACTCGACTGGGTCGAGCTCTCTCCCACCCGGAGAGAATGATGAGGACATCAATTCAAGACAATTTGGGCATTTCTATCAGCGCAGGCATCATCTAGGATGGCTACTCCAATAGCATAGTTATCTTTATTTCAATATTTTTTATCTGTTTTGATATTTTAGCCATATGTAGTAGTTTTGCCATTTGCACATTTTATTTTCTGCATTAGAATATTTTGGAGATTTGTATTGAGATTTTGTTTTGAGCCTATATACAGGCCTTGAGAATAATGAGAATGTATGCTATTATTGATTTAAAAATCATTGTGCTGAGTTGTTGCTCTTCATTCTCCTCGTGTGTGTGAAACCATAAGAGAACATTAGGGTTTGTGCAAAATTCTAAGAAAGTACTAGGGTTTGTGTGAAGCTCTAAGCTACACCCCCAAATCTCCAAAATTATATATCCAAAATAAAATTTTAAAAGAAATAAACCTTAACCCACCTCTTCACAGCCAACCCCAACCCCTCTTTCCTTCTTCCTCTCTCCTTCACAATCGAACCCATTTCCTCTTCTTCTTGACTCCACCAAAACCCCGACCACCACCTCCCATCATCCCCACAACCACCACCGTCGACCACAGCACACTGAAGTCCTCTCTCTCCTCCATCCCGACCTCACCCCTCCGTAGCCTCTACCTTTCGAACCGCCACCATCCTCCTTCACCCCGCAACCACCTCCGTTGCTTCCACCCCGACTGCCCCTCTCCTCAAGTTTGAAACCCTAACCCTAAATCGACCCCAGCACAACCTCAGGCCGCTGTCCTCATCCTCTTCCCATCGACTTCTTGACGGTTCCTCACCGGTCGCCCCTGCTACCGTCTGCAACCGCCGCGCCGCGCTTCCGTACCCACAACATTGCCTCCTCGCTGCCTCACCACTGCAGCCACCCTGAGCACCAGCGTAACTTTCTTCGAACTCAGTAACCTCTTTCCACTCCTTCATTTATTTGTGATACTATCTATCATCTCTAGAATATTATTTGATTTATTTTTTGCCCACAAATATTTAGAGTGTGGTTTTACCTGGTAATTAGAGTACAAATCTTTATTGCATATCTTACATGCTAAGAACGATTAAATATAATTTTTGATTGTAAACATGAATTTTAATTGGGCTTGTTTAACTATTTCATATCTTGAAAATTCATCGAACCAATTATTAGTTTTAATTCCCAACTTAATCGGCATTACGTGTTTGTAAACTTAATCTTTTAGTATTCTTGAAAAAATTTCTATTTAGGGTTAAGTTTACATCAAAATTGTATTCAGTACAAGTTATAAAGCAATCTAAAAGTCTTCCATATAAAAATTGAAGTATTATTGGGAAACGCTTAACGGCACCAACTTGCAAATATGGATTCGTACAGCTAAACATAATAGAGGTGGATAAGGCTCAATGGATCAGGTAATGACCACAATCAATTCACAAGTCATTCAATCCATGCACTTTATACACTAAGAAAATAACTTGGTAAAATTCAGTATATGCTTAAACTATACTTTTCTTATATATAAACACACTGTTCTAGTACAAGCACACCTCCAGCTGGGCTCGCATTATCTCCAACAAACCAACCAGTCCAGGTGCACGCTGAGATTGTGATGCAACACTTTCACTTTTACTACGACCAAGTTTCCTCATTAACCTGGATTTCTTCTCTTTCTTCTTTTCTTTTGCTGGTACTATGAGACCCCTACACATGAACAGCAGGCAAAGACACAAAAAGGAGGAATAGTTTAAGGTAATATATTTATGGAGAAATACATAATATGAGCAATTTATGAAGACTGAAATTCATAATCTATATAAAGAATGTCTCAGAAGCGTACCCTGCAGCCCCTGCAGATGCCACAAGAATTTCATAAGCAGTTTCTCGAAGGTCATCATCTGTGATACCTGAAATAGAAAACTGCATCATGTCAATACTTTTGTTATTATCAGTTATCATTCATTATTGCAAAAGATTTAGATGAAAAGAAATTTTTCACTGGTATACATGTGATGGTTTATTAGAAAATAAGTATGAAATATTCTGAATTAAGTCCATTGTTGCCAATATTGTAAGTTTGTTTAAGTGGCTAGCCAGTCTGTAATCAAACGGGTGATCGACCCATATATTTCTTATTATCCTATGAGTAGATTCATCCAACAATGATATATATATAAAGGAGAGGCTGGAGTTCTCCCTAAAGTGGGAGAGCTCGCCATGGTGGGGCCATTCCATGAATGATTTGAACCATACATCTTGTTCCAAGTACCTAGCATAGTCTAATCATGTGAGATCAAGTCATCTGAATTTCGTTCACCCTTGTATCATGTCATTATAAAAAAATAAAGATATTTAACCGTACGATTTCTTAACATTTCAGTTGCAAGGGCAAACAGATTTCAAAATACTTGATTCCGCATTCTTAGACTAGTTTAGGCATTTCCAACAAAATGAATGGTTTGGGTCATAAGATGTCTCCGTGATGAAGTAGAGCCTTGGGCCCTCCCACCTTATCAAGAGCTCAGACCTCTCTTAAAGATTTCCTTATACATATGAAGTAAAGTCTTTTGTCTCTTTCCAAATGCATTAAATGACCAAAAAGTGAAAAGTAAACATCCATCTCAAATCTCAATGAATAGCTTATGGTTAGAAAAGTGTTAAATCTTCTTTTCAAATTAAATGGAAAGTTTGTAGTTCAAACTCTCTTTTCTACAAATTTATTAAAATATATATTTAAATATGGAGGTGATCAGGGTGAGGACCATTCTCAAAATAAGCTCTGTGAGAACTCCATGCATAGCCGTCCTATGGATGATCCAAACCTTTCACATTGATTAACATGATTAAATTAGTCTAAGGATCAAAAATCAAGTCATTTGAAATCCAACTGTCCATGGATCATGTCATTACAAAAACAATGGTATTCGGCCATACAATTTCCAACACTATATGCACGAGCAAACGAATCTCAAATAACTTGATCTCACATCCCAAGATTAATTTAGTCATGTAGATTAAAATGAATAGTTTGGATCATTCAAAAAACGTCCCAAAATAGAGTTCTCATTTGGTTTTCACCGGATCATTTACCTGTGTGTGTGTGTGTGTGTGTGTGTGTTCCAATACCCAAAGGACTGAATAAAACGGTAGACACTCCCGGTTTCCAGATTAGATATCGGCCTGCTATTATCAGACATATCGAAAGTAATGTGGGAAAGTTCCAATCCAACTCGGCCAGTGCATCTCAGTAGTTGCCGAGATCTCCACCATGCTTAATAGGAATTACAATCAAATAGTCTATTTTCAGAAAGCTATCTACGGTAAGGTAATTTACTTTCCACAACCTAAAATTGACCTGATCCATGGTCAATATAATTTATAGTCAACAAAAGGCATAATCAGACCAAACACAGGGCACCTGAATGCATTGTGGACAGTCTTGGCACTCACAGCTACCGTATAAAGTTTCTAGTGGAAATTGGTGTAGCTGCTAGTTCAAGGATTCTTCAAGATATATGGATACAAAGTCATGAATTTCTTCTCTGATTGGTTGATTTTCATATCTAGAATATGATCTTAAACCCAAACTAGAACAATCAAACTGAATCAACATACTCAAACAGCAAAGGCTTATAACCATTTGCCAGAGAAAAATGCACTTACCGGACATAAAGTCTACTAATAATTATAGTAACTAATCATATCTAGTTTCCACAATAAGCACAGTGCTTCGGATAAGGTGCTCAGATGAACATACTTCATTAGCCTAAAGCATCACATATGCAACGACGCCCTTATCGTTTGTAGTCAGTGAAAGAAATTAAAATTTTAGTAGCTATTCAGCAGGCTAATAGATTTCTGTTCAGTTATAATAGCAGAAAGGCAGATTAGTGATCCATGTTACTGCAACAAAATGTGTGAATTAGCATCATGTGGTGCATCGGTAAGAAGCCCCCGAATGACTTAACTTTTGTCCGCATTCGTCTTATGACATTATAAATAGAGTGAACAGGTGCAGATCGTCCCTATAAAGTCTCACTATATGAGTACAACTACTCTATACGAGGACATTTTCTTCTTACAAGTATGAGGTTTCCTTCAATTTGTTATACTACTGGAAAACTGTTCATTTTGCAACTACTTAAAGCATGGATAAAAGATCTTGAGACCGCTTGATGTTTATATGCATACATATTATGACCCATAAAAATCAAAGTGAACAATGTGGATCGTAAATGGGGGGTCCCGCCAGGTAGTCACAAACACTCTTACCATATGAAGAAATCACCTCCTACAAGTACAAGGCTCCCTTTTCTCATAATACTTAGAAGCTTTTTTCTAGATATCATAAAATTAAACTTTTGCCAATACCTCTAAACAGTTAGATTATTACCTGTTTCAAACAATGGCAATCCCAACAAAAGGTCACTAGCATCATTTGACTGTCTCCGTAAAACCTTGAGGCTATCAACTTCTTCCTCGTCCTCAAAATCATCAATATCATCGATAGATAATTCCTCATCATGCTCAGAGCGGAAAGAGACTGAATTTGATAAACCAGAAATAACAGCTGATGATGTAAGAATTGGTGTGGAGACATGAATTGGTGTTGAGACAGGAACTGGTGCGGAATCAGGAATTGGTGGTGGGACCCGTGCTGGTGCTGACCCTGAAAACTCTGGGTTTGTAACCAAAAAGAACTCTTCTCCAGATCCTGTATTAGTCTGAAAGAAATCAAAACACCTTAAGTTAATGCCTCATGCCTCGCATTCGTTATAGATAAACAACCATGTTAGCATGTGCAATGCACAAATTACTACACAATGATGATCCTCAATACCCATGGAATGACACATGCAATAAACGCAGTTATCTACATGTCTGCATAAACTATCAATTTGGAGTTATAATAGTAGAGATCATCAACTAACTGGCTTGGGGAAAAGGATATTTGCATGGACCTAAACCCTATTAACACTCTAATAACAGAGCAAAAAAAAAACAGATAAGCGTCCATGAGGTAGGGTGCCACATATGATTAAATTATGGATTTTGAACTGAGACAAATATGGGGAAAAAAGCTGCTATGCCATTTGATGTTATCACAACAGATAATTTTAATTTCGCTTGATGGACGCTAAACCACTACGACACTTGGAACTGTGTCCCAAGACTTATGCATAGTTCATATTTATTAGAATATATATATATGGCATACTTTTGAAAGGAAAAAACATCAGAAAGCCTCAAAAGAGTATCTCAACATGTAAGAGGACGACAGAAATTATAAGTGTTAAAGTAGTTTTGTGTTTTCTTTGCAGCCCTAGCATTTAAACATCCAAACAGTGCGATATTATTTATTTTAAAACAACAAGTTTTTAGCAAGGGACTAATTTTTATACAAAGGTTATACATACTTACTCATATTACATGCAATCATATACACATACATCTATACAATTTTCCCTATAACCAAAACAGATATACATGCATTAGTAAAAGCAATTTTGAAACGAGGTAATTAAGGAAATTAACTCCAACATAACAAGATAGGATGTAGTACGAAAGGCCGTATATGTCTTTTAGTTTTTAGCTTTTTTCCGTTCTACCCTTTTCTCCACTGGAGTGTGCACAGTCGGGAGAGGAAGTATGATCAAAGGAATATTGCTGAAATCAGCTGATCAAGAAAGTTATTATTAGTTGTAAGCTTACCAGTGTAATAAAGAATTTCCTAGTAAGCATGGAATAAACAAATTAAGCCTAATAGTTATAACTAAATCAAGTGTTGATGACGGAACCCATGGATGGATAACTATCACTGCCAACAGAGATAAGTAAAAAAAATAAAAAAAAATAAAATTCATACAAAACTTAAGCACAAGAAGATCATACTAGTGATCGGCTCACACTAGCAATTTATAGCCAGTCTTTTGTATAGTTGTCAACAACATTATAATATATGCATTGTAGCTTTTGAAGATAAAAATGTGGTGTCTTCCAAAAACAAACAAAAAAGTAAATATGCGGCAAAAACTTGTGGATATAAACTCTTTATCACCTAGCCTCATAAAAGTATCCAAAGATAAAAACAAAATAGCCCTAGCTTACCATGGAAGGGTAATCAAGGCTATCATGGTACAATCTGATGGCTTCTGACAGATCGAGCTCTTCACCTACATCACCAGAAACCAAACAAATCGTAATTTGCAGTTCCACAAGTTACACAAAACAAATATATTGCATTACCTCTCTTCAAGCAGTTAAGTACATAATCAACACTAATTTGATTTATATCTACATCATCCAATGAAACAGCTCCAGGTGGCATTACAACCTTCTTAATCAAGTTACCAGAAAGAATAAAATTAAGAAGGACATGTCGATCTCGTCGATAACGTTGGAGAAGCTCAATCGCATTTTCCCTAAAAATGACAAAGGGTATTAGAACCAACTAGATACAGTAGCAAGGAAACAAGAATATTTTCAGAAAGGATTTTACTCTTCCATAGACGATGAAGAGCTCTGAGCTTGAAATGCTAGTCCCAACTACACTGCAAAAATTAAATAATATTCTAACGATGAAACAATCAAGCAAAAAAAGTAACCAATATGAGGCAATTTTTAATTACCTAATTCTGTCCAATTTAAATCTAAGGTACCAGAGCTATAAATTCCTGGTAATGCTTTACAAAAGCACTATACCACATTGCATTGTTCGGTTGCTTGCAAACATAACTGCAATATGATTGTTGTTGTATGCAAGTTGAATTGCAAGAAAAATTGCAGCTATGCAATTGTAAGTAGAAGAATGACAAGTCATTGAGAGCAGAGACTACCTGTGGTGTAGGCAGCTGACAAGGGTGGCCCTAGGAGGTAGCATGGTAGTCAGAGATGTTAGTTACAAATGATGCAAGTTGCAGTGAAAACAAGGAAAGTTAAAACTTGTAACTCAAGCTATGCAGAACGGGCAGTTCTATCATGGAGTCATATCCTTGTCAACAATAGCTGGTGTAGGATTTCTTCATTGTGAGCATAACTAATAGTGGTTCTATTAACATGTGCAAAGCACATATTTCTACACAATGCTGCCAAAAAAAACCTAAACTACTCTTGTACTGCAATAGCTGTGCTAGAGTTTACATATAAGAACACTACATTCATTCAGGCCATTCAAAAAATATAAGGAAAAAGGACCTAAAGAGAGTTTACAAAAACTTCTGCTTCTAAATAAGCAAAATAATGAAGGTGCTTTTATTAAAAGTTGTATCTGATCATACCTATAAAAAAACCAAAGAAATGGTCTTTGCACAAAAAAGAAAGTAAGTGCTTGACTTTCCAAAACTGGAAATTAGTATAGATGCTTGAGGTCTTTCACTCTTTCTACAAAAGAGAATTAAATGCTTGTCTTTCTTAGATAAATAAAAATAAATAAAAAATGAAACAAAGTAAATGCCTGTGAAATGAATTGATTTTTGGTCATCAAAATCAAACCAAGGATCCACCACCAAGCCAAACTTTCTAATATGTTTTACTGGGCACAACTTAAATATAAATTCTCTCCTATTAAGTACTACTTATACCATTTCAGGAAATCTAGCATGGGTGGCCGCCCATGCTCCGTCATATATTGTCTGTCTTTGTGTGTCGGGCACCAACAATTTATGGACACTAAGGATTTGTCTAACACTTCTAATGAGTGTCCTAAAAAATATTTAACACATACCATATAACTTCATAGACACTTCTTAAATACTTAATCAACCATTTTGGTCTAAGTTTCAGATTTTTTGTATACTTGTTGTATACTTGTATCAACTTGTTGTCTCCAGATTTTTTGTATCAGCTTCTTAAATTGTTTAAAAGTTAGCGGAAAATTATGAATAAAAGCTAGATATTTGAATCTTACAACAAACACTTAGCCTATAACATTTCTGAATTATAAGAATAGACTGTAATAACTATTTGTGTTTATTTTCATTTTCAGTTTGAATTTTGGGGTAAAGGCCGTGTTGTTGTTGTGAACTTTCTTTTACAAAAATATCTCATTTTATAAATATATTCTTGTTTATAAAATATAATATACCCCAACACGAATTTTAAATTATGACACTAGATACTAAGAAAGTTTAAATATTTAAGTAACAAAAGATATACTATATCTATATAATAAAACACAAAGAAAGCTATCAAGTGGCTCACCTTCAATCCCCTCAAAATCAAAGGCTCAGATCTAACCTCACAAAACACATTCCCCCCCCCCCCCCACCAAATTTCAAACCCCAAAACCAAATTTTTCCCCCCAAAACTAAAAAACTCATTACTTTATTACTATCTCTCTCTTCTCTCTTCACTTTTTCATATTTCTATCTTTCTCTCTCTACCTATCTCTCTCTCCCATTCTTTCTTTATTTACTTATAAATTTAGATTTTAAGATTTCAAGTTTGTAAATATTCAGAATTTTTATGTTTTTTTTATTGCACATGTTATATTGAAAATAGCAAATATCTCTTCAACAGTTAAATTTCATCATTTTCCACACTTAAAGTTCTAAGAAGTTAGATTTTACACCCCCATTTATAATTATTTTTCAACATATATTAATAGAAACATGGACTTTTATTTACAACTAATTATTGTCATACTATTCAAACTTGAGCTACATAATTGTTGTTTTACTGTTTATAGGGTTTTTCGTGTTTTGTATCGTTCCGAAGACGTGCCGTAGGCACGTGCCCACAGGCAAATCTAGTATATATATATATGGTGGTGGTGGTGGTGGGGTGTGTGTGTGTGTGGGGGGGGGGGGGGGGGGATCCCCTAAGGCCCTACCTCAACCCTGATTTTAAGGCCTCATATGTGACCGTGCTGATATGAACCCCCCATCAAAAATCCGAGCCGGTCATCTTGTTCTATATACCTTAGATAGCCTAAAGGTGTAAAATCAAGTTATTTGAAGTTCATTTGTTCATGTTTTACAACATGATAAAATTGTAAGGCTAAAAATTCCTTTTTTTTCTAAGTACATGATGGATAGGAAAATGAATGCCTAATAACTTGATTTTATACCCTTAGGGTATCTTAGGCATATAGAACAAGATGAACTTATTCGGATTTTTTATAGGCAGTTCGTATCATTTAGAGCCTCCAAATAAGGGGTGAGGTAGGGCCTTAGGGGATCACCTCCCTATATATATATATATATATATATAGGATAATAGGAAAACGTGAATCCTATGTCAAATATATATAGGATAACATGAATCCTATGTCATAGGATGAAATTTCCTCCTAAGGTGCACTAAAAACTCATTCTCCGCAATCAAAATTCACGATCAACACAGTTCAAGTTGATCTTCATATCATAAAACATAGAGTGAAGAAAAGTTACTATATTTAAATATGTTTTGTCCGTTCATCATGAGGTTGCAAAATAAACAATTTTTCTGCAATACAACTATTGCAATCATTAAATACATGGGCAAAACACATTAAACTTTGAAAATATTTCATCCTCTTATGTTTGATGACATGTTGAACATTTTAAACGGTGTGGATCATGCATTTGGAATGAGGGGTAGGATTATTTAAGGTGCCATAATTTTCTCCTATGCCACATTTCCTTCCGTTTTCTCAGCCTGGTTTCAATAGCACAATAGTGCATTCTATATTCTGGTTTCAATTGTTTAATGTTGTATTGCTCTTCTCTGATTGTTGATTTTAAGTATAGGCAAAGGCTGAGATATTAGCCAAATGTCGTAGACAGGCAAAAAAACTAAGAGGACTCGGAGTCTCGTCACGGTCTTGGATGAGTTTTGATAACAAGGCTGAAACAAACATATATTATTCAATATCAAATTTAATATTACAATATGCATAAATATAACTCAAATAATGCCCACCAATACAACTATCAAAAAAGTTACTATTTTCCACATATAGCTAGTACTAGGAAATGAGAAAAAAATTGGAAAATGTTGACTCTGAGTTGAGAAACGTGTTGGAGAAGTGTCCAACAAGTAATATTTACTTAAATTTCAGGACACATGTACAAGGTGGTACCATGGCGTGTCCATGTCAACCACGGGTATAGCTCCATGGCAATGTGACCGTGCTACATAGCTAGTAATCTAATTACTTCCAAAATGACTGAAGTTTATAGAGTTTTCCAATTATGTATGGACTGAAACTATATTATTTCAATTATTACCATATGGACTAAAGATCTCATAATTTGATAATATCACTCAAAAATAAAATTTATATTGTGGAATGTCATTTGGATTAACTTTACCAAACTTGTGGTATCTTACAAAACTGTTCGATACCCATACCCGTGTTCTGTTTTGCGCATTCCTAAAAACTCAAGGGAAACTTACAAATGGAGTCGCAATAACTACTAGAATTGCAAATGGTGGACTAACAAGTGAACGGCTCTTCTTGTCATTCTTCCACTCAATAACTACAACTGTAGCTGCAACCATACAGTTCCACCTACAATTGCTCAAACTGCCACGGCACAGAATTCAACTTGCACAAATATTAATGACTACACTGCAGTTGTGGTTCAGCAACACTGGTTAATTAAATAATGTAAAATTAAATAACATCACGCAAGCGAAAAGCAAAGAACAATCTTACAGTACCAACAAATTTAATACAGATCCACCACAATGCAGCAAGCTGCAGCACTCCAATTCGAAACCCCAGACACATAACAAGTCAAGATCTCAAGTGAATTAACAACGAATTCAACACTCAGCTCATCAAATCAACACGAGAAAGATTCAACACGAACATCGCATTCAACAATTTCCCAACTAAACACGAAAATTAAAGCAGAGATCTAGTCAAAATTCAGACAAACAAAAAAGAGAACAATCAATCAATCAATCAATCAATCAATCAACCGTAAGTAGATTGGGAGCAGTACCTTGAACGATTCGACAACGCAAAAATGCGATCTTTGAAAATGATGATAAATTGAGAGGAAGTAGAATGGCGGAAAAGTGAGACTTGATGCAGAAGAGAAGGGAAAAGACGGCGCGGAATCGGACGTAGAATAAGAAGGTGTACGCTCTGATGAGAGTGGGGAGAGAGGGGGAGAGGAAAGGAGGGGGTGTGAATATCAGTTTGGTGTTGTATGATTGTATTGTTATTGTTACTATTGCATTGCCAATCTGTATGTGTGGGCGTTGAGATTGGAATGAGACCTGTGTCAGGCTGGAGGTACGTCACGTGATCGCACGAGATGTGGATAGTTTTGAGATGGAGGTGAAGACTTGAGATGTGGAGATAGGACAGGAAACAGCTATTGGACTTGTAGTTTTATGAAACGTGTCTATCTGTCTCTTATTATTTACACGTGCTTTGTACATCTTTATTTTATGCTTTTATGTGTGGACAACCAATTCGCTAAAACTAATCGGAATAAAATACACTTTCAAGTCAGAGTGATATTGATTATCCACTTAAATTAAATATTATAACTCATTTTTAATCACACTTATCTTCTCAAGTACATTGTACATGTTAATTAGCTAGTTTGTGGGAAGTAAACCTTTAATCACATTCATTCTTCAAAAATCAACAAGTAATTATTCTTCTGGAAAATTACATATATTGCACTTGTCGAAAGCTTGTACTCAAAATCGGAAGTGTAAATTGTATAATAGTATCTACAAAGCCAACCTAGCTCTTCATAACATGTGTTTTCCATGTACATTTTGTAAAAGATTCTTTGTGCAAGAATTATGCCAAGAACATAGCAATGGTTTTAAAAAAGCCTCATCCAACTATTGTGCATTTTAAAAAAAATCACACAAATTGTTTTGTTTTAAAAAAAACCTCACCGAACTATGCTTACCAAGTATTGGTAAGTGTGATTTTTTTAAAAGAAATTGTGTTAAAAATATAGTTTGGTGATGTTTTTTTTTATAAAGTTGAGTGTGATTTTTTTAAAATGCACAATAGTTGAGTGGGATTTTTTTATTTTCAGCCTTTTTAAAAACTAAAGTTATATCCCAAAGTTAAACCGTGAAATGGTAAAAGTTCAACTTTACGCTTAGTGATAACACTTTAATCTCAAACGTCAGTGTGGTCCACTAGTAGACCTCTTTATTGGTGTGAAAGAGATCAAAAGTTAAATGCACCAAAAATTTCTAATTATATCTTTTTTTCTGTACAATAGATTTTGCTAAAATCACTTTTGTCCAAGTATTTTTCTCATTTTTTTTTAAAACAAAAAATAAAGCAAATATAGGAGGCAACCCCCCCCCCCCCCCCCCCCACCCCCCCCCACACACACACACACTTTCGTCCTTCAAATTTTGAAGTGCAATCATATCTCTTAATCAAACCTTAAAAAGTATGATATATTGTATAGATGTTATTAAAGAATTTTTTTAAAATAGTTTTGTTATTTTCTCTTTTTAAAAATATTTTGTGCAATATATTGCACATGGTTGTACTAGTCTATACAATATATTATGTTAAACCACTTTTGGGCCAAGTATTGTTCTAATTTTTCTTCTTAAAACAAAAATGAGAGTAAACTTAGGAGCCCCCCCCCCCCCCCCCCCCCCCCCCCTCTCTCCATCCAAATTCTGAACTGGAATCATATCCCTTAATCAAACTTTTAAAATTGTGTAATATTGTATAGATGTTGTTAGAGAATTTTTAAAAAATAGTTTTGTTATTTTCTCATTTTTCAAAAAAAAAATATGTGCAATATATTGCACAGGATTATACTAGTCTATACAATATATTATGCTAAACCACTTTTGGTCCAAGAATTTTTCTAATTATTTTTTTAAAACAAAAAAGAGAGAAAATGTAGGAGGTGGTATCAATCTTTTCTCATAATCAAACCTTAAAAAGCGTGCAATATTGTATAGATATTATTAGATTTTTTTTTTCAAAAATTGTTTTATTATTTTCTCATTTTAAAAAAATTATGCGCAATATATTGCACAGGGTTATATTATTCTATACAATATACTATGTTAAACCACTTTTGTCGATGATGTTTCTTATTTTTTCTTTTTAAAATAAAAAAGGAGAGCAAATCTAGGAGGCAGTTACCAACTCTTTCTCCGTTCAAATTTTGAACTGGAATCCTATATCTTAATCAAACCTAAAAAATTTGTGTAGTAATGCATACATGTTATTAGATGATTTTTTTCAAAAATCAATTTATTATTTTTCTAATTTAAAAAAAAAAATTGTGCAATATTGAACCTGGTTATACTCTTTACACAATATATTATATGCTAAGACCACTTTTGATCTAAATATTTTTTTATACTTCTTTCTTTTCAAAATTAAATAAAAGAAGCTAAAATGTACAACGTAAGAAGCAGTGTCACAAAAACCCGATACCCGGAACCGACCTGGACTCGGTATTGGACTAGAACCAACCTGATCTATGCGGGGAGGGACCTGGTCCTAACATAGGACCCGGTCATATTTTTTAGGTTGGTTATAAGTCCACTCAAAATGGACCCTACTTGGACCATGAAAAAGAATAAAATAAAGCTAATCTTCAAAAAAGAAACAGCAAGGAGAAAGAGACGAAGCAGCAGCCATGACCTCCCTTTCCTGCTCAACGCCAGCCGCTCGACGCCGCCAGCCGCCCAACACTGTTAAACCCTCTCCCCATTCTCCGTACGGCGTACCTGGACCTAACAAGTAGAATTTTTTTAACAGGACTCGGACCCGTTTCTCACGGATCGGGCCTCAGTTCAATATTTGGAATCGTAAAGGAGCTGGTTCGGGTCTGATATTGCAGGACCCAACCCGACTGACTCGATACCAGTGCTAGAGGTAACCCCCTGATGAACCAAATATTATTCACTTTTAGGAGCAATAATCTTAAGGCAATTAGACATTTAAATGCTCTATATGTGGTATTTACGCTTCTTTTCTCTTTTTCCATAGGAAACAGCCTAAAACAGCAAAACGAAGCAGATTCAGGACTTTGAGGATGATACACAGAAACTACAGAGTATAAGTCGACTGGTTCTTCAAACAGTCGACTGAACAGAGGAGAATGAAACCCCAAAGCTGCTCAGTACAGTCGACTGGTCCTCAAAGACAGTCGACTGGGCTGGTTAATTATGAATCTCCAGATGTCTCGACACAGTCGACTTACATCCAACACCAGTCGACTGGTATGCGGTGAGTCAGAAGATAAGAACAGATGCATCCTCATCCAAATCCGAATCAGAAATTAAGTTATCCAAACCCAGGTGTTTTCTGGGAATAACAACTTCATCCAACAATCAAAGCAAGAGCACGTGGTGAGCAGATAAGGAAGAAAAGAAGAAAAGAGAAAGAAATAAAACGCAGATCAAAAGAAGGAATTAAATAAAAAGGAGAGGAACTTTCTATAAAAGAAAAGTGCAAACCCTAAATCTCTGGCCGTGTCTATAAATATCAACCAGGGACCAAAATCAAAAGGAGGCCGGATCCATCAATAAGAACTGATCGTCGACAGCAAGCATCAAGAAGGAGAACAAGTCGACTACTGATTGGGCTCAATTTCAACATCATACAAATCAGTGTTCTTCTGTTCTTCCTTTGAGTCTTATTTTTATTGTAGTCATGAACTCTATTTTATCAATCAATAAAAGTTTTATTATGTAGAACTAATTTCATAGTTGGGTAGATTGAAACCGTAGTCATGTAATACTTATATTCTTCTAAATGCTACTCTATTATTTATTGATTAAACCTGAGAGTATTGGTATAGATTTATAATGCTCGAACTTGTTCAGATGTTTCTGAGAAGAGCAGTCGACTGATGTGACAGTAAGTCGATTGTATTATAGAACCTGAGATTATCAAGTTTGTGCAGTATAGATCTGAATCTGTTATATGAGCATATTGAGACGACCCGTATCTCGTGCTCATAACTTGTAACAAGGGAATCTCTAGGGGTTCTTGGTTTAATCAACTTGAAGGATCTAGATCTGATACCAATTTCTAGAACTTCAAGTGTTTGTTCGTTTCCATTGTTCATATGTTTTCTACAAGTGCAACTTAGTAGATACCATGCTAAATACTTAAGGAAAGAAACGAATTAGAGTAGATACCATGCCTAATTCTTGGCCTAGGGAAACATTAACTTTAAGGAGTAGATACCATGCCCTTAGAGGAACAAACATGAGTAACTGGAGTAGTACACAACTTAGCATTTTTGACTACAGGTGGAAATCAACGCCCAACTACTTTAATAGATATTCGTGACTCAATTTGTGATGCTATTTAATTTAGATTTTTATCCTTTCATTTCCTTAAACCTTTAGATCAACACTTTAAGATTCTGTTTTCTATTTTATTGATTAGTAAGTTAATTTCTACAATCTCTGTGGGATCGACCCTTGCTTGCCGCTACGCTTCTCAAAACGATTCGTACACTTGCGAGGTTTTAATTTGTGTCTAGTTTAGATCATCTAGATTGCACAACACCCCCCACATGAATCATATCCGTAAATCAAACATAAAAAATTTTGCAATATTGTATACATGTTATTAAATGAATTCTTCAATTTTTTTTAAAAAAATCTTTTTTTTTTTGAAAATTATATGCAATATTGCACAAGATTATACCAGTATTAGTCCAGTACAATATATTACGCTAAACCACTTTTAGTCCAAAATGTTTTCTCATTGTAGGAGGTAACCACCCATTATTTCTCAATACTAATTTTGAACGAGAATCTATCCATTAATCAAACCTAAAAAATTGTGCACTATTATATTGATATTATTAGATGAATTTTTCAAAAAATAGTTTACTTTTTTTCTTATTTTTTGAAGATTTTGTGCAATATTGCACATGATTATACTAGTTTATCTCTAACCTCTTATATACTATAATGGAGAGTTTGGTTTGTCATTTGTAGACAACATATAATTTGTAGACAATCAACCATTCATTTTTACATTTTTAAGTGGGAGTTATATTAACCATTCATTTACTCAACTATTGTTAGTTACCATAATACTCTCAAAGTTCAAATTTATTTACAACATAATTATTTACAAAAGTGACACTCATATAAAATAAAAGTTTGTGTCACTAGGGGTAATTTGTAAGAAGTATGTATAAGTAAAGGGAGGTCTCAGGTTCGAGGCCAGATTCTGTCTTATTATTTACTCTATAAAATTTTGATTAGAACGTGCATCACACATGCAGATTACTAGTACTAGTACTAGTATTATACTAACAGGACAGAGGGTGTCTACCCCTCTCTCCTTTCTCTATTTTGAAATAGAGAAAGAAGAGCAGAATGAAGAATAGAGAAAGGAGAGCAGAAGGAAGAATTTCCATCTATTAATATACTTACAACCCTCACATTTTATAGAAGAAAATAAAAACAAAAACCAAAAACCCCAGAGTCCCAGACCCTTTTGCTGCCCTCACCCAACAATTCTTCATCTCCATTTTCAAAATATTAAAAAAACTCAACCCAGATAGTCGCATCCATCCCGCCGCCCCCTCCTCCTCATCCCGCATGCCGCTCCTCGCACTCACGCAGCCCCTTCCCCCTCACCTGTAAGCTGCTCACCGCACTCATGCAACCCGCTCCTCCTCACGTCGCACACCACTCACTACACTCAAGAATGCCATTGTTGTTCACAACATGTATATTTCTTCATTTAATTAGCATTATTATGTTTTTGTTTCTTTAATTTTCGTGTTCTTTTTCAGGTTTGGTGATGGGTCTTATGTTTTTACTTGATTGAGAAATTATGAAATTTGTTAAGGGATTTTTAATTGGGGGATCAAAATGTGATTTTTGTTGAAATATAGTAATTGTATATTCTGTTTCCTAATATAGGAAACAGATTCCCCAAATCTCTCATCTTCCCAATCTTCTCTCAATCTCTCTTCTTCTTCTCCAAGAATGTAATCCTTATATATAGATGTATACAGTAATGAATAAACAACAGATGAAGAAAATAATTTTCACTGCAACGCCGACCTCCAGCTCCGACCTTGCCCCCTGCTGTGGTGGCTGTCTCTTTTACTGTTGCTGCTGTCTCTCGCTTGCTGTTTAGTGAGGGAGTTGTTTGCTGAGTTGTTGATTGATCAAATCAGATCTGAGGAAGAAGAAGATCCCGATCCTGATCCTCCCTGTCATCCTCCCGAGCTCCCAATCCCTGATTGGTGTTTGTTGGTGTTGGTGCTTGTTGTGTTACTGTTGGTGCTGTTTGTTGTGTTGCTAGTTACTGTTCTTGGCCAAGTTGTGTCGATCAGATCCATTATTTTTCTTGTGCTGCTACCATGGAACAAACTGATAGAGCTGAGAAGAGTATTGGACTCGCCTCTGTTAGGGTTATATACTGAAAGCATCACTTTTGTATTAACTTTATTTCCTTATTTTTTTGAATTAGAATCATATGGGCATATATTTGCATATTGTATTTATTATAATATTAATGCAAGTATCTGATATTCTATAAGGTTGATAATATGGTGTGAGGTGACACACAGAAGATCATATTATCATTTCCCTATGGAATATAAATAGTTCACAACCTAGACGGACTTGGATAATCCATTGGAAATGTTGTAGTGTAATCTGGTATTAGTCTATCTTGGCTATAGGTTTACACTAGTACACTTTGTGTGTATTGAACAGGACCACTTGAGGTTGTTCTCTTTGTACTGACTACAAAAGAGAACAAACACCTCTGTTATTATGGATTCTTATGATCTTAATCCAGATATAATAACAGACATGTATATGCAGTGTGCATTACTTTGACTCATAAAAGAGTGAGATTCATTATGGATCAACAACCTCTATGAATTTGGTAATAGCATTGTATGTATGATGGGTTGTTGATTGTAAAAGGAATCCATGTCCCGATACGTCGGGTTGATGATATCCCCTTAAGGAGCTCATAAGGATTGTCATGTAAACCCTGCAGGTGGATTACATCCGACATGACAAATAAAGTTGAGTGGTACTACTTAAGGATAAAAGATGTTGATCAATATAGTTGTCAGTAACTTAATTTGATCGACGGACATTCGATATCTTAACATGGGGAGTTGAACGAGCATATAATAAAAGGAGCCCATAAATATAATTTGGGATTAGGAAGGTAGTACAACAATAGCTCCTTAGTGGACCGAGCTATTGTTAATAGGCCTGGGTTGTGTGTTCGGGCTGAACACGGGATACCCAGATTCGTTAGGAGACCTAACCCTAATTTCTCCTCATGGTCCCTGCCGTAGCCTTATATATATCCTCTATTCTCTGGCCGTCATTGATAATCTGAAATATAAGATTTTTTCTCTAAATTCGTGATTCACGTAAGGAGAGAAAGAGAGGTCAGCCAAGGAGAAGAAAGGTTGGGAGATCGTCGCCCACACGACGTCCAACCCGAGGAAGGAATACGTGCAGAAGATCTTGGGGTCGCTGACAGCTTGAGGTTGCTAGAAACTATCGTCTTCTTCTCATCGCAGGTATAATTCGTGAACCCTAGATTCCGCTATAAAGGGTTAGATCACGTATTTAATCTGTTAATCTTTTATGATCGATATGCACACCAATCCATAGTCCTGGGAATCATCTCAGTTCCATCACCCTCTACATTAGTCACAGCTACAGGTAATGATGGTAAGGTATTTAATATTTCTGCTTCTGTTATGAATAGTACATGGATAATTAATTCGGGTGCTACCGACCATATGACTTTTGATTCTAGACAAGTTCAAAATTTTCAACCATCCACTAAATCAACTGTGTCCACTGCCAATGGTGATCCTGCCACTATTACTAGCGAGGGTACCATACACCTTACAAACAACCTAACCTTAGATACTGCCCTAGTTGTGCCATTCTTAAATTTCAACCAATTATCTGTTGCTCAAATAACCACTGCCTTACATTGTATTGTAGTTTTTTTGCCTTCACATTGTGTGTTTAAGGATATTCGAACTCGCAAGACGATTGGTTATGGGGTTAGACACGGGAAGCTCTATTACCTGGATTTAGAATCTGAATGTTCGAGAAAGTTGACTCAAGCTCTAAGTGTGGAAGGTTCCGAAGATGAGAAGAAGAAATCAGATATTTGGCTATGGCATCGACGTCTATGACATGCTTCTTTTGGTTACTTGAAGAAATTATTTCCAAGTTTATTTTTGAAATTAGATATATCTGCCTTTCGGTGTGATGTGTGTGAACTCGCAAAAGGTCATCGTGTCTCTTTTCCTCCAAGTCCAAGTAGAAGCTCCCTTCCTTTTATGATTATTCATTCTGATATTTGGGGTCCATCCAAAACCACTACATTTGGAGGAGCCAAATGGTTTGTGACCTTTATTAATGACTGTACCCGTATGACCTGGATTTGTTTGATTAAGTCGAAAAGTGAAGTTAGTAGTTTGTTTCAGAAATTTCACAAGCATGTTGTGATTCAGTATAAATCACATATTCAAGTTCTTAGAAGTGATAATGGCGGAGAGTACCTGAGTTCAAATCTGCAACAATATTTGGTGGAACACGGAATTGTTCATCAGACTACATGCTCGTATACACCTCAACAGAATAGGGTTACAGAAAGGAAAAATAGACACTTGCTCGAAGTGGTCCGTGCTTCTCTCATCTATGAAAATATGCCACTCATTTATTGGGGAGAAGCCCTTACTTCTGCTGCATACTTAATCAACCGAGTTCCCTCTAAAATCCTAAATTTCCTCACACCATTTCAAGCATTAACTGAAGTTGTAAATGCACAAAAAGTCGTCAACTTGCCACCTCGTGTGTTTGGGTATGTTGCATTGTTCATCTTCATCAACATGAACGCAATAAGTTAACTCCTCGAGCTATCCACTGTGTTTTCGTGGGATATGCACAGAATAAGAAAGGGTATCGGTGCTATCACCCACCAACTCAAAAGATGTTTGTGACTATAGATGTTGTGTTCCATGAAGATGAGTTGTATTTTTCCTCTGAGGTTGAACTTTAAGGGGAGTACCGAAGTGAAGTTCAAACTTTTTCCTATGATGAAGTGGTTACTATTCAAACTGAACAATCAGATATAAGGGAAGAAAATCAGGATGTAAGTAATGACGATCACTCGAATGAAGACTTGGTTGAGGAAGAAAATTTCCACGAAGATCTGCAGTCAGTGCCGAACCTCCATGAAGATGAGCCATCTCCACCACCAGCACCATCTGAACCATCTCCACCACCAGTACCATCAGATCTATCTCTACTCCCAGTAGAACTCCAAAACCAATCGTCATCGCTGTCCGCAGCTCCAAGAAGAGAACTCCCAAACCGTACTACTAGAGGTGTCCCAAAACCCACTTACGAGCCTAATCCCACTAGTAAAGTCATGTATCCCATGAGTCATTATGTGTCCACTCACCGATTGTCTGAATCAAATAAGTTATTTGTGAATCAATTATCTGTTGTATCTATTCCTAACAATGTGCAGGAAGCCCTTACTGATCTAAGGTGGAAAGCAGCTATGGATAAGGAGATGAAATCCTTGAAAAAGAACGAGACTTGGGAGATAGTCGAGCTGCCAGCAGGAAAGAAGCTAGTAGGATGCAGATGGATTTATACATTGAAGTATAAGTCTGATGGTTCAATAGAGCGATACAAAGCAAGGCTGGTTGCCAAAGGGTAAACTCAAACGTATGGAATTGATTATGAAGATACATTCGCACCAGTGGCAAAATTCAGTACTGTTCGAGTCTTACTGACACTTGCTGCCAATCTTGACTGGCCGTTGGAGCAATTTGATGTGAAGAATGCATTTTTGCATGGGGAGTTGACAGAAGAAGTCTATATGGATCTTCCACCAGGGTCGAACAAACCAGTCCAACACAGCAATAAAGTACGTTGTCTAAAGAAAGCATTGTATGGACTGAAGCAGTCGCAAAGAGCCTGGTTTGGGATATTTACAAAAGCAATGAGGACATTCGGATACTATCAGAGTAATTCTGATCATACTCTATTCCTAAAAAGGAAAAAAGGTAAAATTACTACTCTCATATTTATGTTGATGATATGATAGTAACTGGAGATGATCCTGAGGAGATGAAGGCATTAAAGAACTACTTGTCATAAGAGTTCGAAATAAAAGATCTTGGACCTTTGAGATACTTCCTTGGTATTGAAGTTTCTCGCTCAAGAAATGGGATATTTCTTTCTCAAAGAAAATATGCTCTGGATTTATTGAAGGAAACTGGAATGTCCGCTTGTCAACCGATTAGTACACCATTGGAAGAAGGACTGAAACTATGCAATGAAGCTGATCAAGTGCCTTGTGATAAGGAAAGATATCAGACATTGGTTGGACGATTAATGTACCTTGCACATACACGGCCAGATTTGTTATATGCTTTAAGTGTGGTAAGTTAGTTTATGCATGCACCTCGGGAACAACATATGGACATGGTAATGAGAATTATGCGATACATTAAGTCAGCCCCAGGAAAAGGAGTCTTATTTGCGAAACATGGTCACTTGAAGGTTGAGGCATATACTGATGCTGATTGGGCGGGATCTACAATCGATAGGCGCTCCACTTCAGGATATTTCACCTTTGTTGGAGAAAATTTAGTTACATGGAGGAGCAAGAAGCAAAATGTTGTTGCACGCTCTAGTGCAGAGGCTGAGTATCGCGGAGTAGCTTTAAGTATAACAGAAGTTTTATGGCTAAAACTCCTGTTGCAGGACTTAGGCTATGGTCCAAAGGAACCTATGAAGGTATATTGTGACAGTCAAGTGGCGTGTGATATTGCGGCTAATCCAGTTTAGCATGATAGGAAGAAACATGTAGAGGTGGACAAATTCTTCATCAAAGAAAAATTAGATGAGAAAGTTATTGAGATATCCAAAGTGAAGTCAGAAGATCAACTCGCAGATATCCTAACCAAGGCCGTTTCGACTCAGCTCTTCTTGAAATTTGTTGACAAGTTTGGCATGCTTGATATCTATGCACCAACTTGAGGGGGAGTGTTGAAATATAGTAATTGTATATTCTGTTTCCTAATATAAGAAACAGATTCCCCAAATCTTTCATCTTCCCAATCTTCTCTCAATCTCTCTTCTTCTTCTCCAAGAATGTAATCCTTATATATAGATGTATACAGTAATGAATAAACAACAGATGAATAAGAATTATTTTCCCCAAAATTATTTTCTTCAATTTTGATGTAGGATTTTGAATCAAAATTGAATTTTGATGTGAAGATATATAGTAAGTGACTTTTTTTTTGTTTTGTGTGGGTTTTTACGGTGGATTTAGTGATTGTTTTGACCTAGTTCAGGTGAGGATTTGGAGGTTGTTACGTGTATTCGTGTTGTTTGGAAGGAATTTCTGCACGTGCTTTGGTGCAACTTTTTTGAGTTGGTTGTTTAGTTTAGCTCTGTAATTCTTAGGAGTATTTTTTTTATATTGTTTGATTTGTGTTGTTAAAGATTGAGAATGATACCATGAATAAACTAATTATGGTCATTGATGTTACATGGGTTAGTATATTTTGGAATGAGACCCTCCATTTGATTTAGTGAATTTGTGATTCAAGTTGTGCATATTCATGGTAGTATGAATTAATGAAAATGAATTGCAGATAATCTGTTAACGACCATTTTGCATTAAATCACGATGTTGCGACTTTGTTGAGGGTGAAACCGGTGTCTACATTTATTAGGAGTTATTTTGCGGAAACATGGTGTCTATTAACTTGATCTACTTACCAAGAAGTGTCTTTGATGTATTACTTCCCAATGATATTTAGGATTAATAAGGTTCATGGTGTTATTTGGATTTTATACATTAACAATTTCCTGTAGTTTTGTTGAAAAAAAATTTGTACTAAGTTTAAGCTTGGTGCTTGCAGTGTTATTCAGACTCGATGCACTTAAGAAGATAACCGAGGATTCAGTTTGAGATGTCATATCTCTGATCAGGCTTAACCAACAATGCTAGAGTTTGAGAATCAAATGCTTTCTAAGGATTGAAGTTTCTTCTGATAATCTTAGGCATACTTTATATTTGAAATTCAATCGGTGTGAGAGGAATCTGACCTAGACTACACTCACGCAGCCCCCTCCCCCTCACGCATCACACCACTCGCCGCACTCACACAGTGCCCTGCCCCTTATGCCGCACACCGCTCGCCACACCGCACTCCGCAAGCCACTCGCCACGCTGCCCCCTTACGCTTAAGTTTTTCTCCGCTCATCACAACTGGTCTAGAAAGGTTCTTTCTCCCCCAATTTCTTATATTTTGTTTCAGATTTAGACATGAAATTAAGGATTTATGACTACAAAAGTTCTTAATTTGATGGTGATGAGAAGGAGAAAGAGAAAGCTAAAGGAGGAGAAGTAATTTTAATCATTTGGCTTCTATATGTTAATTTTAATGCAATTATGATTTTTGTTTTAAGATGGATACTAATGAGATGAACCTACTGCAACTAAAATCTAATAGCAAGGACAAATTTCAATGGAATATTGTTAAATTTGAATATTGAAGATTCAAGAAATTGGTGTTATTGACAAATTTTCAACTATTTTGTTTGCAATAATAGGTGTGACAAATCAAAGATATAGGGAAATGTCCAGTTATTTTGAGGTAAGTCAGAACTTTTTCGTTACATCCGGTATGTTATATGTGTTCTTATCTCATGTTATATACCTTTTTCCGATTTAATCTCTATTGTTATTTTTCTCAATATGTAATGTTGCTTTTTATTTTTCTTCACTATGTTGATTTAGACGTGGAATTAGGGATTTATGACTACAAAAGTACTTAATTTGATGGTGATGATAGGGAGAGAGAAAAAAGATAGAGGTAATGTAATTTTAATCCTTTGGCTTCTATATGTTAATTTCAATTCTATTGTCATTTTTGTTTTAAGATGGGTACTAATAAGATGAACCTACTACAACTAAAATCTAATAGAAGGGACAAATTTCAATGGAATATTGTTAAATTTGAATATTGAAGATTCAAGAAATTGGTGTTATTGACAAATTTTCAACTATTTTGTTTGCAATAATAGGTGTGACAAATCAAAGATATAGGGCGATGTCCAGTTATTTTGAGGTAAGTCAGAACTTTTTCGTTACATCCGGTATGTTATATGTGTTCTTATCGCTTGTTATATACCTTTTTCCGATTTAATCTCTATTGTTATTTTTCTCAATATGTAATGTTGCTTTCTATTTTTCTTCACTATGTTGATTTAGACGTGGAATTAGGGAAAAGTACTTAATTTGATGGTGATGATAGGGAGAGAGAAAAAGATAGAGGTAATGTAATTTTAATGCTTTGGCTTCTATATGTTAATTTCAATTCAATTGTCATTTTTGTTTTGCGATGGGTATTAATGAAATGAACCTACTGCAACTAAAATCTAATAGAAGGGACAAATTTCAAGGGGCTATTCTTAAATTTGAATATTGAATGTCATGCCCCGCTTCCCAGGATACGGGAACACAAGCACGTAACGTAGGCCCAACGAATGATGTAAACACCATCCATAAGCTGTACCAAGCTAACTCAGAAATAAAACAACAAGATACAACCACACAGGAAAATATAATCACATGAAACAAGATAAATTCCAATAATAATGAAATAAACCAACAGTATAAATATCCAACATCCGGGATCAAAACAAAACTACGGGTCATAGAGCCCAAACAAGTACAAGTTCATAATGTTCAAGAAATAAATAACAATAAGAAAAATTATACAGCAGAAACTGGATCCATCTCTAGAAACGTTGCTCACCAATACCTTTAGAAATAGTTTCTTCAGCACCTGTAAATTTCTGGTTTAAAAAGAAATAAAAGAATGCCCTTAGAGCAAGTCATGAGCGACAAGTAGAGAAAACAAAGAGTAAAGGAAAACATGGATATCAAGAATAAGGACATGGTCAAAGACAAGAAACAAAACAAAGAGTAGGCAAAATATCAAGGGTGTACAGTAAATCATGCATGTAATAAGTGATATCAGTATCAAGCAGAAAATACAGGTTATTAAGTATTTTATTAGTCTATCTAGTGCACGTACTACTGCATCCCATACTACAGATTCCGCACAACACACTGAACGCTTTAGACTGATGGTGAATTCACGGTTCATTTACTCGGCCCAGAAATCAGGGTATCATGTTAAGTGTCAGTGTTTCTCGAGCAGTGTTTATGGCCATACAGTACAGTCAGTACAGTAGGGCCCGACCGAGTACAGTCTCCGATTATTCACTACCAAGTCATCCCATATAACCCCGGCTTGTTATCATTTTATTTCATCCTATGTGAACATGCAAGAGGGTGTCAATGTTGTTCATTACTATGTGTGACTAGTTCTAAGCATTACAGACAAGGCATGTGTCAAACACATCAAATAAACACATTTCCTAAAATCAGGACAGCATGACCTTGTTGTACTAAATCATGGATTGCGGGCACTACAAATTAGCAAAACTAAATCTGCCGGAAGATCTAAAAAATAGACTTCCACATGATTCCAGCGAGTATAATTAAGGTTGGTATATAAAAGATATGAGAACTAAGGTGAAAATTCTGTTCTAATCAGATTTTAAGTCCAGGCAGCATGCAGTATGTTATGTTCAACTAATTGTTTTGGGTCAGAGAAATCATTATTAAAATCTATAAAAATTCTAGGTGAAACCTATATATGTCTAGGTCCATCCTAAATTATTTCAGATTTTTCTTGTACTATTAGCATGGTCAAATAAAATAAAGAATAGCAGAAAATGCATAAAAATCTGAGTCTGAAATTACTGACACAGTGGCATAAAAGTGATGATAACTAACAGATGTAAGTTGGAATTTAAATCCAGAGTAGGGAAAAATTATTTAGACATCAAGGGCTACATTTTATGTTTAGTAAGTTCCTTCAAAATATGTCTCTAGCATGGTCAAAAATCTATTTCAAAATGAAACATACAGCAGTCCAGCAAATGTCTAAACATGAATTGGCAATTAAATAAACCATTTGTTCATATAAAGTATGCAAATTTGTAATCAAGTGAATCCTAGGTGTCAACATGCAATTTCTAAGGTTCATGGTACTTTTATTACAGTCATGGTGTCAATTCATTAGTTTAAACCAAATCAGTACATTCATGTCCATTTCATCATGCAGTTCTAAGTACAAATCTAGTTATTTTAATTGTGCATATGCATGAAACATTGGGGACTAGGTTAAAGATCAAGGAGATAGCACGAAGTTAAGAGTATGTCGGGTTAGCTCGTGTAAATCCTAGATAATCTTAACGGAATTGTCAAAACAAATTTTTGATAACAAAAAGGGACGAATCTACTTGTATGAGATCAATTAATCTTGAACACAAATAAAGAAAGGGGTTCAAGAAGAGACTTACCTGTTATTGCATATATTAATAAAAATAATAGAATAACGGGATCAGAATCCCGGGCGAAATCTCCCAAAAACTGCACGAAGAATCAACCGCAATAGCAAGATCCAAGAGAAGTCCCACACACCAGATCAGGACAGAACGCAGAATACCAAGTTCGGATCTGGTGCACACAGAGCGCGAAACACCAATTCCAGCCAATCAAATTCTCAGCTACACATTGGATCTGGCCCCAAAACACAAAACACCAAAACCAGATCGAGTGCTGCAGAACACGAAACAGCAAAAACCGGCCAACCAGATTGCTGCCTCACACCGGATCTGATCCGAACAGTGGACAGCAAAGAGTGGATCAGAGGTGCCAAAACACGGAACAGCGACTTTGACCACTCACAGCGCGTCTTCAACCTCTCGACAGCAGGAGGAGAGAGAGAAAGCGGCGCAATGAACGGCGACTGCGACGGCTGCAGCACGGCGACGCGAGCACTGCGGAGGCGACGGCACCACGGTCGGGTAGCGACGGTGGCGACGACACTCCGGCGACGAACACCATGTTCTTCGGTCAAAAATAGAGACGACGCTAGTGGCGACCCTGGGGACTCGACGACGATGCACAAGGGCCTTAGTAGAGTGGCAGCGAACGACGAAGACGATGGTGGAGCACGGAGAGGGAAATGGGGTGACGGCGACGAGAAAACTTCGGCAATGGGTCTCGAACGGGGATGGCAAAGACGGGGGGGGGATGAGCGACGGTGATGGGGATGTAGAGGAGACGGAGACGGAGACGGTGTTGACGACGAGGATGGATGATGGTCGGAGAACGGACGGGGGTCGAGGGTTGATGACGGTGGGTTTGGGTTTGGGAAAAACAGAGAGAGAGATAGTAGTTACGGGGAGAGAGAGAGCATCGGTGAGAGAGAGAGAGAGAGTTGGAATTAATTAGGGTTATTTAATATGGGTATTTATAGGGATCGGGAAATTAGGGTTTAGGTTAAGATTTTGTGGGTTCTGGGTTTCGGTTCTGGCTCCAAAATGAGACAAACATGGGTAATGAGACGAGACGAACACAATGGAGAACAAATCAAATTCAAAATAGAAAGGGCAACATTCACAAAAGAACAGAATCAAGCCAAAGAGCATAGATTGATCAAGAGAGAATAAGGAAAAACCAAGAAAAGCAAAATATTCCAAAATAAAAGAATTCAATTACAATAATCAAAAAAATACAAAATACACTGAAAACTGAAAATCGTGCTTACATTGAAGAATCAAGAAATTCTTGTTATTGACAAATTTTCAACTATTTTGTTTGCAATAGGTGTGAAGAATCAAAGATCTAGGGAGATTTCCAGTTATTTTGAAGCAAGTCTGAAATTTTTTATTACATCATGTATATTATATGTGTTCTTATCTCATGTTATATATACATTTTTCCGAGTTAATCCCTATTGTTATTTTTCTTAATATGTAATGTTGCTTTCTATTTTTCATTCACTATTATATCTATATCTTATACTAATAGGAGAGAGAGTCTACCCTCCTCTCATTTCTCTATTTTAAAATAGAGGAAAAATAGAAAAAGTAGGGATTCATATTTAACTAACATGTGCACTATGCACGATTTTTATATACAAAAAATCAAAACAAAATAAAAACCTCAATTCGTCAAACACAGTCTCTTCTTCTCTCATTTTTCCAATCTCACAAAATTTCATAGCTCTTCCCAAACCTGCCCCCATCTTCTAACTCACTTTTGATCCAAGGATTTTTCTAATTTTTTCTTTTAAAAAAATGAGTAAATGTAAGAGGCAGCCCCCTACTATTTCTCCATCCAAATTTTGAAGTAAAATTATATCCCTTAATCAAACATTAAAAAACATGCAATATTGCATAAATATTATTAGTGAATTTTTTCAAATATAGTTTTGTTATTTTCTTATTTTTTTAAAAATTATGTGCAGAATATTGCAAATGGTTATACTAGTGTTGAATTAGGTAAATTATAAATGTAATATCTTTCTGAATTGCACAAAAACACACTTGTTAATGTAGGATGCAAGACAAAAGTAATATGTCGTATTTCCAACTCAAAAAAGCACTTTCTGCATATGCAAAACATCAAAGATTTGAAATATTGCGGCGGAAAAGGCGGACTACAATGGAGTAGTCAAATGCAATAAGTACTTGGGCTAGATGGTACTATCGATCATTTTTTTCCAAACAATGAGTAGTTCGAAACGATTGGCACATAAGAAAACATCTCTCTTTGTATTTCATTTTTGATGGAGCACTCATTGAGGCCAATGATAAAAATTTGGTGGTGAGGTAAACATAATATTGTTAAACTGTTTAAACATTGAGGAAAATTTTAAGGTCATTGAATGGATTAATTTAGCTGAACAGGTAATGTTTTTTTGTTGTCTCTGATATTAGTTCGATCGAGTGGTGATATAGATCATGATGATGATGAAACTGATTAGAGATGAGAACTATTTTTGATAGAATTGTTATTTGAATTATGTTAATTTGAACTAAGAATTCCCACTGTTTTGAGATATTTTAACTAGAGGGATAACTAAGGTACTGTTCTTTTTTTTTTGCCTTTTATAAGAGGTTACAGTAAGAGCCTCTTGTAAGAGCCTCTTTTTTAGGTATTCTTTTTATATAAAAATAACCTCTTATAAGATATTTATGTTCTTTTTTCACCTCTTACAAGAGCTTTTTCTCTATTTTTACACATTTTTGCCCTTACTATATAATTTCTCTATTTATACTTTGGGGTAATATAGACTTTTTAAGTGATAGAAGGCTTATAAGAATTTGAAAGATGCTACTAGAAGCTGTTTAGGCTTACAAGCGATTTTGGGGGGAATTGCTTATAAGTGATAAAAAAGGAATGCTAAAAATTATAAGAAAAGAGGTGGACCACCTCTTATAAGAGGTGAATCGCTTATAAGAGGAGAAAAAAAAGTACCTAAGAGTTGTGACACATATTGTTAGAGACAAAATATGAGATTACATATTTGTTAGAGGTATATGTGATATTTACATATTGTAACACCCTATATTTTTAAATGATGCTTTGAGATTAATACATGAATTAAAATAATTTTTAATGATTTAAACATATTTCTGAAATTTATCTTTTTACACGTGCAAATATTTTCTTGGGAAGTTCAAAGTCAGAAATTATTTTGGGGAAACCCATTATTTATAGTAGGTATTATTTATGAATTTTTTGGATTTTTCTGATATTTATTTGACCTATTTGCAAATATTACAAAAGAGGGGCTGTTGTGTAAAATTACCACTTGGAGTAAAAACTCCAGATTTTTAGGTTTTCTGGGCTGAGCATGATTGCTAGACAACTCAGAGATAAAAACTTTGCTTTTTGTTTTAATAAATTTGGCTTATTTTGCAAATTTCTTAAAGAATGTTTTTTTTTTTTGCAAAATTGCCACATAGAGGCCAAAATTATAAATTTTGTTTTTCTGGGTTTGAAAACAGTACCGACCAAGATTAGTTAGTTATTTTGTTTTAAAATTTGAATTGAATTGGTTTATCTAATTTCCAATTATAAAGATTTATATATGTAAATATATATTCAAAAGGGATATTTTGCAAAATCTATTCAAAATCCTAATACCCTATTTCCGGCCTGTTATAAGGGCAGTAGTAGCCGTCTCTTTGCTGCATTACACGAAGGGTTTTCTTTAGTATTGATTTCTTGAAGTTTCGAAGCGAGGATCTTGGTTTTCTTGCAAAAGGAAGAACTTTTCTTATTCTCTCTATTATTTCGGTTGATTCTTCAATAAGGTGAGTGACATATGTTTGATTTCCTAATGTTCTAAGCATGTTGTATGTGATGATTTGTCTATTAGAAATCATGTTAGGGATTGTATGACGATATAATGAATTATTGAAAGATGTATGAATAAAGATTGAATCTTTTCATGAAAACAATGCTATTGATGATTAAAACTTTGAATGGATGACTTGAGATTGTTAAAGAACCTAATAGAAACCATGAGTAGGTCATTTTCTTTCATATGCTTGCTGATTTGATTGAGTTTAATGAGTTGTATGTTGGTTATTGCAAAAAAAAGAATAAAAACCTAGTTTTACTGTGTATGAATGCATATGGTCGGTTCTTGAAGTTTTGATGAGTATAACATGATTAATACATGTCAACAACTGCTTTTATTCATGAGTAAACTAATGTGAGTAGTTGTATATGTGTTTAATGACTTACAAGAGGAGTTATCAAAACAAAAGATCAAGTTTTGAGTCAAGGAGGGGTTTTTTTTTCCGGGTCTGAAGGCATATGGCCGAAATTGAGTTCTTTTTGTGATTTTACGAAGGTTTCAATTGGAACTTGATTGTTTTAATCTGAGATTGATTTGGACAATATACTACATATATACTTTTCTTGATGGTTAAACTGATGCTTAAACACCCTATACATACATATAGATATACTACTTTACTGTTTTGAAGGATTTTGTCGAAAATTGCTATTTTATGATCTTGACGAAGCTATGTGTAGTTTTATAAACTCCTACATGTTATACAAGTTGTATTTGATCATCTCAGGATTTTTGTTTTGCAAATTTGTGATTTTACAAAGTATAATCGAAGTATCAGTAAAAAGGTGCACGAATTTTAAAGTGGGCTGAATATCAGCCGACAGTTGACTGCCACATTTTTGAACTAAAACTGACAGTCGACTGTCAATTGGGGAGTTTTGGAATTTTTACTTGACAGTCGACTGCCCTATTTTTGCATTGTTTTGGCAGTCGACCATCAGTTATTTTGTTGGCTGTTTTAGTGAGTTTTTCAGCGTTTCTTGAATGATTATTTCTTCGAACTTATGGATTATTGATTTACGGTTTTAGATGATGTTTTTACTACAAATTACGGTATTTTACAGAGAATTACATTTTGATTATAATAGGATATAATTTGAATTTTTATGACTTTATTAAATGAAATATACATGGTTTTCGAAGGAATTGATGTTTTGTGATATTCTACGACTTCAAAATATGATTTTTAGTTACTTAATAGATTTAATATTTTATTTCAATTCTGGAATTGTGAGTATTTTAAATGAATTTGGATTTGTTGATTTTTAAGAAGTTTTCTTAATATGAGAGTATTGATAATGAGATTGAGAGTTTTAATAAAAAAATTTGTGTTGATGGTTGAGTCGTGAGTCTCTAGAGGGTGTGTGGGGCCCTAGTACACTGGCAGTTGAGATTTTGTGGTTTGGCTAGTTACGGCTTTGTTGTTGATCAGTTGAGTTAAGTCCGGTAAGGTACACCAACTCTAGGAGATTCATAATTTATTAATTAACTTAATAAGATAAGGACAGACACTGGATGGTGATATGATGAAATGAGTGCAAACATGGGTTATGGAGCTCAGTATGATCTGCGGTGTGAGATAATCCCTGAAATTATCGAGGTGTGAGTGAAATAGCCTCCGAAATTACCTGCAGTGTGGGATTGATCTATGGAATTATCGGGGTCGAGGCGATGCTCATAGTGTATTCGTGTGATGAGATGTCATAGTTTGCGGTGTGGGGTATTCTCGAAGATTCCCAGATGTGAGTGAAATAGTCTCCGAAATTATTTGTGGATAGAGATTGACCTCCGGAATTATCGAGGCATGGGCTAGATAGTCACAGCTGATCTAAATCTCGTAGTAGTCATTGTAGTAGGATTAGTTGCATAACGAGGGATTTAACCTTATAAAGTGGAGAACGATAAGGGCTTGCACCGGATCTATGCAGTATGGAATGCATAGAATCTGACAAGTATGCATTAGAGAGTCATCATTTTGCATTTATATTTTCTTGACTTGGTTTTATGCATGTATGTTTCATGTTTTCCTACACTTGCCACTTAGTCTAGTTTCACTCGATGTTTTCATGTTTTATTTATTATTATTTCATATTCCATTGTTATTATTGTTAATATGTGTTGTTTATGACTTTATTCTTTATGTTTTATTCATGTTGTATTTCTTTTGATGTCACTCATACTGTTATGGCTGACCCCGTAGTTTTGGGGGTTAGGGTTATCTCTATCCTCATGTTTTACAAGTAGGTACCTGTAACTTGGGATTTGGATGAATGTGGTAGAATGATAATGTGGCTTATATAAATTGTAAAAGAATGTGTTGTAAAAAGAAATTGTAAAAGAATGTGTTGTAAAAAGAAATTGTAATTCAAGGTGTTTAATTTTCCGATGTGCTTTGTAAAGAATTGTTGTAATAAAAGTTGAAAAATTTATCTGTGTTTTGGCTATGTTTACTATTACATTGAGATAGATGCTGGAAATTGTGCCACGTATTTCTGAGATAGATACTAGAAATTGTGCCACGTATTTCTGAGATATTATATTGAAAATTCGGGGCGCTACACATATTTTTTAGGGACATACATCTTAAGAACCCTATATTTAAGATTAATTATGTTTCTTAATTAGATTCTCTCATTTTGAATAGTTTGTGCAATAATGCACACTATATATATATATATATAGGAATATGATCATGTGAGAACTCCTTCGGTAAGAACCAAGTGTGAACTTTTTTTTTATAGATATAAATTGAAAATCCGATCCGTTCATTTTGATCTATACATATAAATTAGTCTACGGATGAGAAATCAAGTTATTTGAGATTTGTTTGTCTATACATTTAAGTGTTACAAATTGTATGGCTGAAAATCGTTATATAGTGATGTAATGGGTGGACAAATGAACTTCAAATAAATTGATTTTGCATATTTTGACTAATTTTGTCATTCTAAAGAATGTGAACGGTTCAGATCATCCATGTGATGCATATATAAAAAGTTCACACGAAGCTTATCGTGAGAACTAGTTCTCACATGATCACTTCATATATATATATATATATATATATATATATATATATATATATATATATATATACTAGTTGAAATTTACAGTGCACCAAGTGCACGTTGCTTGGTACACATGAATGTTGAAAATTTTATCTATTCTAGTTAACAAGTTAGACAAAACACACTTGCATTTAGAAAACCCATTTTCTTCAAACTACAAATTTAACTTAGTCGATCATCGTGATAAAAGAAATTTGTTTAATGAAATTACCATTTCAACAAAAGAAATCTTGATAAAGAAATAAATCAGCATCATTAACGAAGAATTAGTCACCTATTGACGGCGATCGTTATTTTTCTCTTTTGATATTCCACAATCCACCAAGAAAGAAGACGAAGAAGAAGAATAATAATAAGATTATGGTTATGTGCTTTTATAAGAGTAAATTGGAAAGAAAAAAAGTTGTTGAAATTAGTAAAACAAATCTTTTATTGGTAGAAAAGTTTCAATCAATATATAACTGAAAACTTTAAAACTATATTTAAAGAAACTTATATTTCTTATCACTATCGTGACTCTTACTTCTCATGATACTTTAAAATCCATATCCACACATATATTTAAAATTTACCTACCTTTCTATAAAAACATTGGTAGTTTATAAGTAAAATGAAAAGATGACTACAACATGTTCCTTCAGCACATGTATTTTGGAAAATACACATTAAAACAAGTTAAAGAAATAAGACCTTATGACACCCTGCACAAATTGTTCAACATTGCATCTTGAGAATGTGTATGCAATGATCATCGATTTCCTTTTATCATATAAAGTTACAAGAGGAGCATAAATTATTTACAAAGGCCCGATCTATGTATTATGCATCATAGTAGTGAAAACTTAGCATATTACATAATAATTATAAATTACAAATTTAACCAATCAAATACTTGTACACAGAAGCTGCAAAAATAAAGGTTTTGAGGCAATCAATTTCAATTCTCCTACTAAGAAATCAAACAGAGAGACAGACTCCAAGTTGAAAGAATTCCCCTATAATTGACTTGAAATGGTTGATAGCTATGGAAAAGAGACATCTTTTTTAACTGAAACTAAGTTCATTAGTTCCACTAAATGTTCATCATTTGATATGTGAAGCATACAACGAAGGTTAGTCATCATTGCTTCTTGATCCCAACTTAGGAGGCCAGAAAGATATAATGCCATAAGGGTGGTTCTGTAAGCATGCAACTCTAATACATGAATATCTTCTCCGAGTTCTCCCCGCACCTCCCTTACAGGAAGAGAAACTCTTCCAGACCTAGATGTTTCCTCATCATCCGAACAACCATCAACATCACCAGTGTCTACATCTATTGATCTAACTGGACTATTGTTAGCACTACAACTACCAACGAATGAACACACTCTCTGTATCACTATGTTTAGAACTTAATCTATCGTAACAATCAACATAAGCATTTGTCACTCCCTCCAATCTATGATATGTCATTAACGGAAGCATGCATATATTTTTCACCCAACTTTTTTTTGTGGGGAAGCAACATCTACCTTTTTCTCAATTGTTCATATATTCTTTCCACCTCCTAAGCATGTTCCGATGAGAGTGGGCCCGTATCCTTTCCTTGTTCCTTCAACAAAATTCTGAGCAAATGTCAAATAGCCATCTTCTGTGTAATTAGTGTCCTCTAAGTATGGCTTTGTTTTGGCAGAGAAGAACCTCCATTCTTTTGCCAGCATTTTCATTGCTCCATCACTACTCTTCTTAGTATCCTTATGATAGGAATCTCAGTTGTGTGCAATACAAGTTCACTGCAGGTTTATCGAAAGCCGTCGAACTCTATGTCAAGATTCATCATTTCCTCAAAACCTTCATCTTATTAACTGTATATAGATTATTTGAAAATTTATGAAACATTTGTCATACTGCATTTAATCAACAAAGTTTAATGAAAGTAAACTCAAAATCATTATTTTTGGATACTAAATTAGCGATATTATCAGTAATAAATAAAATAAATTTAATCATTATCTCTCATAATTACATTGTTTTGCTTTTTTATTTCACATGTCAAGTAATCTAAATAAATAAAGAGTTTTAAACGACACTCAATGGATTTAAAGTTTACAGACCAACTTGCAAGTGCATGTGCAATATCAAGCTAGGAATGATAGGCAGCTACATCACTACATGATATAACACAAATCTCTACAGCAAACAGTAGGATGAGAGGACGAAGCAGATACTCTTAATCTTATGTATGGGAGTTGACTTATTTTCAGCCAAAAAGGTAATAAGCTAAGTAGAATGGAGACTCAGTTCAAATTCTTTCTTTCCCCTTAAATGATGACTATCTCCTTAAGACCATAATGGTTGTTTAAAAGTGACATTCCAATTGAAATCTAAGATTCCAAGATAATTAGTTTTCAATTGGAATGCCATTGTCAAAGTTGCGGGTATTTATGAACTATGTGGACAATGTTCTAGATATTATAAGATTAACTTGATGATTCGGAAAGAGCAAGAGACCGAGACAAAAATAGTAGTTGCATCCCTTAATGCCGAGCTTTATAAGACTATGTCTAAGATGACTGAGATTGAGGAAGCAAGAACTGCAAATACAGGTAAGCTTAGCTTTTAAATAGAAGAGTCGTGGGAAGAGAAGAATATTGCGTTCAAGTACTTGCCCTTGTTGGCTGAGGCGTTAACCCTCAAGGACATGGTGGATAACTATGTGGGAGGAAGAAGGAAGAAAGAAGGTGAAGCTATTGAAGAAAAAGCTAATTGTTCCTCTCATTGGAGACATGTTCTTGAGGAAGAAGGTTTTAGCTGATTAGAGCTGATCTGTTTTGATTATTGGCATTAACTGAAATTCAAAAGATTGTATGCTTATTATTTTTCTATGTTTTCTTCATGTGTGCAGTTGAACAGGAACATACCCAATTAATAACAAAAGTATTCCTTTTTCATCAATACCCGTTTGATATTTAATTATATATTATTAAAAATAAATATAATTACTAATAAGGAAAAAGAATGCAGAATGTAATACCTATACATTTGATTCTATTAAGGAAAAAGAATTAAAATGTTTTCGTCTATAACGCAGTCTATAACGCAATTCTCACACCTGATTCCATAAAATGATATGCACCAAAAAGCAAAAGAAAAGAATTAACTAATTGAAGGTAGTATTCCACTATTTTGGTCATAGGAAGTCAATTTTGAGAGAAGACTTGGTGGTCCAACTGATGAAAACAAAAGGTAAAGAAGTAGACAACATGAGAAATATGGATAGGATTGCTTAAATTCAAGCTAACTACTACTTAAACACTACATAGTACCACCAAAAAAATGTCGTATACCCATTGGGTTGCACTGTTACCTCCCTTATGACAGTAAGGCCCTCTCCACAACAGTAGTAAGGCAAATAAGGAATAGAAAATTTATGGAAAAGAAAGAAAAGGCAACAATACAATAAAGCAGAGAACATGATAGGATCTCACCTGGAGACGTGAAAACACCCAAGGATAATATAATAAAAGAAGAGAGGGATCAAGTAGTCCCAATTGGCATACTGTAGTAGTCAACAAACACACTGTGCTGTAGGCCTTCGTCACTGGTGGAAACATGAAAAATCCTTATAGATATCCTTAAGAATGGTAAATAATAGTTATACGAGTATCATAACAACATTTTTCTTCAGATATAAGTATGTGGCAGAAAGCCCAAAAAGAAAAACCCAAATTAAACTCCAAGAAGTTGCCAAAACTTTTTCTATAAGTATCTATGAAGAGAGATAATATCGTGCTTGCAATATCTTACCCGAATTTATCATAAAATGATTCAAATATCCATGCATAAGTCTTAAGCTCCTAATACACATTGCTGCCTATATTAATATATGTAATATTTCATTGTCATACCATAAGTCAATATAATTTAATCTATGCATAATAAAAGCTTAAAGCCAAAAGTCTAACCAATTCTCTCCAACAATTTAAAGTCATATAAAGTAATATCCGCACAATAACCAAATTATAAAGGAAACCTATTTTATTGTATCAGATATGGATACTAAGTTCAATAAAATGAGTTTTCATACTCTCCTTACTGATCTAGTAGCATTTGTCTAGTCCTGTCTGGTCCTCTCGGTCTCTCTCTACTTCTCCAGGCCATGAATTGATTATAAATTTTAGATGATTGGTATTCTGTTGAGCCTCATCCTTTTTACAGCTTTAGAATTTCTTTTTTAAACCATATACATTTTAAACTTATGCATACTTCATTGCAGTTATGGTTAGAGCTACACAAAAATCTGCAGATTTAAATAAATTACTTCAAGAATAATCCATAAGCGCAACTTATATATCATTCACAACCATATTACAGGTACAATTTCCTTTTTATAGTCAAAATGTGAAGTGAACGACATCGAAAAGAACTCAAAGCAAAACATAAGATAATATTAACAATAAAACAGGATAAGAATAATGAGCCTTCACCAAGATAAATAATTTGGAGTTATCAATTTCCCCTATTGGGTTCATCAACTTTCATGGAAGACTAAATTCAGAATGGACATCACATCAAATAGTGCTTCAGCTAAATGCTTTCAATTTTTAAGAGAAAGACCCTATAGATAGAAACATAACACCCTAATCAAAGAAAGTTGGAATTGATAATATATCTAATTGAAAGATGTAAACAAATATGAGCAAGTAAATAGTACAAAGTCTAAAAAGTATTAAAAATGCCCCACTCAACACTGAACACCAATCAAGTAACAATTAAAAAATAATCAGTTCTGATTATTTTCTGTTTGAACATTATTAGTCCCATGCACTGCATATGCCTATAAGGAATGCGTAATAATAAGTAAGATGGTGGGGAGGCAAAGCGAGGAATTTATGTAGGCTTGGTCTTCAAAATCACGTGAATGATCCTTAGGACATTAGCATTGAAACTTAATGCAATCAGATGGGCAATCAATGATGATGATGGTGCCATAGAAGCTGCTGCTAAATGAAGTCGGGGTTAGGTGAACAGTGGTGTAGCGACTAGTGGAGCTTTTGAAGTGACATTAACAATAAGATCAGTGGCAACAGATAATGTTGAATTTTGGTCAGTGAAAGTAATGAGGAAGGGATAATTAGAGGTGGATCACTATTTTTCTAAACTTTGGATTTTCTTTTTTGGCTGACTTGAGAAGGGGAACAAGCTTTCTATTGGCTTTGGGGACTAGTACAATATTTCTCGCTCACTGGAAAAAGAAGATAATGGAAGAATATCTGGATCAGTGAAATGTTATGCCACATTGATTAGATATAGGCAGCGAAGATAAGATAACTACTGATATCATGCACACCTATGCAGATCTATGAATGTGACAACAGTAAATTTAAGGAAGTAACACTGAAAACATGTAATAAACAAGACACTCATCAAGAAACAAACTCATTCTTTTCAATCCAAATTCTCAGGTTCTAATATATTTGTCTTATTGTGATGTGATCTTCAAAAGGAAATATAAGACAATATCTAATCCTAACCAGATCTTTTATTACCTAAATATCTATTCCCCAAAATCCAAGAACACTTTATTTTGTCATTAAATCCAAGAACAATTGGATTTAAGCTGTCATAGTTATTAGAAGGTCTTGCATCATTGACTCAATTATTCAAAGGTGTTGGATCAATTTATTTTACAAACTATAACATCATGGATTCATACACCAATATCACCAAATGTAAATCCACTCTTATCTAGTTTCCTACGTGAAACCTTATGTAAGCCTAATTACTTGTGCTCCTTCCAATTCAGTCGGGAATTTTCAAGTGCAACACATGCCATAGCTTTTAACTTTAAGGTTCTGTTCTCAGGCTGTGACAAAAACAAAATGTTTTAGATTGGACATTTTAATAATAATAGATATACACCTTTTAAAGTCTGTGACTTATATTGTAACCTAAGAGTTTTTTCCATACGAGTTACAAATGTAATCACAATTCAAGCTTATAAAATACACAAAGTATAGTCAGATAAATTTACTGAACATATACGTCCTAAGCATAATTACCCATCCCCAAATAAAGCATAAGATATGTATCTCCAATCATCTAAGATATTTACAAAATGTCGCCCTAAGACTCATTAGAGCTTTTCTTTAATGTACAAAGAAACATAAACAGAGCATAATTATAATTACATTCTATAACCATCATAAAATGCAACTCATTTACTTCTCTCAAATGTTTAGAAGAAAACGGAAAGATTGATAGATTTCCCTGTAAGGAATTTCATTCTTGCAATAAGGTCCAAAATAATGCTGATACAATCCCTGAATAGCAAATGCAATATATTCCTTCAGCATCGTACTCTCTCAAGATTTATTTGTATCTTTGTTAAAATAGTGAATAAATCTATTCGACAAAAACCTTTGTAGCATCACTAATAAACACCTTTAGATACTCCTTTGGGTTTTCTATGTTCAATGTATTTTGCCCATGTCCAGAGCATACCGATGAAATGAATCAAATAATAAAACCCTAACAACTACGTTACTTGTCATCTAAACCCTTGTCTCCCCTCTTCATTAATCCTCTTATTACCCGTCTATCAATCAAAACTAACAAAACCCAATTGGCATGTACTGAATTGGAGTCACAACCAAATAACAAACTAATAACTTCCTCTCTTTATTTGCCCTTCCATACAAATTGAAAAATACCCCAATCAAAATCCAATGATTTGAAGCCATATTCTGATCCCAATAGCAAAAACCACATCTGGGTTTGCTTAATTACTAATTTTTACATCAATAACAATAAATTAACAAAAACCCAACTGACATCTCCCATGAATTCAGATGCAAACAGTGAAATAAAACACACCGGTAAAAAGGAGCTATCTTTCTTAGTATTTTTTAATCTTATTTCTCCCTTCTGGCTGTTTTTATGAGGTTCGGGATGGGCAGACGTGGCAAGAAAGGAGGTGTCAATAGATGACGTGTCATAGAGGTAGGAGGCTGAGAGAAGCTGTGCTCCGGCGATGGGAGGGCGATTCCGAGGGAACGGAAAGATGGAGCAACGATGGCGGCAGCGACAGCGGCAAAGGGACGAGATAAGGGTTAGAGTTTGGGTGATCGGAGGGAATGGTGATTTTAGATTGGGGAGGGGTGTCAGGATTGGTTAGGGTTTTGGTTTTGAAAGAGACCGGGAGAGAAGATGGGAGCAGTTAAGGAGGCCCAGTATCTATAGAAGAGAGAAAGAAAACAATTGCACGTGTAATACACGTTCCGATTAAGTTATTTAATCTCAACCTTTAATCCGCTAGATCAATACAATATATGAACGGCTAAGATCGTCTTTTGATAGATTTTTTTTATTATTGTGGCTTTTATAATAGAAATATATATATATATATATATATATAGAGAGAGAGAGAGAGAGAGAGAGAGAGAGAGAGCAATGCTCTGTGGCAAACACAAATGTTGTGAAAACCCGTGAATAAACATTATAACCAATGGCCTAGGTTG